>JAQMCX010000047.1:1205077-1233115 GCA_029814765.1 Acanthurus leucopareius
TGGACTGTTGAACAGTTCTTTATACTTCTTATTACTTGTTATTGGTTTTGCCTCAGTTACATGGTTACATTTTAGAAATGACAACTGTGTAAGAGATGTAGTGCGGCTGATGTCAAATAATTGGTTAGTGTAAGAACTATTTATATTTATAAGATGACTAAATGTTTTGTGTAAATTCTTAAAATGGTTCAACTTCAATCATCAAAAACATTGAGATGCTGTTAACATTATAGATATTGTTATGACATTCAAATGATTGTTTCTTTTCAGGCCAAACAGTTGCCATGCTGTGTAATAATTATTTTTTTTATGAACCCCAAAACATAATTTACCAGATTTAGTGGATTAGAAAAAGGTTATTTGACAAAACTTTCTTTCAATTTTTTAATTTCAGACAAATGCAAGTAGTGTAGCAGAGAGAACAATCGAATGTGACAGCGACGTTCAACTGTCATTGAGGCTGACACAGCAATTTGGCACCAGGTGAGGAAAGGACCAGAGTTGACACACTGCAGGGATGATGGGTAAACTGACTGCAAGTGCAGAAGGTCCCAGTCAGACAGCTGAGACGGAGTATCGCCACCTTCACTGGACAAACTCACAGAGAGAAAACAAACAGGAGAATCACAGGGGAACATCTCCTGCACTGTATCACCATCAGCGTCAGTGTGGAGCAAGATGTGAAGATTACTTGACAGCAGGGGCGAAGTAACGTCATATAATGTAGCATATATATATATATATAATAGTGCTTAATGTTTGCATGTAACAGGCACTGAAATTAATTTCTCAGATATTTCAGCACCATGGACAGTACAAAGGCTATCTGACTGTTATAAGCCACGTATTAGGACTTTAGAGAAAATACAGACATGAAATTACATGCTTAATTCAAGTACTAAACACAAAGACCAAACTAAACACAGAAAAACACAAGGTGAATTAGACAAAATAGGCAAATTTGCTGTATTTCCAAAATTCTAAGACCCAACCATGCAAAACAATTTAAGTCTTCAGTAGCACTGAATTCATTTGTTACTTTAAAAAAAACAAATACAGTTATTATTCGCTTACAGGAATGATTGCCATGTAATAGTTCACCATGAGGACTCATATAATAAACTTTTGTGTAGCACTTAATTAATCTAAAAAATCTAACATTACGTAACTGTTGCTGTGGCACAGCATAAGTGAAATCAACTGTAGCAACTAGTGCACAGGAGGATTTTTTTGGAAGAAAACTCACACGACACTGGATGCACATGTTAACTGAACTTTGCTACTAATCTTCCCAAATAAATATATCTTTGACAAACCCATACTTCCTCAGTTCATAGAAAAACTTGAATCAATATGATGAAAGCAAGCTTACATTAACTAAACTTGCAACACTGTAAAGTTTGGCTACATTCGAACATAAACTGAGAAATCCTGGAAATAGGCTGCGTTTGTCGGCTATCCTCTGTTGCTGTTCCCTATTTTCAGGGAAGACAAAAGTAACAAGCACTAAGATCATTTAAATTCCAGGAAATTGTAATTGTGTTGGAAAAGTAATAATTTACATTTCTTCTTCTTCATCTGGGCATTAGTGGACAGTTGGAGTTACTTCCAACACTTCTTAAAGGTATTAACGTCTATGAGGGTTTAGTTCTATGACTGTGTGGTGACTTTACTCTTAACTGGGAGCTGTGGCCAGAGGAGTGGAAAGACTCCAGTCTGCGGGGACCCTGGCCACCCCTCCCCACCTCTTGGCTCCGGCCCTCCCAAAGTTATGCATGAAAATAGGCAGATAAGAAATGTATTGAATTTTCAAATAAGCAATCGTACTTGTTTGCTGACATACTGACATTTCAAAGTCCTGTTTGCTAGCAGCGCATTCAGGTGCGGCAGAGGTTTTGGGTAACTTGGTGAACCAAATTGCCAGAGCCAACTGAAATCTACAACAACACTTTTCATGTTAGATATTCTTAGTCCATGGCTTTTCTTACCCTGGACATGATAAGGTTCTCAGCATTTCTCACTGAGTGCTGAGTGCAGTGCAAAAAGCCTCTATCATCTACTATTAATGATCAGCACTTGATAATCATTAATCTGATTGTTCTCTGTCTTTACATGTTATGCCAACATGTATATTGCCTGAATTTGTAACTCTTTGGTCTATGTGCATAAAGAGGCTCCACAGTATCAATCAGTGGTTAAAATATACCAGCAGGGGGCATGAGTCAATCAGACAAGTTAACAGCTATGATTTACCATCCTCTTTAATCAATCCACTATTCAGTGCAATGCTAATGCAGGTCAGTGGATGGGCTCAATCCATCTTCTTGAGTAAATTTTAAGAAGCCGTGTGTTATAGGGATCAGAGAGATAGATTAGGGTTTTTTGTTTTGACCTTGTAGGATGACACAGAGGAAAACCCCTGCCATGTCTGCTTTCTCTCCGTGCTATTGTAGTCATTCTATTTAATTTCCCTTTTCTAAGTGGTTTGTTGTGGTTGCACCCGGGCTTGGTCAAGGACAGACTGGGGGGACACTGAATGCAGCCTGTTTAGCACAAAGTCTTACTATTCTTCTTGTCTTATTGTGGAAAATGAAGCCCTGGCGCTCTCACCTGTACACATCATTCTCCTCTGCGGTATAAATGAACCAATTAGTTAAATATAAGGGGTTGTGCATCACAGCTGGAAGACAGGGTTAGGGTCTCTCTGGAGGATTTGAAATTATTTTTACTGCTGAGGCCAATGACGGCATCAGTGGAATTTGGTTATGTGCAGTGTTGTATCAGGCGATTTAAATGGACGACTATTAGTGTCAGCCAATAGAATAAACAGAAACATCCATCAATCTTTAGTAAAAATTTTAGAGCCACTGGGACAGAGTCGTACCAGGAGCCATGTTTTGAAGACAAAACCCTGGTTCTCTTGCATGCAGGGTTCAAAATGGGTTAAACTGAAACAATCTTTCAATGACTGTATCAAAAATAGTCATCGTGTAAGAATACTGCACACTGACTGTCACAGAACAGTTCTTTGCGGAAGCATAAATCAACCTTGGAGGTCATGCTGTTGTATACAGTCACGCCTGGCGAATGAGAACGCCTATGGAGCATGCTGGGAATCAGCGTGACTCCGTGTAGCAGGCAGGGTCTGACAGAATGACACTTCACTTGAAGGTCGAAACTTTTAAACTTGAGTTTTCATAGAATGGACCAAAAAAAAAAGACCCCTGCACAAACTGAAAATCTTCATACAAAATCTCTGCAGAACAAACCGTGTTTCAGTCGCAGTTTTGTCCTTGTATGTTTGGACCTAACGAACCTTACGTCAAATTAAGCAGACTGACTGTTTCATTGCCACTTTGCTCAGAAGTTTTATTAATAATGAATTTTCATAGTTTGATACATCTAATGCAATAATTGTGTATATTCCAAACATGATATTTTAAAAGTACACAGGGAGTAGGATGCACACACCTAACAAAAAAAATTTCCGTTGCTGGTTCAAAATGTCATCTAGAAGCAGGAGTCAGACAAAAAATCCACAGACTGAATTAACAATTTGCCCAAATCCTTATTCAAGCAATGTTTCAATTGAACAGAGATGAGAAGAAAATGCCTGTCAAAGATCTCTGTGAGGATCAAAAAGGTTGCTCGATTCAAATATTTGTAAAAGCAGTTCATACAATGTACGGATCTTTTGTCACATTTTTGAGGTAACATGTGGACTCTGACACTGTTCCTGGTGACAGTAATGTGTCAGCAGATGTAGCAATGTTCCAACAAAGAATGTGAAGATGAGGGCTGGTAGCAGGCAAGAGCGGGTGTAAAAAAAAAAAAAAAAAGGCACTGTTTAATATTTAAAAAATCAGTTTGACAATTTTTCATGGGATCAGAAGTATTTCCAGCATTTTTTAAGCCCAACAACAACGCATTTTGGTGAGAAATACTAATAATTTGACTTTTGCTCATTTATAAGAAAACTCCACATGCATTTTAGTTAATTAACCTTAAATTTAGAAAAACATCTGTTGGTATGTTTATTTGTATTTTACAAATTTAGATAACTTAAACTATAAAAGTATTCACAACAATGTGCATCATGTATACAGCAGTTTTTGTGTAGTCAGGGAAACTGTCAGGAAGCGTGCCTACATGAGTTTTCTTTTCTATGTTTAATTTTGACTTAAATTAAATTTTTACTGTGTAAACTTAGAAGTCTGATTTTTCAGTCGTCTGTCATCTAAAGAAGCAGAATAGATTGTTTAATTAGCAACAGATCTGTCAAATATGAACATTTTGAAAAATGCTGTTTGTTCTTCTATATACAGTATCGGAATTCATTGTAAACAGAAGTATTGAGCTTTCTTTGGGCAGAGAATGAATAGACACTGATTGATTTCTTTTTTTTGTTTTGGAATGGAATTAAATCCAGTGTCTTCAGCAGAGCTCATAAGGTTTAGTAAGACTTGTTGAAGAGGGTGGGAGAGCAACATGACTGAGCAGATTAACTGCAAACTAATATATTCAGTTTGGAAAGAAGATGATAACGGATATCCACTCAGAAAAAAGACTGTCATCACAAGAGCTGTGCATCATGTTGACCAAAAGGGTAATACACACTGGTCACATGGCAGTGTGTCTGTAGCTGCACACTGAATGTATCACAGAGTGAAGTAAGAGCAGTCAGGATGTGCTGATTCTTTCCTAACGGTTTACCCTGGCAGACCTACATGGGTCAGTGTTAGCATCAGTGTGCACACATACATTAAACACAGTGGCTGCAGGTTTTGCAACGTATCATGTGCCGGTGTTACCATTGGCCTTTAAAGGAATAAACTTTAGAAAGCCTTTTGTGTGAAAATATGAGGCTGTTTATTGCTCAGTGTGACACTTGCTAGTCATAACTTTGCTAAACGGTAAATGTGCTGCATTTATACAGCATGACTCTTTTATGCAAAGTGCTTTAGAATTTTCCACTTAGTCACCCATTCACACATACACACCAACGCACACTGATAAACACGTCACACTTACGGTGTACCTTTGCCATTTGTACCAGTGGGTGGTGTACTGTGCAGTTCCAATATAAAATTACAATACAACAGAGCTGCATTGAGGTGTCACATGTCACATCAGGTTTGCTAAAATTTGCAAGGTTTTATTTATATTTCTGCTTTCAGAGCATCTCAGCTTCAGAGAAATGTTTGTATTTCACCTATTTAACATACAAATGTGCTTCTCAGTGGGTGTAATATTCAATAAACTGTGTGTCTTCAAAGCCATGCTGATTATTTCTTACCAACAAACACGCTCTATAGACTATATTCCTCACAGGGAGCGGAAGAAAGACCCTAATCAACAAGGGATCAACAAACTCTGAATGAGAAATCTTACAAATGATCTCCAAATTCTGCACAACACAGAGAGCCACCCCCCCCCTGTAGCTTTCACCCAGAGTGATTGCAGCGCTATCTTCTTTTATCCGCAAAGATCCTGCCACTCCAGCAGAAAATGGTTGTCGGTGTGGGGGTACAAAATGAACAAAATATAAATGATGAAGTCAAAACACGAGCCAGGCCTTAGCCCTTCCCCTTTATTTATTGTACAAATATATCTGAGAGACAGAGACAGAGCTTGTCTGATGCTGGGGCTCCGCTGACCTGTAGCCACAGCACACTTGCAAAACAAAATCGTGCCAGAGACAAACAGCAGATAGGCAATATGTCTCGGCCCCAGTGACAGAGGGCCCAACTCAGCAGGGGCCTCCTGCTCCTGTCAGTCACGCTTGTTTTCCGGGCTGTGCTCTCGAGCAGTCGGATGAGTAGATATAGGCTAATCGAGGACCTTGCAGTGAATCTGGAGGTCAGGGGTGAAACAGATTGATAGATAGAAGCTATCGCCCTGTATGCCCCTGCTGCTGAGCTAACAGTCTAACAGCAGAGATGTGCTGTGCACGTTCTTCCCCTCGCTGTCAGGGACGAGCCACGGGTTCCCTCAAACTACTAATCTTTGCATTAAGCTGTTATGAATTTTTCTGCGTTCACTATCATTTATTAAAGCTTGTCATTTAAAATTATAAATGGAGAGATTCTAGCTATGACCAACTGAAAAGAAAAGACAAGACTGAAAAGACAGTATTGTATTTTAATTCACTTCACTCCCTTAAAATGGATTTAATAGATTAAGTCAATAAAGAGTGAGTCATGAATCCATAAATCTTTTTACAAGGTGTCTCAACCTAACAACTTCATATACCTCTAACTACGTTCATTTTGGTTGAGATGGTTGTGGGGGGCAAAGTTTTTAGGCTGCCTGATAGATCAAATTATTAGTAAGGACCTATGGAGGGATTTAAGTTGTTTATTTTTTTTTTTAAGTAATAATTCTGGACACATTTTGCTTACCACTGGATAACCAAGAAGGGACGTGGCAGAAAATTAGGGAAGTAAACCTGGAATGAACCGCTCCAACCTCTCATCATCACATAATGATGAAGTTAAAGGTAAATAAATGGACTTTGATGTGTAATGTGAAATGATCCTGTATATACATTTAGTATAACTATGGCTACAATAGCAACAGAATGATAGCAAACAGTAAATTTCAGCAATGTACCAGTCGGCAGCATAACAATTTTATTCGTCCATTAAAAGTTTTATAGAGGGGGTCAGATTTAATGGCTGAGCAATGAAAGTGACTCCAGCAGTTGAAGTGTCCAGTCCCCTACCACCAGTCCGGTTTTGTATCTTTAAATCTGATCTATCTATCCTTCACTTTAACCACATAAATCGAGCTTTGAATAAAGTGTTGCTGGTGTGTCTCCATAGCAGCACTGGTAATTGCAGATAATCTTGCCCCTCTTATGCACTGACAAACAACCTGTTTGTTGGAGGACTTATTGAGCAAGTTCAACAGCTAATGCTCCTTAGTCTGCACTTACAGTAACAAATAAAGGATTTATGGCTGTCTTAGCTCTGACAAAAAAGTGCAACTGTCGGTCTTACACATATTGTCTACTGGGACAAATCTGGTTTATGTCCAAATTAGTGATGGACAGTAACAGGACCCCACCTCATCAAGGACAGTCAGAGTCCTGAAAAACCAAGATCAACAGTGATCACCCCCAACACCATAAGAAAGAGGAGCCTGCAGATTGAAGCCCACTACTGCCGAGTTTGAACCCAGCTGCCGCTCCTAAAAGTGACACCAACCAAAGACAGGGAATGGATATGAATGTTTTGTGTAGACTTTAGTCATCCTTTGTTTCCTGTCTTTAAAACTGTGCAGTGGTTTATAGTTGAGGGCCCTCAGCTTTGTTCATGTTTCCACACATTGACCCTCGGCAGCCTGACGGATCCTCAGCAGCCACCCACTGCTTCCTGCCTCAGCTAACAATAGACAGCTTGGCTTTCCACAAAGCTTACCAAGCAAAATGCAGAGTCAATTAATATTAATGCCAATGTATGACATTGTGCTCAAACATACTGTATGTTCTGGTATGGCACCATGTACAGTGAACCAGTGCAGATAAATTTAGAAAGCTACAGAAGGAAACAGCCGACATTGTTTCAATAGCCAGTGTAGAAAAAAAGAAAAAGTTAAGCATTAAATACCTGTATATCAGTGTGACAATGGAAAGTGAATGCTTCTATAGTGTAGCGTACCAGTGCAAAATAAATGTCCTGCATTCAAATCCATATGTCAGATGGTCTTTTCAATTCAATATTATCATAGTAAATACTAATAAGACTACTAATAATAACACAACACAACACAACACAACACCAGCAAAAACAATAACATAATAACATAACAACAACAACAACAACAACAACAACAACAACAACAACAATAATGATATACATACATACATACATACATATATACATATGTATGAACCAGTTTTGATACAAGTTATTATTAATAATATTATTTTTGTACCTCTCCTTTTTACTGGTGATGTGGCAGAACTTTTGGTCTGGTGTGTTCAATAGGCCTCGGCTCAGTCACCTTGAACTAAAACTCATTAGTTATACAATTTATTAATATGAATCCAAAACCCCAAAGCTTATCAAATAATCATTGAATGTTTCTCTTGTGTCTGCATACCAAATGTGCCTCATCCCTCAGCACCGCTCTGCTCTCTTGTGACAGTCCAGGCATTTTCACGGAGGAGGCAACGAGCATCCAACACGTGACTCAGCGTCCACCAATGGCCTTACGGCAATCTAACTTTTGTGATAAGGGAATCGCAGTAAAGAGCGAGCGGACTGAAAGAGTTTCACTCCGAGACCCTCAATGGTCATAATCACACACGCATTGGCCCAACTGGCTCTTTGAGCAGCGTTATCATAGACAGTGACCATCCGGATTTGTATTTGCCTTTTTTTATTTTGTTCTCCTCAGCAGCCCATGCAAGGCTGCAGCAACACCTACATTCAGGTTTCACTTATCAGACAATCATCAGTGACTAGCTGCGCTCAGCTGTTCAAATGTTGGGAGACAAGGCTCACGGTAAGTCTCTCTTTTATTCCAGCCCGTTCTGCACGCACAGTTTAAATATTTACTATACATGTGCCATTTTGTTGGGTCTTAAAAAATTAAAATAAAATAAAAAAGGAATTTAAACCCCCCAAAAATCGCATGTTAATACGTAACCTGCTAAAAACCATCCTGGGATCCCTAACCTGTTTATTTTTATTGAATCAGTGATTTTCTAATAAAGAATTTCAATGGTCAAACAGTTTTAACCGCATTATTGAAGGACAATTAAACGAAACAACAGCCTGACTTTCAACAAAATTGCTCTTTAAAATGGTCTAATATAAAACTTAATATGTAATATGCATATTTAAATTTAAGCAATAACGATATACAAATAAAATCGAAAATAGTGCAATACAATAAAAGTACGCTAAAAACCAGAAAAAACCAGAAGCCGAGTGATATTTAAAATAAATAGAAATTGATGTTTTGAACTTAATAATGTAGCAAAGTACCAAAACAAACAAACAAACAAACAAAACCCCTCCACAATAAGTCGTGGCTGCTGTCATCCTCTCCCCAATTATGGATAGCATACAGGCTAAAAACTTTTGATTAATTATTTTGATTCTGTTAATTAATCTGCCACCCATCAGGTTGGTGTGTGAAGCATATCGGATGAGCAACATCCAGTTCCAGAGGGCTGTGGAGAAATAAATTGTTTCATCATGACACACAGTGTGCGCTAATGCGCTGGATTCAGTTGTGGTTAAAACCATGTAAATGCTCTTTATCCATACCTGACTTGGTCACCTGATGTAATGCAGCCTCATAAATCCATAATCTAATGAAGCGTGCTGAGAAGGTTCAGCCTAATGGTTATAACAGAAAATGGAGTATCACCAAATAAAAAGTAACATATAAAATCAATTGGATATTGGTGGTTAGCAGTTCGGATAAAATCAGTATTATAGGCTGCAACTTCCTTTCACTTATTCTTGTGAATGCAGCTATCGGTTTGGAAACTTTTATAAGATTTGCTCAGCCCGTTTAATAGATATATATGGGATCTTACCTATTTACGATGTCTGCACTTATATTTGCCACTTTTTAAATGTTCGACGGAGCGACATTTATGGAGAGAACCACGTTCATAATGTTAACTACACAGAAAATCTCCCACATCAGCCAAGATATTAATAAAGTTACATCTAGATTCATATAATTAGAAGACATTGACAAACGTTATAAGCAATGTATATAACCTTTCTATGAACAAGATCTAAGCAGGCCTTAAAAAGCACGTCTTCATTCTGAAACAATTAATACAGTAAATATTGAATCAGTGTGTTGATAAATGTAGTGCTGTACATTTGTACACGACGCTTTTAAATTAAAGTCAAGGTTTAACAACAAAAAAAAAATCTCCAATATTTTCCCATTTGACTTCTCTTGCCTTCGTGTAGCTGCGCATCACATCAAAATAAACAAACCAAAACAAAAACAAAAACAAAAACAAAAACACGGCATTAAAAAAAATTATTTCTCATGGGCTGTACTCAACTACACTGGGCTTCATTTGAACAAAACGACGGCCCTTTATTTTTATTACTAGGCCCATTTTTCGCCTGCAGAGAGCACTGACCACTCACGTCCTTCAAACTGATCTCACATAAAAATTTGATCAAATTCAATCGAATCTTTACTGGCTGTAATTTAAACCAGGCGTAGGCAGGCTGGTTTTCTTAATTTTTGGGTTTCTCTTTACAGTTTACTGATTGCATATTACTTTGCATGTTTTAAGCGTCGCCTGTCACACAGCCGTTAATATGATTTGTGTGTATGCGCGCGTGTGCATGTGCCAGGTGTGACTTTGAAGGTTATGGAATACACGTATGATGACGACCTGGAAGAGCTGTGTCCTGTGTGCGGAGACAAAGTGTCCGGATACCACTACGGTCTGCTCACCTGCGAGAGCTGCAAGGTAACACATGGAACTTACACACAGATTATAACACGCAAGCAGTTGAAGAAGTTGCGGCATTTTCGCTGAAGCTTGAACGAATCAAATTACTTAACATCAACTCTTGTGTATTTGCTGCTCAAACGGATGTTGTCTGCATTACCTTATTGTCTGCAATAAACTAATAATAAAAGACTAATTTAAGTATTTAAACTTTTTAAAAGATTTCATAGTTTTACATTTTTTCCCTCATTTCTCAGAAAGAGCAATTAAAATTGCAATATTGCACTCATCCACTTAAATTGAGATATTTACTCTCTAATCTCTTGATTTTGGGCAAAATACTATCGACTATTTATTGTGCAGTAAATTACCAGTAACAATGCTGAATACAAACGAGTCATTTTCAGCCGTGACGTTTTATTTCCGAGGCGCAAGTTCAAGCTAAACAGTAAATCTGCATCCTTCAATGTTAAGTACTGTACTGTAAACTGGCTGTCCTCTTCACTGTTTCTGATTTTTTTTTTCTGTTTTTCAGGGCTTTTTCAAGAGGACAGTGCAGAACAACAAGAGGTACACATGTGCGGAGAACCAGGAGTGTAAAATAGATAAAACTCAAAGGAAGAGATGTCCGTTCTGTCGCTTCCAAAAGTGCCTCAGCGTCGGGATGCGGTTAGAAGGTATTCTTTTAACTGTTTACAACCCGTTATTCAAACCGATCCCTTTCTCTTTTTGCCGCAGATAATAATAATAATAATAATAATAATAATAATAATAATAATAATAATAATAATAATAATAAAATAGACATATATTGTAACACATTTCTTATTGCTTATTTTAAGTTCTTTTAATTCTGGCAAAGGACAAACAGATTTATATGCATTTATTTCCTTTTTAAAATCATTGTACAATTATATGCATAATTTATTATACAATTTAATATGTTTTAATGTTTGATTTCTGTGGTAAAACTCTGTAATTAAACCCTGATTTACAGGCTGGTGGATTTCATGTTGTTTCCTTTACACATGGGATGGGATTAATTCCCAGACAGCAATGCAGAAAAGCACCTGCTTCCGTAGCAAAAAAAAAAAAATAAAAAAGGACACATTCTTGACTTGCTGATAAAACCCCAGAGACTCCCCTGTTTTAAATCAAAAGCTCTATTTAGGCTACAAGAAGGAGTAGAGCTGCATGGACTCTGGGGATTCTTCTCAGCCCTAAAAAGGGAAGCAAAAATGACCAACATGTCTGTTATTTACTCTGCGGGAATAGTTGGGGTTATTGTTGAATTGGGAGTTTATGATTTTACTCTCTGTTGTTGCAGCTGAATGCTCATCAAGGACTTTTGCAAAGGGGATCTTGACAGCGCAGCAGAATGCAGCATAGAGTCATTGTTTAATTTTGAAATCTGTTTTCCACCTCTCATCTCTTGTGTGACAGCGGTGCGTGCAGATCGCATGCGTGGGGGGAGGAACAAATTTGGCCCCATGTACAAGAGAGACAGGGCCTTGAAGCAGCAGAAGAAGGCTTTGATACGATCCAACGGGTTCAAGCTGGAGACGGCGGCTCCTCCGCCGGCCTCTCCTCTGCAGACTGACTACGGCTTCACCAGCACGCTGCACAGCCTGCCCACCATCTCCAAAAGCCTGCTCCCCTCCACCCCGAGCTCCATTACCCCAACAGACTACGAGGCCAACCTCTATGGACCGCCGTCCCTCGGCATGGCCATGCAGTCCCATGTGCCCCTTACCACTCAGTACCAGTACACAGCCTTCCAAGGCAGGGCGATTAAAGCAGAGTGTCCTGACTATACCAGCTCTCCTGAGTCTCTGACAGGATACCCCTACCCAGACATGTACCCCTCGGCCTCACCGCAGCCTCCCAGCCTGCCACCACTGGTGCTGGAGCTGCTGCGCTGCGATCCAGATGAGCTGGTGGTGCAGAACAAGATTGTTGCTCATCTGCAGCAGGAGCAGAACGGTCGGGGCCGCCTGGACAAGCCAAGCACCTTCAGCCTAATGTGTCGCATGGCAGACCAGACTCTGTTCTCCATAGTGGAGTGGGCCCGGAGCTGCATCTTCTTCAAGGAGCTCAGGGTGAGTCCCAAGTCCTTAATTCTATCCTGATGCTCCCACAGGCATGCATGCATGCACCCACTCAGATGGTGGAGAATAATGTCACAATTCGCAGCCTCATCCCACAATCTGTCCAGTGCGTTTAATTGTCTGTATGATAAAGTTACAGCACAGCCTCAGTTTGTCCCCCTCACACAATCCACACATTTTAGTCATATAGCTCATAAAAAGAGACAGTGTTATTTTTGTAGCATTGCAAAAAAAAATTAAATTTTGTCGAACAAGAATAACATTGCTGCAAAAAACTTGAATTTGAATTCTCCTCTGTGTCTACACCAACGCAGAAAAAAAAAAATCTATCAAAAAAACTGTTAGGATTACTTATTCATGCTGCACTTCACAGTAGACAGCCATGAAAAATTACCAAAGGATGAAATGCTGCATTGAAAGATGAGGACAAAACAGACAGTGCAGGGACTCTGCACTGATTCTAAAATAACCCTCTCTTATTTTACTGCACTGCTGTGCCTGCTCACCTCGTGACGTCAATGGTTTTGATTTCAGTTATAAAAATCACAGAGATTTAAATAAATCAGCTGTTTCTGGAGGTAAAACATTTGAATCCTTTAATGCATAATTCATTGACTCTCTCTGAGAAGGTCTGTTAAAACTAGAACATACCTGGTCCAGACTGGTTTGAATAGTCATACTGTTTGTACCACAACTTTTCATGTTTTTACCTTCTGGTTATATTGTAATTTGCAATAATGTTTTTTCCTCTAAATTTGCTAAAAACAAGGAACACCAACATTGGCAACTGCATACTTGCCTCTCTAATCTTCACCATGTGAACAGCAGTTTAACATTTGTTCTGCTTCTCCTCTTACTTCGTCTTCTAATTTACCTTCTTCTTCTTCTTCTTCTTCCTCTTAATTTTTCTCTGTGCTATTGGTGGATCGCAAAACAATTTAAAAAGTGTATAGTGCCACCTACTGATGGGAGCGTTTGACTTATACAAAATAACAAATTTTCCATTGTCAGCTATGAACTTGTGACATTTGGAAAAATCATAACTGCTACGATTATTGAAAACCATTTCTGAAGGTGAAAAAACTTTTGTTTTAAAGGGCAGCTATGCGCTAATGATGACAAATGATGTTCTGTTTGCCAAAGTGAATGTTCCAAAGTTAATCACATTAATATAGTAGATACGAGCTATAGCAAGGACGTGTCACCCCTTTCTTCTTTTTCTGTTTTATATTTTTTTTACATTTTTTTTCATACCTCATAAAAAGCTCTTAAAGAACAATAGCCTAGTTACATAACACTTGCATTGCACAAAAGAAAGAGAGAGATCTTTTTCCAAATTAGGTGATTTATTTTAGATACATTTTAATACAGTAAAAATGTTCATGAAAGCATTCAAAACTGATAAGATTGACTCAGACACCCACAATTCACTCTCTGTCCACTCAGAGCAGAAACTGCAGCAGCTGGAAATAGTTGATTTGTGAATATTATAAAAGGAACTTTGCAGGAACTAGAAAACTGCTGGTAATTAATGTACATGTTATATTCTAATTTGATGGTATCAACATTGATGTTCACAGGGATCATTTACCTAAGTGAGTCCTTGTAGATGACTTTCATACATTCTGGTGATGGCTGGAGACAATAACGGGATTGAATCTGGTCTGCTTCACAAAAATAATGTAAATTCTACATTATTTGAGCTAAAACATTCACAAGCACTTGAGTAGTTCAGGTTTACTATATAAAGAGAAGCAAAAGATGAATTAGGCTTATGTAACTATATCACTTATTAAATTATGTTGCATTATATCCATTTTGAATGCATGATCTAGAGGCTATTTGCATTGGTGTTCAATATTATATAAGTCAGCATACTCAACTTCATCTTCAAAATGAATACACTATTCTTCAAAAATACAAATACCTGTAATGAATAGTTGGTCTGAAGTGTTCAGTGTACTTTCAGCCTTGTGAGGATAATTGTTCCTGGCTATAGTTGCTTCATAGTAGAAGAACAGTTCGCACGAACACACACAAACACAAACACATAAACACACCTCCGAGGGTCATGATTGAACATACATCAGTGTCCCGCTCTGTCATCTATATAGTGCCGTATCGGACAGTTTGGGTGATTTAGTAACACAGTCAAATTGAAGTCCCATGCTGAAGCAATCGATGCTGTTGTTGTGGTTGACTGCGCTGCTGTCGACAATATGGCTGAATACTCTGACCGCTCCAAGAGAAGATGGAAGACTGTAAGTCTTTTTTGACAAGTCAGGCTGGTTGCACAACAATGAAGAAATTTTTACCTTCCTCCATGAGTCATGATATCACCCGTCTGTGCTGACAAACAAACGTCTGTCAGGAAGCCACGGTCAAACTGATTCAACCAATTAAACAGTTTAACTAGCAACAAAAGGCTGCTACTGGCCTTGATGAGATTTGGTGAGAGTCCTTCCCGATTTTCTAGTTAAATACACTTTATTTACTTGGTACGTTCAGAACATGTCTCCTCAGTTTCTGCTTCACACTCATTCACCTGTTGACATTTACTCCTTGAACAACTGCAGGCTTGGACAAATGGTCACCAAGAGATTTACAGCGTTCCACGTTAATAGACACATCATCTGTTTCTCAACACATGTTGGCAGGAATATTGGCAACTTGCATATCTGTCAAACTAGATATCATACATAGTGGAACCTGATCTGTAGATCTGGTTTATTTTTAAATTCAGCCCTCAGAAGTAATACTTTTTTTCTGTTTATTTTCTCTTTTTGCATCAAAAAGTCAGCGAGTGCAGCTGATGTGTTTTTGCACAAACTCCACTCAGTGACTTTAAAGTCATGTTTTTTTTAGTGACTGGCTGAGCGCTACATAGTACATCACAAATCTAATACCAGCCTCGTGCTTACATAAATGTCCATAAACGACTATACTATATCATTGTGAATAGCTAATTTAGTTAGTGCACTTACATAATCCTGAATATTCAAGTCAATGTTCAAAGTCAAGGAAATCTGTTTCCTTATATACAACATAATGATGTGTTTCATGTTGTCCTTGCAGTTCTAACGTCTGGGGTAACACCAGTGAGAGAGGAAAAAAGAAAGTCAACAAATGTGACTAAATGTTCAGTGAATAAAAACTTGAAAACTTTACCCCTAGTGAACATTTCTGTCTGAGTCAGTCAGATAGATTTTTATCTACAACGATGGCTGTTTGACAACATGATAAACATATCCCATGATCCCATGCTGCTTCACAATGTTGTTAAAAGATGTCTTTTGTGTTTTCATTGGCACAATAGAGAGACATCTAGTGGCAGAAATTGCGTGTTCAGTGAATGGATGCTCACAAATTATTAAAAAACAAAAAAAAAAAACCAAAAACACATTTTTTTCTTGTAACTCAGAGATAGTTTTGGTTTTGTTGTAGTAGGCTTGGATCTATTTGTAAGATTTCTGTTTCTGTTCCATTAGAATGCAGGTGGATGCAGTTTGGTTCATAATAGCAACACCTCTGTTGAAAAACCAGATGTCTGTCACATGTAATCTCCCAACAGAAAGCACTGTCAAAGAAGTTTACACTCTTCAGTGGGAAATAAATCCTACTAAAACAGGTAACACTGGGCTAGGATGTGTCAAAGATAGAGAAATCCCTCTTTGTATGACTGGATACTAAAAGTTTGTTAAAAAATATCAGTCTTATTCAGATTTTTTTTTGTAATTTTGGTGCACAAACCCTTAAACCGAATGATATACTGTCTCAGCTTTAGAATGATATAGATTTTTACAAATAATCACTGATGCATTCAAATGATCTGATACAATAAATAAAGTGTTAAACAGCATACACCCTGTCTTTAGAATCGTTCTGTATAAATACAACTTTAAACCAATCACGACTTAAAATGACTGAATTCTTAGTTTCTGAGAGCATCCATAAAAAACTGTGTTGTTACTTTTGGACCTGGTTAATCTCAGAAACAAAGGGCACACTGTGGTGCTGATGTGATTTGTTGCATCTCCTCAGAGTAACAACAACAAGGTATCTTTATATTGTGTGAGGGATACTTGGCTAAAGCTGCTCTTCATTACTCATAGAGGAGAGAAGCACAGAGGCTGCTCATCTTTTATTATCATGCAATTGTAACATAAAATAGAGACGTAAAAAACACATGACTGTTGAATCCTCCTCAAAATATGCAGATTCTTGATGCACGTAAAAGTCCAATACTCTTGTCAACTTGTTTCAAAGCTGCAAAGGGATTTAATGCTTTTGTCAAATCACTTACTGTGTGAATCAAGTAGATCTGCAGACCAACAACATAACAGTATTCACCTATGACATGACAAACCTCTGACAGTGGTAGTTTTTGTTAGGTTGAATAAAAGTTTGTGAAAAACATAGATTAAAAAAACTATTCTTAATTCAGATAGTTTAAAAGGGGGCGTGTCATGCAGTATAGTGGGCGTGTCCTGTAGTCTGCAAGACTTAAGATAGACCCTCCTCTTGTGAGAATGTCCTTCTTTTCATCTGAGAAATATGCAACATGCTCATGTAGAAGCTCAGAAGGTCCCTTTGCCCACATAATACATTCATTCACACACATGCATCATGTTTTGAACCAGACACTGAACACATGCAATGAATAATGAACAGCTGTCTGTTTTTTTCTTTTCTTACTTGAAAGTGTTTGGTGTTGTTTATGCCATGGGCATGTGAATATTAATGTACTAATATATATCATTTCTGGTGAGTAAAAATGACTAGATTTCAGCATTTAAATACCACTGCTGCTAATTAATGTTTGATACATGTTACAGAGCAACACTGTCTCCTTGAAATTATGCTCACAACTAATTTGCTTTGGCAGTTACGTTTACGGGGAAACAAATCCTCTGCCAACATTTCATGCAGAACACCAGGACATGAGGGCAGAAGTCTTTCGTACTTTGTGCGTCAAGTTAGGGAAGGACTATAATTTTAATCAAAATGTCTTTAATGTAAACTCAAACTCATTCTTACATTTATTTGCATTAAACAAAGAGCAATATTTCTCCTTAAACTTCACCAAAACCTGTGAGAGCACGAGCGCAACCATTAACAATAATTTACTTTTCATTCTAATAATGTTACTGTTTACTACCCTTTTACAAAAGATTTAACACTCTTAAAAGCCAAAAGATGTCAATTTGTGTGTAAAGTAAATGTAAAACAATAAAAATTATGATATTTTAGCTGGGGAAGATTTATATTTTAGAATTTTTAGATGGCAAAAAATAAACATCTACAGTAAAAATGTAGGTTTATTCCTTTAAAAAACTTTTTTTCCTTTAATAGTATGGCCGCTTTTCACACCATTGCAGCCTTGTTTTGCCCTCTCAGAACCTGGTGTTATACACATTTGATACATCTCCATTGATAGAACATTTTTATGTTCAGCAGACAGCCAACATAGACTGTGAGAACAAAGCTTTGCATATTTTGCAGAGAAAGCAGCTCGAGCAGAGAGAGCTGTTTCCCTGGGCTGGATAATTACATTCCATGCTGACGATAACGGGGAAATGTCGGCTCTCCACTGCAGCTCCACACTGCATTCGTCTACATTGTTGTTAAATCGTGAGCAGAATAGAAGCTATTGATTGCTGCACTTCCCCAGAGGTGGCCTTTATCCTGTCTTGTGTTTGACCTTCCATATACCTGTAGAAAATGGAAGATAATGCTGAGGAAGTGCACACTATGAACATCATAAATATTACAGATAGTACGCTGTAGACCCTCAGTTTAAAGTGAAATATGTCCAAGAAGATTCTAAAGAAAAAAGATAGATATCTACTCTCAGTGACAAAATAGAGATACATTGTTTAAAACCTGTTTCCAGGAGTCAAACATTTTTTTGATATTACTTCACCAAACAGATTGATTATTTTTCCTCTAAATTTAAGACATGTCAATTAATGGAGACAAATTTCTAAATTTTCCCACACTGTCATTGTGACTTCTTGTCAGTAGGCAGTGTGTGAAGATCAGCTGTGGACTGGCTGAATGGAAACGGCTTTACAGATTCAAAGAGGAGCCACGAGCTTCAAATTACACATCCCTGTTGTATGTTCTGCTGTCTTGTATTGCTGCTGCTCAGTCTAATAGGTTTTCCTAATGAAATGCAATACAGGTTAAGTTTGTTTTGAGTCTGTGTTGGCTGGTTCCAGCTTGTGCTCAGATTACCACAGTATGTCATTCGTTTGTATAATATACAATCTAAAGCAGTTTACCACAGCTATGCATACTTATCTTCTCTAAAAGATTGCCCTTGTATCTGAGCGTTGCCATTGGTCCACTGGGGTCAAAAAATCGCTTTGTGGCACTCAGAGCCTCACTAGAGCAAACTGAACAGCACTCCCACCGACAACAGAGCTGCACAGTGAGGACACATTTCTTGTACCTTGTTTAAAAACTGTCAGACCACTTCAAGTTGCACTCAATGGTACATATGTAACCTCAACTGATAAGTCCTTACAGTAAGTATATAAAAAATAAACAATTGGTTTGATTGGCAAGCATGATGGGTGTCTTAACATTACATCAATAAAGAGTGGATAGTGATTCTGTCTTTAAGAGGAATATCAAAGCAACTATCTTGAACAATTCAGCTATTATATTTCTTTGTTAAATCCACCCACATAAGCACGGCCCCAAACACAATAGTAAATGGTCAAATAAGGTCAACCAGTAAGAAGGGCGATGTATTGTAGAGCAAAAACTCTTTGTAATTATTACTTTATACATAAAAATGCTTCAAAAAGCAGTATTTCTGATATCTTTCAATATGAAAATTTGACTAAAACAGTCTTATTGTTGGTTAAAAGGTTTCTCAAAAAACTGAAATAGTAATAAAAAGATTCTCAGAGCTACCCCAAAATGATAAAAAAAAAATTATATATGTACCAAAGATACCACATTCAGTGTAGTGCAATTTACTTTAAACCTTCCAATGGTGAAAATGCTTTAACATGCCAATGTGATGGAATGCAAAAATGTCAACATAGAGTTTGGTTATCGAGGATGTATTGAAAAATGAAATTCATAGTTTTTTTAATATAAAAGACAAGATTTACCATTTTACACAAATGCAAAGGTTTAATGGGAAATAAAAAAAATAAACAGTGTAAACCAACACTTTTCAATGCTTTCTTTACTCTCTTTTTTATCATGAGCCAGGCCATTTCTGGTCTGCTGCCATCATGTTTGTGAGTTTGTCTATAAACTCCAGAATGTGGCCGACTGCAGAGGAAGAGCTACCAGAGTAATGTTCACACAGCGTGCTGACGTCTCAGAGTTATGTTGCACACACACTATTTTCTGTGATAAAACGTCACTCTTACATGTGAAACACGACTGACAGGTATATAACCAGACTAATATCAGACTAACTCAGTTCCACACTTGAACATAGACTGGCAGAAACACTGAGAATCCATGTGGATGATAAAACAAAACTCTTCTTCCAGCATTCAGCATGTTTAAGGGGGTTTTTCATAGTGATTTTTTTGGCTGCAGCTGAGTGTCCAACTCCTTTTGGAGAGGAAGCGCAGGAGGTCGCCGAGACCTCTTGCTTCCTTAATCCCCTCCTTCATCACTGTACACCCAGACCCCCACCACTACACCAGTCCAGATGAGTGTGTGGCCAACAAGATTGGACCCTCTCCTCTGCAACTGATATATAGTTTCATTCAGATGGACAGTAATTCTGTCAGCTCCGTGTCAGATGAATGTGCGTCTGCTCCTATTAGCAGCTGCGGCTGCAGAATTACTGACTGTCGTGTCCTTCAGTTTACAGACAATATTGCAGTTGGGGGGGGGGGACGCTCACTCTAAAACACACACGCACACACACACACACACACACCCATCCCCCCAGCAGAGCAGATGTGACTGGGAGAGGTGGATGGGGGGGGTTAGAGAGAGGTGAGCAGGTTGAAGAGGTCTCAGAGGATGCTTGTAAACACACAACATGGGACACAGCGATGGCACAAACACCAAAGACAAGCCAAACACACTGACACACCACAAGTACCAAGCATCACTTCATTTCTCTACTCTCCTTCTTAATATGGTCTCTTCTCTTTTTATTTAATCTCTTTTTGTCACTGATTTTGGTAGCAGTGGGCTCTGGATTGTTGCATGTCCTAAGGGTAGAAAGTGTTTTTTGTATTTATATTACACAAGATGTTTCCATGGAGCATAATAAACACAGCAACACAAAAAATATAAACTACAGCTGAAAAGGAAAAGAAAGGAGAGGGGATATAGATTTTTTCATGCAATATGAATATAGAGGCTGTGGAAATCAGTAATAATCAGGACAATTTGCAAATTTAAAAGAATATTGATCAGGATTTTTAGTGAACAGCATGTGAATACACAGTGAACCTCAAACTGTAGACTACCTTAGTAATAGTATCTTTTTTTTTAACTCTGTCTCTCTTTCTTTATCTGCCTGTGTGTGTGTGTGTGTATGTGTGTGTTTATTCTTAAGGTGGGAGATCAAATGAAGCTGCTCCACAACTGCTGGTCTGAACTCCTGGTCCTGGATCACATTTTCAGACAAGTGCAACACAGACAGGAAGACAGTATCCTGCTGGTGACCGGCCAGGAGGTAACGACCCCCTCACTGAGCTTCCCAACAGTCTGCTTCACTTCATGACACTGCACGTCATTCAGGACACAGTATCATAGTGGTGCCACACTGAGTGCAGTGTGGGTTGTGTT
The DNA here is from genome assembly GCA_029814765.1 of Acanthurus leucopareius. Taxonomy (NCBI): domain Eukaryota; kingdom Metazoa; phylum Chordata; class Actinopteri; order Acanthuriformes; family Acanthuridae; genus Acanthurus; species Acanthurus leucopareius. The sequence continues at coordinate 1,226,414 of JAQMCX010000047.1, forward strand.
TGCTTGATGATTCACATGGACCAGCTTTATTAGAAAAATAAATGAATGACTTTAAATTAATTTCATCTGCTAATGAACAGTTATTCTTAAGGCTGGAAACTTAAAAGTAATGTTTGTGCCTTTAGATTTAAGCTTCTTGGTTCATTTTCTTGGTTCATATTTTGTGTCAAAATCCAAATATAATGAATTTGCCAGAATTGCGTGTTTTATCTGCCTCTAATACTGATAAAAGAGAAATTCTTTTAGGGTTAGTGGATTTACGAGGCATGGTGACCCACCACACCTATTCAGTGGAAGAAATTCTGGAGCGTAATAAAACACCTATAATGAATTGATTGATATGATTGATTCATATGTGCCCAAAATCAAATGGCAGGTTTTCCTCATTCTTGTGGTTTATGAGGACTCAGTGTCAGGAGTGAAGGGACAGTAATAGACATGTCCTTTGCTACTTGGTAAACATTTTAATCAACATATCCAAGTATACAGTTTCAATCATGTATTATGATTCTTAAAGACATTTAAAGCTATAATGTTGATTTTAATGTGATGTTAAACACGATAATAATTAGATTTTGTCAATGCTGTAATAAACAATTCAATTCAATTCAATTCAATTTGATTTATATAGCGTCAAATCACAACAAAGTTGTCTCAAGACACTTTACATGTAGAGCAGGTCAAGGCCACACTCTGTAAATGCATTCTGAAAAAACATTACACATGCCAGTGACAACTGCCCAGAGCCCCTTAGAAGTTTAATGACCCCCTAAGTATGTGTAAAGATGTCTGTGCTAGTTTAACTGACAATTCGTTTGAGATTAGCAGCACTATCATTCGTTATCAGCAGACATGGTGAAAACCACAAGTGGTTCCTGCTTTAATTAAAAAATAATTTATTCTTCTTTTCTTTTCTTTTTGTGTTTCTGTGTAACATCTACATTCATGTATTTAGTCAAACCACATTGCATACAAGGGGCTATTTGGTATTCCAGCACTGAAAACCCTGTAACTGCTGTTACTACCTGTTTTCTTTCCTGATGCGAAATGTTTATAACATAAAATAATTACAATTATTAAATGGCTTTCAGGTTGGAAATATGAACTGGTGGTCGTCATATAAAAAATGCAGTCTAATAAAAACAATGATTGATTGAGATAAACTAATTCTATTTACCACATACAAGTAAATGTACCTACCTGACACTACAATACGTAGGCAGGAGAATTAAAGGACTCTTTTTTTATTAGCTTTTCTTCAACCATGAAACTATATGAGTATATGAAGTTTGGTTTCAAAATGAGGTGGCATTCATTTTGAGAAAGTGGGAGAAATCCTTTTAAGGTAATTAGTAGCACAACATGGATAGAGTCATTATGTAGCTCCATACTTTACCATACTGCATCTCTTTGCTCAACTCCTTTTCAACTTTTAAAAAACTAATCAGTAGCCTGTGTTTTCAGGTGGAGCTGTCGTTCATCCTGTCCCAGGCTGAGGCAACTCTGTCCAGTCTGGTCCAGAGAGGTCAGGAGCTCGTGGCGAGACTGCGGGCCCTGCAGGTGGACCGCAGAGAGATCGCCTGTCTGAAATTCCTCCTGCTGTTCAACCCCAGTGAGTCAGCCTCATGTTTGTGCTTCATCATTGTGATGTATTTTACTGAATAGAAAGAGGCCAATAATAACTTACAGGCAATGATCATCATCCGACAAAAGTGAACTTTTATGAAAAGAGAAGCTTACTTTATAGCATACATCTGACCTGTTGAGTTTTGTTGGGCTCACACAGCTCAAACATAAAAAAAGTATTATTACTTCATATAGGCAACACAGAATATTTTTTCCATTAAACATTCACATTATAAGTCAGAATGATTCATCTGTCATTGACCTATTTGCAAATAGATACGTTTTTAAAGGCCAGAACTTGCACGTGTGTTTTTAGAAGAATAGTAGGTGTAGATGTAAAAATCAATCAACTTGGTAGGGCGGCAGGGCCATAGTGATGCTGTCCTTTGGCGGAATTTGAATAGCAACAGTGACATTTTTATGAAAAAAAAAAGAGTCACAATTACAAATTATCCGCAGTACCTATTTATCTGTAAGGCTACGAGCGTTTTTCAAACTGGCCTTTTTTTCCCTCCAATAAATTCACTTAATTAAATTTCTAGGGTTGACAAAAGCCAATATTAACAAAGACATCCTCCTCTATTGTCCACTAATGGCATTCAAAAGAACCGTAATGGATGGGTCTATCATTCGATGGCAGGACCGACATTCATGTAGTGGCTTGTACAGATGGAGAGAGCATAGATGTGGCTTGCTCAGATTCCCAGAAGTGTTTGCTGTTTAGCGCTGGCAAAGCGGGGAACAAAGAGCTTTAGAATGGTGAGAGCACTTGTCATAGGCAGAAAATATTTGCTGTCTTTGCCTGTGGCTTCTTTGCTCGCGCTCTCCCTCATCCTAAGAGTCAGGTTTGTCGGGGGTCATTTAATTGCCCTTAAGCAGTTTGAAAAGATGATTCAGAACATTGATTCAAAACATTTAATTACTGTGTGAATGGATTCTCCAAGATGGGCTCAGCTGATGCTGAATGCCGGTCCACCGGAGGGCTTGCCTATTGTCTCTCTCTCACACACACACACACACACACACACGGCAACACAGCATCCATGCACTTACCTCATTTCATACATGAAGTATAGATACAGCATATGAAATCTATTAGATAGCATTTATGCAATGAATGGGTTGCATGCAACATTCAAGTTGCTTCATTTCGTCTGTGATTTTCTGAAATGGAATTTCAGTGTTTATATAACCTTAAAACACTGAGACACAACACTGCAAATCTAAAGAATTTCTCTGAATGAATATGGACACATTTGATTATAATACCATGTTGGTTTTTAGCAACTTGAATTTGAATAAATTAGCTGTATAAGCTTTTAGAAAACCATGCAGCCAAATCTTTTCCATCCAAATGTATGTGCACCTGTTAAGCAAATTTTTAAAAGAATTTAAAAGATGAAACAGGAATCTTCTGGAAAACTGATCCTAACTCAAGGTCCACCTACAGACTCTTTCCTATTCATAGTATCTCACTATCCTCACCACTGTATGGAGTGTGCTAGGTCAGTTGAACTTCATATCCTGATGGAGACACGGAGATGCAGCATAAAACGCAATACAGTGAGTCAAACTCAAAACAAGGAGAGAGCCATAAGAGGCAACTGCAGTTCTAAAATTCTTGCACTTGACAGAATGAAGCAGCTCAACAGGCCAAAAGTAAAGCTGCAGGAATCAACAGGTGGATTTCAGGCTGCACAAATGTTCAAAGTTGAATTAATATTATTTGTTCTCAAAAAAATAAAAAATGGATAAAAATCAGTCATGGCAGACTTTTATGGTTTAAGAGTCTTTTGATTAAGCAAATTGAGCAGGTCATATGTGTAAAAAATGAAGTCAACAAGGCTCCAAAACTGCACCTGACATCACTGTCAGAAATTAAAAAAAAAGATCTCTGATCTTTGACATGTCAGCAGTTTCATATTTCCCCTCAGGGAGTCATAATCCTCATTTATGCTCTGGGTGTGTAGATGTGAAGCTGCTGGAGGATCAGGCATTCGTCGAGGGTGTCCAGGAGCAGGTGAACGGGGCTCTGCTGGAGTACATCCTGGCCACCTACCCACAGTTCCAGGAGAAGTTCAGCCAGCTGGTGCTGAGGCTGCCAGAGCTGCGCTCCCTCAGCACGCAGGCCGAGGACTACCTGTGCTACATGCATCTGAGTGGAGAGGTGCCCTGCAACAACCTGCTTATCGAGATGCTGCACGCCAAGCGAGCGTGTGTGTGAGGGTCACAAGCAGGATGTTCAACCGTCATGCATTGTTTTTCTTGGTGAGACTATGTGTGTGGGTGTGTGTGTGTGTGTGCGTGTGTGTGTGAGTGAGATGAAAAAAAATTAATGAGGACAGAAAGGCTCTTACTGGGATCTTTGTGAGGGTTTTTGTATGAGTAAGAATGGAGAAAATGTCTTTTAGAGTTTGAAATTATAAAAGCTCCATCTGTAATCAAGGTAGATTTAAGATTTTGATTATTCACATTTCCATATTCTGCAGAGCTACATTAATGTAATATTTTCAAACAGTTTTTTCTATCCTGGTTTTAGACATTGAAAAATCAGATTTGCTTTTACAGTTACATGACACCCTCTCCGACAAAATTTCACATGGATCCAACACTACAGACACGATTTTCTCATGAAGCTGCCCAGCAAACACTTAGACACAGAGGCTCCAGTCTGCACCAGCGCTGAACAGTTACAGTAAGAAAACACAAACTCAAGGAGGATTTTGAGATGTCTGCTCATTGTTGCTACCTAAATCAATTATAAACATCCATACCTAAATATCCTGCCTTACCAGAACTGATTTGATAGGAATTTATCAAGAGATGTGGTGCCCAGTAGTCTGATGTTGAACCGTCTCATCACAGAATTAGTAACATCTGCTAGGTGCTTGCTGGGTGAGCTAATGTGCACTTTCTGCAGCAGATTTTATTTTTTAAAAATGTTAGAAATAAGCCGTTTTTGCTCCAAATGTCAGACCTTCCCAGATCACTGTTATTTTAGATGAGGATAGACTTAAAGATAACACAACACACTGTGGGCCAGTCGGACTAGACTAGAACCCCTTCAATCTCTGCATTCATTCTTTTTTGCCACCAATTTTTTAAACACTCACAAGTGACTGTGCTCTGGGGTTCATTATAGATCAGTCTTAATCTATTTTGATGTTAAGGTATTGACCAGAAATTTAAAGAAAAACACATTTTTATTCAATAATGCATAAACCCCTGAAAAGAGAACAGATAACAAAAATTGAAAAGAAGACATAGATAAGACAGAGAAAGGGAGAAATCTGAGTACAGCTGCCTTTTTGGTGAAAAAGGTAAACAAAAGCCTGTGCAGATATGAGCATACCAGGGAAACAAGATACATTAATATGCCAATGCCGGGGGAGAGAGGAGAGGTAGAAACAGTATTTTCATGTAATTGTGAAGCAAAAAGAAGCATTTGAAGGTGTTTCACAGAGGAGCCAGACAGAGACGACACAGGGTGGGAAAAGATGTATCAGACAAAATTTGGTTTCAAGTTTCTTTGTGACATTTATTTATTTTTTCATGGGTCAGTGCATCAGGAAAAAGGGACATTAAAAACTGAAGGTGTCATGTTCATACTCACATTTGTGTCGCGTTTCAACACGCTTTACTGTACGTGGACAAGGACTGATTGATCTGGGTGTGTGAGGGCTGATAGCTGAGCTGCTGTAGGGATAGTTTTTAGTATGCATAATGACAATGGTCACATTTCTCTATTATACAAATAAGCAACTGTCATCTATTATTTTACTCTTGTCGTGCTGCTCAAGTTGAGAACTCTCCATTCAAAAGAATATTTACTGACATATTGCTGCATATTGTAGATATGTTAAAAAAAATATCTTATCAGACAACCAGCAGACGACACTGCGGGCCTTCTTAGCCACACTCACAGAATCAGAAACCTGAACTATGTGTCTGAAACACTGCGCTGAACAGTGTTTTGTAGCAGTCAGTTTCATCTGTGGCATTTACTGTGTTGAAAAGTAACACTAATGTTTTGTGTGACATACTTTTTTTAAAAGCACATGACTCCCAGCGATGATGACAATGTAACCTTGTTTTTCAACCATCATCAGAAGCAACTTAAACATAGAGGCAGCCAGAACAGTGTTTGTAATATTGTGCAGCTCAACTTTCTCTCTGTGAACATCTAAAATCATTCCCCGTTCGTCCGTTGATGTGGCAGTGTCCGCCATTTCAAGGTATCGTAGACAATCACTCCGCCTGCCTTAACTTAATGTCTGCCTGAAAACACACACATACGCACACTCACACGCACACACGCACCCACACACACACATACCTTGGTTTTCTTGTTGAAACAGCTGTGTGTTATCACTGTACAGTATATTTATGTTGTGAAGTGAATATCTACTGCAAGATGAAGATACATTTCAACACCGAAAAAGTTTTCCGCTCTATGTTGAGGTCAAATCGCTACTGTTGTGGAGTTGATTCTCTTGATATTGCCTCTGTTTTTGCTCTTAGTTCACTCTTTATTTTTCCTGTGAATTGACAGTCTATCCTGTCTTACACTGAAGTGTTTTTCTCCCAAAAGTGAAAGTGACCAAAACATTTTGTTTTTTTTAAGATATATTTTATTGTAATAGCATCAAACCAATAAAATTCAGTGAAGTATAGCTCCACCTTTGTGTCGACTATCATTGCATAGCATTCTTTATTGAGAACAAATGACACAGAGCTCCTAAATGTACAATTCAATACAGCAGTCATAGTGTGGCTGTCATTAAGCCTTGTCAGACACTCCAGAAAATCGATTCAAGTCAGTTATGTTCTTACATGTTAAACATCAGCTTTAGAAAGTCTTCAACCAGTGCCTTAGAAATAGACATCAACCTTAATATGGTAACTGCTATTTCATTCTCAATTTTGATATATATCTATATATAGAGAGACCTCACACAGACCTCTATATATATATATATATATATATATTAGTGGTGGTACTCGATTAAAATTTTTAATCGCGTTAATTATATGGTCTGTAATTAATTAATCGAAATTAATCGCATTTTAATCGAA
>JAQMCX010000047.1:1241472-1261822 GCA_029814765.1 Acanthurus leucopareius
CTTCTTGAGATCCAACAGTGCAAAATGTAAATTCTTGCAATTTTTCAACTGGTCTTAAAATTTTGATCAGGAGTGTATATTTACATGTAGACCAGTCCCTCCAGGAATTCGCGATGTACTTTTATCATCCATTTAGACCATAGATTGTACTTTCATCATCCATTTAGACCATAGTTGTACTTTTATCATCCATTTAGACCATAGTTTAGACCCTGTATGCCTCTTTATTTTAGACTATAGTTTAGACCCTGCATTCCTCTTTATTGCACTATTTTTTTCTCCTAGTCAAGCTGCTGTATATGTGAAATTCTCATTGGAAATCAATAAAGTATCTATCTATCTATCTATCTATCTATCTATCTATCTATCTATCTATCTATCTATCTATCTATCTGAAGCCATCATCACCTTGGATTTCTCAGAGTGAGGACTGAGGTTATGTGTGCTGCCACTGATGACTGTGTGGCATCCAGCAGACCGCAGACAGCTAGCAGCTACTCAGAGCATTACCAGCAACCCCCCCACCCATGTTTCACGTTCCAACTTGGTTCTGATGTGGAAAAATTTGAGGTATCCATATAGAGTTACATTGGACCTAAAAAATATAATGAATATTGAAATTCAGTATGAGGACTAAAATTAGATAGCAGAAGGAAATTCACTAAACTTGTTGCTTATTACCTTCAGCAAATGTAACTAAACTGAGTATTTACTAAAACTACAGATGTAAAAGCCCAGATGCAGTTTGTCTTGTTTGCACGAAGTACAGCTAATTAAGGAAAGATCAGTGTGTTATGCTTGACTTGAAAGTACTGAGGTGCTTAAGAAAGTGTTTTTTTTTTATAATTGACTCAATAAAAAGGTTGACAAAAAAAGAAAATATATTGTAGTCAACCCAACAAAGGGATCAGGTATGAAAAGTGTTTTTGATCAAACTTTTTAAATCCAATAAAAAGAACATGACAACAAACTTTTGGTGGTTGCTTCCATCGCATCGTGCTTTGCTATGTGCCATTAAAAGTCAAGAAAAAATGGCAACACAACAGAACACTCAAGTTGTGTAAATAACAAGAGTTCTTTGGATTAATGATCTAAAACTGTGACAAAAGTTTTGGGTTTTGATGTTTATTGTTTGACGATTCGTGTTCACTATCTTTTTTTGTAGACAATTTAATTTTAAGCTTTTTCTCAAAAACAGTGTTAACTTTAAGATGACAAAACGTGAGTGTGATCCTCTGATAAGCACTGAAAAACATAGTTTGACTGTTTACTGCCTAAGATATTTCACAAATCCTTTCTAAATATATCCAAAAGTTACAGTTATACACACACAGCACACACACATATAAGCTCCCAGGTTATGCATCCTACCATTCTTGATAACCAGTGATGTGGTGGTGGAGCTGGGGGGCCCAGAGGTCTCACTGGTCTCAGGGCTGGAGGGGGTCATAGGACTGCGACCCCATGAGGTGACTGGGGCCCTCTGAGAAGGCAGGAAGCTGGTTGGCTGGGAACAGTTCTGAAAACACATCACAACTCAGTCACAAATGCTGCTAAATGGTGATCCCGTCATGAAGTATTACACGTGCCAAAGTGTTACTACAGTAACTTTACACTAAAAACATTTACACAAAAGCAAAGGCAGCATTACAGTGAAATAAGTATTTGCAAAGAAGGAATTTATTTTCTGTACAGTACTGATGGACCCGATTATTGCTGTGTGCTTTTTACTCACTAACCGTAAAAGATAAGGCCTTCCTCTTTTCTTTGATCCTCTTTATAGCATTCCTCACCTAAATGAGAAGCAGCGTTACACCCACTGGTTTGTCCAAAAGGCTGGCAGCCTCACATACCGTGCAAAGATACATTCTGAAATTGTGCCGCAGTGGTGACAGGCAGACCCACTCACAATGGACTGAATGCCTCCTTACCTCACTGTTGTAAACAGCATACACTAAGAAGATATACAGACCCTGTGGAGAGGAGGCAGACACATTAGGAAGCAAATGCAAAGGTGTAAGGTGGAGAAGAATAAACTCCATTCATACATTTTTTTGTTGACTACATATTCACAAAGTGCATTTAATCCTCCGCTCTGTCATGCTGCCAAACTTTGCCTTTCTCTGATCCAACAAAGAGGGAACCATCTATTGCAAAATTCCTCTTCATGCTCTCGATCTGTGTGGCTTCCTACTCCCTTTTGGCACAAGGTTCAGTTGGATTCAGCAGGGTGTGGCCTAACTGGAACCAAATCAGATCTCTCTAGTCTTACTATTACAAGATGTTGGATGTCTTTTCTCTGAGATTTGTTAACTTCTTGTACTGTACAAGTGGGGATATAAAATTATGATCTCAATGGTGATGCAGAGTCATTTGTAAATTTGTTTCTGACACGCAAAGGCAGTCTGTGTAGCCTGCAATCAAAGAGAACCTTTCAAATACTGTACACAACAGTGACCATTTTCAGAAAATGGAGGCTATTCATACCGCTGTACTTTGTTGTTAGCGTATAACATGACAGAAATTCTTTTGTGACAAATGAAAAAAAAATAAGAGTTTTGAAGAAAAGGTCCATCCCTGATAACTTTCTCGGTGGTACTTTATCATCTCGTCACTTTTGGAAGTTACAGAAAGTCTCTCAGCTCCCCCTGTCCTGTCGCTGGAAGGGCTTTGGGTTAGGAGGTTCAGAGGCTGTTGGAGCATCTGAAAAACACCTCGGCTGGATTTTAATGGCACCTTAAGCTTCCATTAAAATAAATATATCCTGTGCATGAATTTAACTGTTTGTCTTCTCCAAAGTACACTTGCACAATGTAAATTTGTTTTTGTTTTTTTTTAACAAAGAATGATTTCCAAAGTATATTACAGAACAGAAAAAGGCTGTAAGTTGTGACCTTTCACGACAATGTGTATGATTTTTTTTTTTATGATCCAGGACCCATATCCTCAGGTTTTTCTTTGTCCCTTAGAACACATCCTCACAAAAATATTCATGTTTATATTCAAAATATTCAAAATACTCAATATTCAGTGTTTTTTGATCTGCAGTCTCTGTTATTAGAGCTGGATCGGTTTAGGCAACTTTAACTACATTGTTTAGTCCAGGATGATTGTGGTCATTGGCACAGTTGTAAAAGAAAACATTTCTGAAACAGAGACTGCAAAATGCATGTCCCATGTTCATTTTAAGAGATCTGTGCCAAACCGTTTCAGCTCCTCCCTAACAGGCTTTGTGTGATAGGAGGTTGTAGCCAATTCAGGTGTCTGTCCACTGACTATGGCCCCTAACATGGACCACCAGTCTCCACCACTCGGGGTGCAAAAGCTAGTGGTCAGGACTAGTTAGTTAGTAAGTTGTCAGTGTAGTGGTCTGTTTGGTCCTGACCGACCTATCGACGGACAGAGATCTCAGGGAATTGAAGGCCTGGCGAGTCTGCTGTTTTAAAGCAGATTTATGCATGTAACAGCTATGTTTACATGTACACACGTGATCAAGGCGGTGATGTCTGTGAGAAGGAGCCCTAGCAGGCACAGTGTTCTGATTATATTTGGGATTATATTGTGCTTTTAATCAGTGTAGGCAGAATCCCAGTCAGATACAAGGTCTATTATTGGAGGATGCATTTAGCTAATATCTAGAGTTCTAAAAATAACTGTAACTTAGCACAGTACAATGGCAGAATTTGAACAAAGACTATTTATTATATTTTCTGAGCAGAATTATTAATTAAACAGTCCTCTTATTTTTTGCTTTGATCATCTAGAAGAATCTCATAATGAGTGAGTGAATTGAGAGAAGTTTGGCTGTAGTCTGTATTTTTGTGTGTAAGCTGTAGCACAACATTATCAACACTGGGTTTCTTTTATCGTCACAGGACATGTTTTACTTTTGCTGCTTTTTTTTGGGAGAAGGAAGAAGATGGGTTGGCCCACCATCATCCTCCTACCCACATAGGAAGAACTCCTACTGTAGTGTTATCTGCCCTCAGCTGGACACTGGCAGTAAATCTAAATTAACTAGCAGCTCTCTGGGGGTCAACCAAGGGCTAGCTCATTTTGATTAATTAAAGAGTAGGGAGGGGTTAGTGGGATAAGACAGGAGAGGGAGCGAGATGAGCGGAATGGACTGAAGATATAAGAAAAGCAGGGACAGTGCATGGAAAAGGACCGACTGGAGAGAAGAAGAGCGTCTGAGAGAGGAAGTTACTGCTGTGTTATCATGGGAGGAGAGCTGGAGGTAGATGTGGCATGACCTGTCATTTAAAGGCCCCACTGCCTTCTCCCCCACACACACACACACAGAACTCACACTAAGGTGCACAAATATTCAGTCACTGTTATAAAATTACGGCCACAGATAAATATATAAAGACATTTAATATGTGCAGAAAAGATCCTAGTAGACATTCGTATTACTAATGTGTATTGACAAACTACTAAAGACAAAGCTAACGAACCTAAGATTTATTATGAATTGTCCATAAATTATGTAGTTTTACTTTTTCATCATTATTTCTTACTGTTTTTTTCCTTTATGTTTTTATCTAACGTTATCATGATATTATTAACAGTAGGACCTGAGTCGGTGCTCTTACTCAATCCTCTCCTCCAGCCAACACTTGAAAATAAGCTTTAACATTGAAGTCAATAGACACCTTGTGTTTGATGATTTGGTGATTACTTGACATGCTCCTCAGTTGATGAAATAATTGTGTTGGTTAGCAATCAGTTGCTTATTTACTCATCTAGCAGCTAAAGAGCAACGTTAGCATTTATTTGAACTTGTGTTTGTGTGAACCTGGCAAATGTTCAGCTCAATGATCATTTGTAGCTCATCTGAGTCTTAGCTTAGCCTTGGTCTCCACCAACTCACCAGCTAGTCTCCACCTGTGTCTGTCTGATTTTTGCTGTTAAGCAGGTAGTGTGCGGTTGGTTGTTGGGGCTTTTTCACAGACAGCAGCTGCCTGCCTTATCTGAATAAATCATTCAGAGAGTGGTGAGCCTGAACCAGAGGAGTTCAGTAGAGTTGAAGCAAGTTAGCTAAACGGTGAGCTAACGCACTGTGTGGTTGAGAGTGGCAAAAAAATTCTATAGCTCTGGACTACTAGTGACAATTTTCAACCCTTTACAGTGCTTTGACACTGACATTTGAAAAGCTGTCATTTCTAAAAATATTGATTACTTTAATTTGGAGACCATTATTTTTTCAAGGGTTGCCAGTTACTACACATAACCTATAACTTTACAAGATCAGGTTCAAAACGAGCAAGTTATGTCAAGTGTGTTTGGAAAAAAGACTTTCAGTCAAAAAAAAAGTAAGATCTGGATGTGAAAATAATCTAAAGTTCACAGATATAAGATATCTTTGTATACCTGGAAGGCATTGAGAGCGATGAAGATATAGGCAATGACTACAGACAGATGGACCAGCACTCCACACAGCCAGGTCAGACCGAGCACTGGCAGCAGGATAAGAACTGGACGGGTCACAGCCCTGCAAATATTCACAAAGCACAAATACATCAATCATCAGTGCACACACAGTATGTACGTGAATCAGTCTACACGTACTGCTCTATTGCAGGAGCACAATAGATAATAGTTTCGAGCAAACTATGGAAAAAATTCGTCACAATTTGTTGTCATGCCATTTCATTCCTTAGTCCTCTATTTACTTTACTTTATCAACCATTTTAGAAAGAATGTGTATAGACCAAAGGAGCCGGCAGCAGCACTCTCTTCTTAAATATTTCCTCCTTGAATCCTCATCAAACATCTCTACACAACTATTGATTTCACCGCCTACCACAGTCATACTCCTGTTCCTTTGCAATCATCCTTTCAATGATCCTGGTGCTTATACGGCCAATAACCACTTCATGGGGCAAGACAGAAAAGGTTGCCTTTGTTCAAACCACCATTGTTGTCACACTGCTGCACCTGGGTGGAAAGATTGAGTTTTCAGACGGCACTGTGTCTGCAAGGACAAAGCCAGCATCCACTTCCCTCTCCCCTTTTATTTTTGAAAGTCGTTTTCCCTCAAATTTCCTGAATTCATGAAACACTGTAGCTGGCACAGACTTCTACTTTCAGCCTGTTTGTGAGGGAATGAAGAGACCCAGCGAAAAGGGGAATGGCACAGTTGCATTTTCAGTAGACTAAGACAAATAAATGAGAACACAATTTGGATGAAAGAGAGCTGCAGCATGTAGGGTTGAAGGACTTGCACCATGTCTATCCACAGCAATAAAACATTAATAATACCTTTTAATTCTAGTACACTGGCCCGAGGTTATGCCTCTGAAAAAGCACATTAGTTTTTAAAATACTGGAAGATAAAATGTCACTAATAAATATGACAAATTAATCTTAAAATCAACATATAGATGGGATTGGGCGCATGCTCTGCTGCGACGGCACTTCCTGTACGCTTGATATGAATGTTGTGTGTGTGGGCTACTGGGTACATGTCTATGTCTGTGGCACTGCGGTTCTTGTGTTTGTTAAGTCATGGGTGGGACCTCTTGCGACTTGTACAGAAGTGACAACAATTATCCTGTAAAGGACAAATCAATCAATCTATCAATCAATCTATCAATCTATCTATCTATCTATCTATCTATCTAGATATAATTCTCACATTCTAAAAGTACAATATGAGGAGGATTTAGACGATGTTACTGCTCCTGACACAAAATTGTCAGTTCACTTGATTCACTGGAATCACCTGTGCAGGTTAGAGTTAAAGATTTGTTTTTAATTTAGAGTAAAATTTTGTGGGTCCATGATAGATTTTACTTAGAGTTCACTTAGTAAACAGTGCTTGTCACAATATGGATTACTAACCAAGGGTTATTTACTGTATACCAGCACTACTTCTGCACAACAAACCCTATGCTCTTAAAAGAATTAGAAGGTAAGAAATTTCATAAATGAACTTAAAAAGGCCTACCTGGTAATTAACCCCAGGTGACAGCCTCATGTAGCTGCTTGTGATAATGCCAATGTTGTGCAAAGGCAAACAGCGGCTGTTATGAAGAAATTTAAACTTACAACATCTTTTTGTGTTTAACATTTTTAGTTTACTGTATAATTCCACATGTTCTTTCATAGTTAGGATAGCCTAAGTAATATGTGTGATGTAAAATAAAGAGAATAATAATCATAATAAAAAGAAACCATGTGGAAGACAAGAGTGCTTACTTGACTGAGACTACGTGTACGTTTTATCGGAAATCATTCAGCAGCAGCAGCATAATGACAATCTGTGGTTATGCTGGGAAAAATGTTGCTGGCTAAAATGGATTAGAAATCATAAAACCGGCAGCATTTCTGCAAGATGTCGTAACACAACTGAGATAAGAATGGCTTCCATGCCAGTCAGAATTGTGATTTCAAGGCCTAATAATCAAAATAAAAAGAGAATACACATGCTAAAAAAAAGGCCTTTAAAAACAGCCTCAGTTATTTTCAGTGACAGGAACTTGGAAACTGCCAGTCTGCCTGACTTTTGCTGTCATATTTTTTTGGTCATCCATGATGTTGTTTTCATTTATTTATTTAAACTCAACTTAATCAGGTAGTTCCTCCAGAAGAAGATCTTTTATAAACAAGAAATCTGAGAACAAGAACACAATCAGCAATGAACAAAGATTTAATAAAAAATAATTCAATGCTATGAAATACTGGCTCACAGACTTCACCTGCTGCTGCTCTGTTAGCTTCATCTAGCTAAGCCTTTCAGATGCCACCACATTTAACCCACAAACTCTCAACCCTGTCATATCAGTAAGTCAATAAAATGTTTGCTCACATTTGTCATGTGTATTCCAAGTACTTTTACTTTCTTTTCAAACATGTGCTTAGTTCAGCCTCTGGGACAAAATGGTGGCATTGCATCTTGAGCCTGTCCTGGCTGCTAAACTGGACAAAGACAGAGACCCTAACAGCCAAGAGGCTACTGAAGGGTCTCATTTCCCTCTGAAATACACTGCTCACTCAACGCTTCCATAGTTACATCACCATGTAAGTCAAAGCTGATGTTACATATTTCTATTTTGTGATCGCTGCCCAATTAATATTGCAAAATAAATGTGTAGCAAGCAAGCAGGAAGTGCTTTTACATGGAGTGATACAGTATAGTATTAAGTGTCAGCATGTTACATGCAGATGTTGTATCATGGCAAATGAAAAAATAAGATTGCATGATTCTGAATTATTCTGATACAGATTGAACTGCTTAAGTCTTGATGTTGCAGCCTGACAATACAAAATATTACCTTGGTCAAGGAAAGACATAAAGGTTGACTTTATAATAGTTGAACTGGGAGAGGACAGACATTCTTTAATTCTGTACAAGTCAGATGGCAGGAAAGTCAGAGTCACTGGTGAAGTTCAATAATAACACATATTTGTTCTTTTCTGCAATCCAAAGAAGTCAG
The DNA here is from genome assembly GCA_029814765.1 of Acanthurus leucopareius. Lineage (NCBI taxonomy): Eukaryota > Metazoa > Chordata > Actinopteri > Acanthuriformes > Acanthuridae > Acanthurus > Acanthurus leucopareius. The sequence continues at coordinate 1,249,914 of JAQMCX010000047.1, forward strand.
TTAAGTGCTAACTTGAAGCCATCAAAGGCAGAATGAAGACACATAGGGCCTGGGCTGGGGTGGAAACAAGGGCACATAAACCACATCATCAACAAAACAATGGATATTGAAATATTAAAGAGAAAGAATGTTGTCATTTATGAATAAAAACATCAAAACATTATTTCATCAAGGATAGACCCGTTTACCAAGAGGTTACCAACAACAACAGGCTTAGCTGTCTCTGTAAGGTAAGAGTAGAACAAAGTAAGCCTCAAAGTGGCCTCAACTTGAACACAAACTGTAGTTTGTGAAGTAGGGTTATATAATTGACTGTATCAAATGCTTTTTAGAGGTCAGTGAAAATCGCAGCACAAAGTTGCTTTTTATTCACAATAGTGACTGAAACCGCAGGAGTTGCCGTGCTGTGGCTAACACAAAAACCATGCTGTGACCATTTTTTAAAAATGTTTAGAAGAACTAAATTCTGCTAGATGGAATCTATAAGACACGCACAAACATTTACACACAAAGACACACACTTACACACACATCGACACACAAATTCAGTTGTGTTGGGACCAGGTGTTAAGCTGATAAGCCCTTACAACTCCCACAGCAGACTCCCGAGTCTAAACTCCCAATCTCTCACACTGTCTCTATTGACTATGGCTGGCTCAGCCAGAAAGGAAACGTGTGTGAGAGAGAGAGAGAGACAGAGAGAGAGAGAGAGAGAGTGGGCAAGCAAGATAAAATACTCATAGAGGAAAGTGCACAAAAAGCAGAGGGAGAGAAATAAAATGACAGAAAGAGGTAAAGAAACCATTGAATCTCACCAGGTGAGGTCAAAGGTCTGCATCTTTGATGCTGAGCTTGGACTGAGCATCTTAGCACGACGGCGAGCACTGGAAACTGTCACCATGACAACCCGAAACAGCACAACCGCATTGACCTGCAGGCAGAGGACAACAGCATCAACATGGCCCCCGGCAAACATGAGACGTGCCTCTGCAGATCTGCTTTGCCTCAAGCTCACATTTGGATGAGGGAAAGTTTGCCGTCCTCCTCAGGCTGGCAGGAATCACATCACAGGAAATAATGCTCAGCTAATGGACTTTATTTCATTTTTTTATTGTTCTAAGATGAGAAAAAAATAGAACAAAGTTGAACATTAAGAAAAGAAATGCAGAGGCCATCTTAAACTTAGAAACCTACAACTGTGATCTTCTGTGTTGTTTGGGATACTGAGGGGTATTTAGGATGATTCAAGGACTTTGTCCCTCATCTGTTGTGTCTTCTTTTAAAAGGTGCCATGTTAAGTTTTACATAAATAAACCAAGTTATGTTTTTACTTTTCTCTAGCTTTACAGTGCTTATTTGGCCCAACAAGAATTTTAAATGTATTTCATCCTTGAATGTTTGTAGAGGCACCTCTTGTAAATATTTAGAAACTTGCGTGGTTTACATGCATGTTTGACAATCTATTAGTTATCTTTTTTACTGTCTTTTGCTTTTGCTTGTCGGTTTGTGCAAGAATGGATCATCCACATGCCACTTTGTTTGAGTCCAAATTTGTCCGCTAGCTGTAAACACAGAGGGACGCACAATATTACCAACATGCGAGGTAAGAGTTGGCCATGAGGTTCGTGCAAGAGTGTGTTTTTTGTATTGGTGATGCTGGCTGTGGTGGTTGTGCAATATGTCGCTATTGTTGGTACAGTGTATGTGTGTACTTAACTGTGTATGTGGATGGAGGCCATGAGTTAAGTTTTGTTAGTAGATGATTTTTTTACTCTATGATACGACATGAAATGGACAAATTGACCTTTTGTAAAAAGTGCAGGACAGATTTAGGACAAACTTCTCAATAAAGACATTGAGAATATAACAAATTTTATTGTTTATAAAAACATGGCTTTATAGTGTCACGAGTGGTGAAATCTTTTCACGGTACCTTTAAAGTAAGGAAGAAAGCATGCGGAATGGACATGGGGCAAAGCACACACACATTGCTAGTACATACCGCCAGGACAAATATAACAGGTCCCACAAAGGCCCAGATCGTGTCAGTCTTCACATTGAGCCAGCAGTGATCGTCTGCCTTGTACTCGTTCACTGACACTGCCAGTGTTACACCAACTATTAGAACAGGTAGTCCTGAAAAACAATTCAAAGATAGAAAATTAAGTATGGTAGCGGAGTGAAAAATAAAGACGCAGCATTGTTTGAAGACATATTTATGGAACACAGACTGCTGCAGTGTCTCCCGAACAAGCTAATCAGTCTGCTCTGCTCTGTTTAGTCTGAGGGGGGACGCTCAGCACATCTGCATGAAGAGCTGAAAAGAACACCTGGATATTGAATGTTTGTGGTGCTTATTCACACACTGTTCTCAGCTCATCATGTGACATAACACACACAAATGGATTTGCTACATGAACAGTTGCAGCTGCAGGATGTTTTTTATTTTTAAGTAAAAGTGCCACATCCATCAAACACTGTCTTTTTCAGTGTCAACATAAATTCACAACCATAAACAATCATCAGATTAGGCAAAACAGTACCACCGGCAGACCTCACAGGGTGCAATGTTCATTAGACTCTGCAAAAGGATAAAGCAAGAAGGCTATGAGGGACCACTAGAGGACGGACCTGGGGCCCTATGCAGCAAGACTCATGATGATCTTCCTGTTGATCAAATAGTTTTAGTGTGATGTAAAATTTGTTCCTGTGGATATGTTGTTTCAAATGATGTTTCAAAAGCAGAAATGGTTCATCTTCTTAGTAGCAGAGATATGCTCGATTCACTTTAAGGCATCAGGCATTATCAAAATATTTACTGGGGAAGCATAATATTTATTGTTACCAAAAAACTTATCATGTTGATAAAGAAAAGTTTATATTGTTAGCTACTTATTATTATCGTTTACTAACAGAGCCAATGGCATGAACACAAATGGCTTCTGTTGAGCAGCAGCTACAAATGTCAGTGCAGCATGCGATGAATCAATCAACTGCAACTGCACATTTTGGCTGGGGGATAATGAGATTATAGGATCACCACATCAGGGTTAATTGTCTGAAGACTACAAAAAGCCCCAAATCGAGTTTTACAAAAGTTTGAGAATAAAGATGTCTTCATTGCTATTTTGAAAACAATAGGAAAAAAATGCTCAAAGATCACCTTCTGTAAAATGATAGAGAGGGAAAGTGAATAAAGAGCAAGGGGATTTCTGGGAAACGTGGTCTGACCTTATAAAAGCAATAGTGCTTCGTATACCTAGTGATGTGATTTGTATTAAATTAAAAAAAATACAACTGTGACTGTCATCATCATCATCATCATCATTGTTATTATTATTATTATTATTATTACTATTATTATTACACTCGATCTCAGAATGACTTACAGTTGGCCGTGTAAAACAAAGTAGTGACATGAATCATCTCATGACATCGATTGGATTATTTGCTAAGCAATTAAAACTTGAAACTGACAAAATGTAGTAAAAGATTTTCAGACATGTCAAAAATATAACTGAACACTTCAAGTAAATACAGGCTTTAGTTTTGGCTGCATTTCACATGATTTGGATGAAATAATTATGCAGCATTCTGAGTGACTGTGTCTTATTTGTTCTGTATTATTTCATTTTTGAGAAAAAGTCAAAAAGAAGTCTTATTGAGCCACTGCAGCTACATGAAGCCGCCTGTCTGTGTCCTCCACACCTGCGTGTCCCCACATGAACTCTCCCTATCAACTGCCTGAGGGTCGCAACATGCCCAATTCCTCCAGCAGCTGAGCCAGGCAAAATCACTGCACTTTGCAAGTGAATTCATCAGGGCTGACTAAACACACATTAAAATGTGAGTACTTGGTGAGATTATTGCTATGTCCTTCAAGCATTTTTCAAGCAATTTGCGCTCTAGCACTTTAGAAGCAGCATCATTATAATACTTTTGTCCTCTTTTTGTTAACTTCTGCTAAAAAGTCTTCTGATGTGCCTACTGTTGTTCTTAAACCTGATTTGACAAACAACTACCATTCAAAGATTATCATTTGTTTTTATGTTTTCATCTAAATACACACAAAAAGAGGCCACGTTTGTGTGTAATTGTTACTGTGTGATTGAACGACTAAGCAAACTGATGCATATTTAATGTAAAATATTATGTTGCATGGCAGTCAACACAAAACAACAACTGTATCAAACTTAGATACACTTTTTTTAAACTCTCATGCTACTTAAATGGATATGAACATTGATTTAAAGAGGTGAAAACATTTCACATTAAAGCAAAATAGCAACTATGAGTAAGACAAAGCAGAGGTCAGAAAACACTCCTGCTTTTTCCTCAACCTCTTTGAGTTTGTAAACTAATTATCTTGGGATGCAGGGATCATGAATCAGGTTTAGTCACTGCATCTCATTAAAGAGGTAGCAACATGTTTTCAATGATGTTACAGCTTCATGTGATGACCTGCGAACTGTTGTGATGATGTCATGAAGTTAAGACCCTCACTATGTGAAAGCCTACTTTAAGATCCAACGAGGGCCCTTTTCCTTTTCCCCTATAGTTTACTAATCTGTAAAGCATAAGTAATGTGAATTATGATGCACCGTATGATACTGGGAGATAAAGGTGATGTTTTATGCAGTAAAATCAGCAATCAACAATAGCAATGTAAATTCTATGTCCAACAGTTTCCCTAACACTATTAGACAAGAGGTCATAAGGTTTTTCATATTGCTAGCTGTTAAAATGTATCATTGCAAAGAAGGAACAAATCAGTCCAACTAGTTAATAAAAGTAGTAGTAAGTAACCAGGTCAAACAATGTATCTTCAACTTGACTACCTATTAAAGTGAGATAAGACTTTACCCCAGCCAATGATGTAGTAGAGCTTCATCCTGCGGTCCTCACTAATGTTGACGGACACGACTTTGCTCCAGAGCAGCAAGCCCTCCACCAGCATCCAGGAGAAGGAGGCCATGAAGAAGAGGTGGAGTAGTGCAGTTACTACGAAACATGATGCCTAAAGGATTCAAATATACACAGTACAGAAACAAAGATGGCTTGAAGGACAGGCTGCAGATTTAGCAGCATTTCTTGGATGAAAGAGGTTTAACTATTCTTTTAGTCTGTACTTCATCAGTGAAAGAGAAATATTTAAAATTGTCCCAAAGTTTAGTTAGAGGCATATATATATATTATATGAGGTTGTCAGTAAAATGATAAATAGTATGTGGATTGCATTTACTTAGCAATTTTCTAATCTTTGAACCACACAAAGTGCTTCACAATACCAGTCAGCATCCACCCATTCACACACAAATGGCTTCTCTGCCAACCATCAGGAAGTCATACACACACAATCACACACACCGATGGAACGGCCATTGGGAACAATTTGGGTTCAGTATCTTTCTCAAGGACACCAAACATGCAGAGTGGAGGAGTCAGGGATTGAACCCCTCAGATAAGAAACCAAACCACTCTACATCCTGAGATACAACCACATTGTAGATTTTATGACAATATTAATATTTACCCTGAATTGAAATAACTAGAAATGTTATAGCAAGTCAGAGGTTGTGTACGTACATTAACATATGTCATATGTACAATGTGATGTTACAAAAACAAGAACCAAAATCCAAACCAAACAACAACAGCAACAACATTGATGTGAACAAACATTTTATTTAATATAATATTCCCAGTGCATCTAAAGGACACTCACCAATCACTTTTTGACACAAGTTCATTGATCGAGTGTTAGTGGCCAAAGAGTCACCAAATCAGCATTACATTATCGTGTTGTGCATGAACATATTACAAAAATATAGTGTTTACTGAGCTCGCACAAACTGAATGTATCCATGTCCACTCATCCGCTGCCTTATTTGTGCCACCTAGAGTTAAAACTAACTAGTTCTGATATTGATATTGGTATAGAGAGGTGCATGTTTTGTGTTATTAACTGTAAGTAACAGCAATGTGTCAAATGTAATTTACATCATAGTGGATAACAATGCAACGTAAGTTATCACTAGTGAGAGATAGAAGAACTGTAACCAAATCTTTTGAATAATTTTTAGGAATTATATTTAGGTAAATCAGTACACACATAAAGGAAAAAAATCTCCCAACTTCATGAAAATTGTGCCTGCTTCATCTGAAAAAATTCAGCCACTTTGGCAGCACATTTAAAAAAAATACATTTAGTTGAAAAATCAAATCGCTTTTTGAATTTATCTGTAATATATCTTTTAAACATCTGTACATAAAATGCTCAAATTAGAGACTTGAAGGCCTCAAGGTAGAGCCTCAACATGGCAGATTGTAATTTGATGCTGAAAAGACACCCTGGCAACTTTATTAGCATGCTAGCTGAAAAAAATGATATTATTATTTCCATTCTTAGGATGGACATTAAGTAAACCAGAACATAAACTCCTTAAAAGAAATGACAGATCCTTACACAAATACACCATTTCTTGACGAATGTGGAACAGTTTTGTTTTTTAATTTAAAGACTTAAAGATGTTAACATTCCGCTTTAATTTCTGTTTAACATGTTTTTATATCCAAAATGTGCTATCCTTTATTCCAAAACACAATGCCTGAACCTTTTTACAAAGTTGTGATTTAATACAACCCACAGTAGTTAACCTCAACTGTGAACAGTTGGTGTGGGTAGTTTATAATAACCCTACTATTATCATTATCATAATTGATTATTACACCTACTATGATACACTTTAAGAAATATGTCTAATGTAAACTCTCACCTCATGGGCAGAAGCCCAGTCACTGCACATCAACAGCAGCTCTGCGATGCCAAGAGCAACAATCAGGTTCTTATGGACGGTTGTACGGTCTGATTTAGGGACACTGCAAATATACACACACAGAAACACACACAGCATGCATGCAAGCACACACATGATAACGTATTTGAGTAAAGATCTTGCAGTAATTCTCAAGATTTTTCAAAAATGTTTCACTGCGATGCTGTTGACATATCTACAGAGCACAATGTTCTGGGGTTTTTTTTCATTTATTGATGTGAATCTGGCAGGGTTTTTGAAATGCTTTTCACCCTGTGTGCTTTACAGAGTGCACTCTGTGACGTCTGTGACTCACCCCACAGCGATGAAGAGGATGAAGGTGAAGAGGAGGCCACACAGAGACACTCCACAGCCGATGAACGTCAGCACCTGCAGAGCTTTTTCGTTCTCTGGGCTCCTCTAAATCAGACACAGGCACACACATACACACACATGCAGACACACACATGCAAACCATGAGCTGTAAATAGCAACACATACGGTAGATGAAAGCTTACACAAAATACACAGGGATAATTTGAGAGAAAAATGTTACCTGGGCTTCATAAACCTGGAGCAGCAATGCAAAATTGGTGGTATGGTTACAGTAGCAGACAGTGTATCCATATTGTTTGGACACTACATTGCAGCCTCTGGTATTCCACCACCCACCAGCCTCAGGACTGCTTGGACACAAACAGCACATACTTACATATCTACATATACATGGGAATGCTGAGAATGAAAATAATCCTTTATCTAAAAGTTTTTGCAGCATTTATCACATTTCTTTTTCATTAAATAGATAAAATAACTGTGCTATTACAGAGGAATCTGAGACCTCTAAATAGCCCACACTTTGTGTTCATTGGTACTTACGTGAGATCAAAATCCCAGAAGGCACACACTGGATCATACACAGTACCACTAAGACTCTGTAAGAAAAAAAGACTACATAATGAAAATAATATTGAAAAGAATTGGATCTAAGGGCAGTTTGAAGAGGTCATGCTAACCTGTACTCTGTGCTTTAGCTGGAAGCGAACTGCTGTGCTAACCGGCTGGTCGTCTCCCAGCACTGTGGTGGATACGACAGAAGAGCCAAGGACGGTGCCCAAATACCTGATTACATACACAAAGTCATGGGCACAAAGAGCAAGCTATAACTCTAAATGAGATATTATGAAAAATAAATAGTAAAGTGGCAAGTCCTTTGATACAGAGACTTTATGTTCTAGTTTGAAAGGCAAGATTTGCTAAGATTATGGTCATGTTATGGCAGTTTCATACCCAAAGAAGCTAGTCTCCTCTACAGCATGGAAAAGGCTTAGACACCTAAAAGTCATTACCTAGCAGCTGGCAGACTCCAACAGGTAAACAAAAATGATTAATTTAAGTTTAAAACATAAATTTTTTCCCCTCATCACCATAGGTCGGGTTCAGCCAGCTTTAACCTGGTTTTTACTTGGCTAATGTCTTTATTCTAAAATAAAATAAAAAAACAAAAAAAAACAAAAACAAAAACAAAAACAAACACTAAAAATGCAATAAAATCTTTCTTCGTAACTGTTTTGTCAAGCAAAGTAAGCTAAAAGTTAGTTAAAATGCTAGTAAGTATTAAGTAAGTATGAGTACCAACAACTTTGATTGAACAAAAAGGCGAACCCAAGAGGATACTACAATATCTGCTGTGTAAAACAAAACAAACAAATAAAAACAGCATGAAAACATGACATGCTTTGACAGGTGTGGTCAAAAAGAAAAGGAAAACACTGACTCTCAGCAACACTTGTGCTTGTGCTTGTACTGTATGTTACCTCTGGCTGCCATCAGTGACAGTAGGAACCATGGTGATGTTCTCCTCAGGATTAAAAAGAGGCCGCAGAGAGCCGTACCACGTGTTGACCAACGTGAGCTTATGGAAGCCTGCACATTCAACACAACAGCGAGATAAGGCTTTGGCTTGCATCAGACAGCCAAATAAAACAGTACTAAGAGAAATGTAGTTCATTTAGGATCTCTCATTGTTCAAGATGAATAGTTGTTGCAAAACCCAACAATGCGCCTCCATCTGCACTTCACTGCATGACCTTGGGAGTGTAAGTAGGTGAATACATCCTACACATTCACAAGTCTGTCGTTAGTGCATTGCAAGACTCAGGTTAATAAAATGCCTCTTCTCTCTTTGCAAACACTCAGCGTTTTGATAGAGAAGTCTGAATAAGTGATTGCTGTAAATGGAAGTGGAGGAAGATGAGTGGTTCTTGCAGTATTTTCCTACCGTTGTTATGGAGATCCTGTATATTCTGATGTGGGACTGAAATACAGTCTACGTTGGTGTGTCTCTCCGTCTCAGGCCCACAGAAGCTGGATCCTCTGGATGCCTCCTGCAATTGCTGCTGCTGAACCTCCAGTTCTAAAACAGACAACAAAGGGCGGATTTACAGACTGACTGTTCAATTTCTGCAAAAATTTCAAGAGAGCATTTATTTTCTATAATCATGTCAGCAAGACATGTCTTTGGATAACAAACACTTTATCATAAGCCAAATTTGATTAATTAAGACCATTTTAAACTATTAAGATATGTGAAGGAAAAAAGGGAGCTGTTTTTTTGGCTTCAGATTAGGTGATGGTGCTTTAAAACAAATGTGTTTTATGTTGCATTCATGTAACATCCCAATTTCCTGTTTCTCAGTCCTGTTTTGCTTCTTTTTAGTGCTTCTCTCCAGACATTTTTAATACCTGCTCCATTCAATCAAAAGTAATAGTTAAAATTTCAATTAGGATTGATTAACTCCTGTTTAAACAGCGTCACCATGGCAACATGGCAAAATTTCTGCTGGATTGTGAGAAGCCCGTATTTTATTTTATCAAAGGAATTTACTTGAGAATTTTCTTGCTGCACCCTCAAGTACAATGACTAGGACTGGAAAATTCGACACATTAAGATAAAAGTTGAGGTATTAGAAGTTCCATGAACAAATCTTCATAATGGAGGAGGAGAATGTAGTGTGTTATGTAAGATTTTATTATTTTGAAAGTTTTTCTCAAAAATAAATCTCTTATAATCACTTGAATCTGCTTTAGATGGAGGTCACACTGAAAGAAAACCGTCTGAACTATATTCTGTATTCTGTAATCTGTGATTGCACTGTCCCTGCACTGCTATGCACCTAATAACAGTAGATCTAAGATGAACCAGGCTGTTCTCAGGTCGTACACTGCCGTAGATGTTTACAAAAGACAGCTTAGATAAAAATTTTGCTGTTAAACTTATTTTCTTTTAAATAAGTTTAACTAATCTGTCTGGCCAACTATCTACAATAGTGAGTACGGCCTTGGTCAAAGCTACAAAAATGAAACATATGCCCTCATAAACCCTATAATTGCTTTAAAGCTCAGGGATACGCCTTCAAATTAAAAACCTTCACTACACTTTGGGTAAAGAAGTGCATTACCAGTTTTACGCTATCCCAGTATGCCTTGGGTTACCCCTCAAAATTTACCACTGAGGAGTCCTCCACCCTTTCAAAATAAAATATAAGTAGTGATTGTTGCCTTTTTGGTCCAAAGTAGAAGAAGTTGACTTATATAGCTTTTGTTTGTCCATGTGCAATTCAGCTCTTGATGTGATTATGCAGGGGTTAAAGTTAATAACTTTCATTGTTTTTTTGTTGCAGGAAATTTAAAAATGCAAGTCAGTATTGTCTGACAAAATGGACAGCCGCAGTCTCGGTGCAGTCGTTCAGGACAGCAGATTTGAACTCATCAAACAAACCTCCTGCTCACCTGTTTTGGCTCCCTCAGGCTACTACCTCTTCCCTACGATGATGAAAACTGAGGTCTACAGAGAAGGGATCCCTGTGCTCCATGAACACTAGACAAAGTGTTAACTAGCTGGGAGTTAAGTTAAAAACAAAATGTTCTAGGTGTGTTAACTCTGACTCCTTCTACCTTAGGACATGAATTTATCGGCCAACCCTCTTACTCTTTGGTGGTCATGCTGCAGGACCATAATTTTTGGGACATGAGAGCATCTTGTTAGTGCATCTCGAGCTCAACAGAGATATTATGGCTAGTCGGTGTGTAAAACTTAGCTTGCCTGGGCGATTGATCACATCATCCATTAAATGTCTTGTTTGATGTGGTATTATGACAATGTCTAACTGGTTTTAAGCAAACATAGTCACCAAGGTCTATGACTATTGTCTTGCTTTTAGAGCCAGCCTCAAGTGGCCATTACAGGAATTACAGTTTTTTTTGTAAACTTTGATATGGGTTACATTTTTCAGCCCTGGGGGATTCTTCCTGTTCTTGCCAGCCACGATTAAAATGTAAAAAAATGAAGCTGATGCAAACATATTTGAAATAGTAGAAATTGAAGCAGATATATAATCTGTTTTGCAACATATTTTTTAAATGTTACTCCATTAACTCAAAAACTCCTGTCTGCCTGGTTTTAGTTTTTCTATTACTGTATGATTTCTCTGTCTTTGTTGGAGAATGAACCTCATCCTTTTAAAGGTGAACTATTGATTTTTTCTTTTTTGGCAATTTTCTCAATGCATTTTTTTCTAAAGAGCCTTTATTATGGAACTTTACTCAAATGGGTTGTCTTTGTGTTTAAAGTTTTTTTTACTCTTCTTGTTTTCATTAATTTTAACATGCCAGCATATGTCTATGTGTGTATGTGTGTGTGTGTGACTCACTGATATTTGGGCTCTGAATGGTCAGGTGATCAGTCTCTGCCATCAAGCGAGGGCTGAGGCTAATCACCATCCGGTCAATACTCTGGACCACATCCATGGGGCCGTTCACCACCTAAAACACAGGCAGCATGTCAGCAGCAGCCACACTCAACCGTTCGGCCCTCCTGAGCACAGACCTCAAAGCTAAGGAGTTACATTTCAAAGTGAACATTCATATGCCACACAATAAGAAAATGCTTTCAGCACCGTTAACTGCTTGCCAGAGTCTTCACATAGTTTGGCTGCAGAGGGCACACACACGCACAGTTCAATTGATTAGCCTATAATGCAGGGTACAGTAGTGGATTTTGCTATTGTCTGTTTTGAAATCCCTCATTCTGAA
>JAQMCX010000047.1:1262264-1282065 GCA_029814765.1 Acanthurus leucopareius
TCTATCTATCTATCTATCTATCTATCTATCTATCTATCTATCTATCTATCTATCTATCTATCTATCTATGCATCCATTTTATGCTCATCAAACTAGTCACTGAGTCCTTGTGTATGGAAGCATCTACATTTACAACATCTACATGGCACCTAGTGCAGTATTTTAAGGCTTTACTTGAGTACCATTTTAAAACCCTTCACACACTCGGCAGATCAGAAGTCAATGTTAATAGAGTGGAGAACTTTTAATTGCTTTAAGACAATGCTATTTCATATGCCTAGTGAATACACACATATCTGTTTTTGTGCTGTATTAGTGGAGTAGAAATAAAAAAAATCCTACTAAAGCATATTTCTAAAATACACTTTTTTTGTAATGTACCACAATCCATGTAGTAAGCTGGGTCACTGAGTAAGAAATCACTGACAGAATTATCTTTATTATCTTTATCATTATTAAGTTTTGGCTGCATTAGCATTAGTGTGTTGTGGATGTGAGATGAGATCTTAAGTTGCTTGTGTTAGATGCTACAAATTTTTCACAGAAATTCTGTGTCACATGGTGGGTTCAAAATACATTAGCTTTTACTAGGAAAAGAGGCTCCAATTAAAATATACCATTAAGTTGCATCATGGGAAATGTGGCGTCCAATTTTTTGGGGGTCAACTTATTTTGAGACCAGAGGTCAGAGTATGTTTAACCTCTGCTTCTCTAACTTTGATCGCTCTATTTTAATCTGACCTTTGGAAACAAATATATTGAGGTGCATCATTAAATTGCTGGCCTGCCTCTTTCACAAAACCCCTTTGTCATATAATAATAAGGAGAAACAACTTATTAAAGCTGCCTCAATGGGCAAGTTGTAAAGAGAGGCCAGAAAAAAGTCTAGCTTTAAATTATGGGCTTGAAATATAAACTTAAACAGACCTTCCTTCCCTTACTGACAGTGAATTTAAGGAGTATCAAACATGTTGAGAGTGATTTTGAGAGAAAATAATTTCTTTTTGTTTTGCAGCCTCCATGATAAAATCATTCCTTCTTTTGTTATTTGATAGTCCAAACCAAACTCAAACCAAACACAAATTCATAAACTCTACCACAAAGAGCAGTATTGTGCATTAGAACTTAAGGCTTAGCAAGAAAAAACAGTACCATGGTACATGCGTTACCTCTTTGATGGCTTGCCACTTGAGGGCGTTGTCCTCACTGATGATACTGTCAGCCACACTGATGAAGTGCTGGCTGAGCTCCTGAATGTTGTCCTGGCTGTGGTTGGTGACACCAGCGAGTGGCTGTGTGGGGACGTCAGCAGCCAGAGACAGCAGCTGGATGAGGGACACCATGTCTGTTGGCTGCAGTTCCCCCCGCTCGGTGTCTTCCAGGGCCTGGACAGACACGTCTAACAGGGCAGACGCCTCGGCCAGGCTGCTCAGCCCTGCTGGCTGCTGGCCCAGTGCTGCCTGGGAGTGGACACAGGGACACTGGGTTCACAGAGCTGCAGAGGTTTTTTCAGTTTGTCATCACACATCATTTTGTTTTAAAACCTGTGTTTTTACTTTTGTTATAAACACTGGGTGCCGTCACTGTTTCAGTGGATTCCAAACAGAGAGCTTCATCTCTCATACGGATACAGTTTAGTACATTTTATTATGCATTTGTTGTGCATTTTCTCAGTACTGTTGGAAAGCTGTTTGCTGACTGAGACAATTACTTCAAATTGTCACAGTGTTAATAAAGTCTTAAAGTTCCCTTCCTGCTTTGGTAAAAAAAAAAAACTCAGGTAATGTTCCTGAAAAATTAATAGACTTTGTTTTGAATTATTCAGAATATAAATGAGCTGTTAATATCAATGTAAAACAATCAGCTTTTATCCAAAATATTGGTTTCAACATCTTAACCCCCAATAAAAATAAATGTTAGACTTGCAATCAAATTCTTTATCAATTCAGAATAAATAAAAAGAAAAAAGAAAAGCAAACTAAAATGTTTGGTAAAATGTTCCAAGTAACAAAATCTGAAGTGAAAATGGGAGAAGGGAAAGTTATCCAAAAGAAGATGTGTGAGTTATGTACCTGGGTTTTGTTGGTTAGGGTCATGAAATGGTGCATAAAGGCGGTTGGCTGCGAGTTCTGAGATTCACTCATCTGCTTCATCTTCAGGTATCGCTCTGTGCCAAAAACAACAGGACATCAGTATGGAGGATGTAATGGCAGGATGCTCTGCTGTTTAATGAACTTTCTTAAGCTGACTTTCTTGAAACATCCCAGAACAAAACAGTGAACTTTCTACCATCTCCTGTAGTCTTCTTGTCCCTCTTTATTCATTTATTTATGTACCGATGACATAAAACAGAAATACTTTGTGAACCTTAGTATGTATTCTAAGTTTGCTATATTGTTGTAAGTATTTGTGTCTTAGCTAAACATCTGTGCTATACCACCTTACCTTTGATTTATGCTCAATTTAGCATCTTGTTGGGATAATATTGACTTGAAATAGAAAAATGTAATTCTAAATTGCCCTACTGCCAACAAAACCAGGAATAAAGAAAGATTAGACATTTCACCACCACAATGATTTGAAAAGTAGTAAGGAAAGGGCTTTAGACAACATTCAGACTGGCATCCAAGGGTAAAAAGTATGCTACAGGGAATAATATACAACTAACTTAATCAACAAAATATGGAATATTGAAAGTAAATACTTCAAAGATTCAACATATTGTATTCTAATTCTGGTCAACTATTTTTCTGGAGTAAGGGCTGTATTTGGGTTATCTGGATTTATGACGTGGGCAAGACTCTGTTAATGGTTTCCAAATTAACTTTAATTTTCTTCCTTCATTCCTAGATTTACATTTTTAAGCAAATATTTGAAATCTTATATACATACTATGAAGTTTTGTCTAATCTGTTGGACCGCTGTATGTAGGCTGCACTATAACGTAATTCCCTTAGAGTCAATATGTTCAGTCATTATTTCCATTTCCCTTTATTCCCTTTATATCAACACTGGAGTACAAACCCTGGCCGAACCTGACGAGCCGTGCTCCTGTGGTGGACAGTGTGTTTGGCTCACCTCTGCTGCTCCTGCAGATGAACGGCAGTGGATCAGAGCAGTCTGTCAGGCCGAACAGTGGGAGCTGCTCTGACCAGCTCTGCAGCGTCCTGCAGCCCTGCAGCTCCACCTGCTGGTGCTCCGCTACTCACACATGCACATAATCACACATTCAAACACAAAAGTAACACATAACAAGAGAAGAGAAGAGTCAGCTTGAGCAGGCCTTTATGTCAAAATGTCTTCTACACTGGTTAGATCAGTGAATAATGGTTGATGTAAACGTGAGATTTCTTAAAAATCCATATGACATTTAGGAGTATCAGGGGGTCATTAAAAGTTGACACCTAATTGAAAGACTGTAGATTTATAATAACTACAATAATTAAAGAGGAATATTTTTAAAAAAACCACACACACACGCACACAACTGAACTCTGTGAACTCAAGTTGCTATTTTATAAACCTGTCTGCATGGATCTTGAAGGAGGAGGAGAAACTCAGACAGTGGGGGAGTGTCAGTTCACTGTATGGAGCTCTGTTCTTCCCTTGGCTGCCCCCGCACTGCTGGAGCTGTGGGAATCCCCTCAGCCTCCCTCCCTGCATCTGTCTCACTTTTAATCCCCTTCACTCTTTCACTCAGTCATACTAGTGTGTTGTTAGCATTGTCTCTATGTCAGTCAGTTTCGTTTTACATCATCTGGGTTTACAGGCCTCTTTTGGGAGAAAGTTTTCCCAATTGATTGTAAAACTAACACACAGGCAACTTAGAGAAAGATCTGGATGAGTAATGCTACCCTTATCGATCTGGTATCAGACACAAGGATGTGAGGTGGAACACAGAAAGTATGAAAATAAGAAATTAATGGAAGCTGGCCTGCAGAGAACATTATGAATAAAAGTCAATATAAAAGATATTGAAAATACTGTAAAAAAAAATGAAATATGCAAAAACATACACATAGAAAAAGTAGTCAAGAGAAAGGTAAAAAGAAACATTACAGAGCATTACAACAGGACAGATGATGCTGCACACTGTAGTCAACTTTTTTCTGATGCTCTACGCAAAAGTTGCTTTATGAAAAAATGTACCACGGTGGGACGGACAACACATATAGTGTGATGAATAATGAGAAATGTATGATGATAAGGAGATAGGCTTTGAGTTTACAGTAAGAAGAGGTAAAAGGCACAGAGGCACAGTCAAACTTTGTTTTCTTGGCCTGAAAGTCAGAGAAAATTTTGACTTTAAATTGTCTTACAAACTCACACAAACACACCAGGGGCTTGTTTGCTATTGAATACAAGATAGTTTTTGGTGGATTTGCACTCCTGTAAATGAGAGAATCTGGTGGTATTAAAATAACATTCTTGTTATGTTGGATAAGCATGATGCACAGACAGTATGAGCATCATTCATGGCTGAGTTAGGGTTCATGTACATGTATGTCACCCCTGTAAAGCGTGGGGACTCAAGAGACAAACCACAAAAAGAACACTGAAAAAATCAAAACAGCATGTGTCCTTAAGTCTCTTTATTACATACTATAGGATCTCTCAAGAGACTTCATCTAGGTTTTCTTTAGCCTTAACAAAACTCCTTCACAGAAGACACATTATGGGCCCTATCGTACACTTCCACCCAGCGCAAGCGCAGGGTGTGTGGCGCAGGGGTTTTCATTTATTCAGGTCAACCTTTGCCACCTTGTTCCAGGAGCAGCAGAGGTATTCTGCTCTTCCCCGCCCGATGCGTCACTGGCGCCAGGTGCACGATAGGGCCCAAAGTGTCTGTTTGCTATATAAAGATATATATATAAAGACACTTGCTATGCTGATGAGAGCCCTCATAGCATCCTTTGGATGATTTAGATTAGGTTTCTATCCAGAAACGTTGTTGTCTGCAGTTGTCTTAAAAGATGACAGCACCTTTCCTCTAGTGTCTTGTTGTAGGAATCTAGCTGCATCAGAGGTGAACTGCTTTTGTTTCAGCTGGCTTTAAAAAAATTCAAGTTCATTATAATTTGGAACCTATTTTTTTAACTTTTAAGCAATTATCACATTTGATAATATTGTATCAGAAAAGTAACTGCTGGGATTTAAGAACACATTGTTACAACAACATCCACTGGGACAGCAACTAAAAGCAGTCAAAATGACTGGACAGGCTGGAAACAAACCAACAGCTATCTGGATTGTCATGGAGGCAAATCTAAAAATAAACACACCTGAAATATCTGTGAATAATCAGGAAAACTATATGCCTGCAGAACAATCATGTAAGTTCAAGTTTGAACAACAAATCAGTCTGAAAACTGGCTGAGGTTTATGATATTTTTGCAATAAACTTACCTTTTTCTTAGAAATAATTTTCATAGATCTACATTGTTTTGAAGACCTGCTCGAGTTTCTTGTAACTTTAGTACCAGATACAAAGAATTTGGTTATTACAACAACATTATTTGGAAAAACAGCCCATTTTTAATATTACAGGATCGATCTGTGTGAAGAAAACCCTGTGAAGAATGAATAAAAAACCCCAAACTTGTGTGGTTTGAACTCATCATGACTGTCTTAACTGGAGAGAAACTGTAGCATGTCCACCACCATCTATACCAAACTCAAAGAAAGACACAGTCCCTGAAATAGGTACTGAGTCAGCATATACAACATGTAACCTTACCTGGGCAAAATAGGAGGACTTGCACATGTTTGACTGCTGGGTGGCTACTGAGGTGGTCAAGGTCCCACCTGAAAAGCACTTCCTGGGTCATGGGTGAACATGCGTTGAGGGCAAGGACATGCCTTTTTTCAAGAGACGTATTCCAAACATTCAGGTCAGTGATATTTCCAAAAAAGGGCTCAGTGAAATTCCCTCCAAATGAATCTTGGTCCTGACCCAGAATGAAAATCCCATCACTGTGTATGTCCCGGGAAGTGTCTGATCCTGAGCCCATGTCTTTCCTATCTCCGTCCACATAGATAGCCCAGTGGCCGCTGCTCTTGTGCCATGTGACACAGATGTGATGCCAAGCTCCGTCATTGGGAAAGGACGCTTTATACGGCAGGTGCTTCCCATGGATGATGAGTGCCAGCAGGATGCGTCCCTGCATGTCCACTTGGCCTCTGAGCTGGAACTCATTGGTAAAGACGGGTGCAGCGTAAGAGAAGATGGTGGATACCTGATTCCACTCTGGATCCCACTGAGCTCGAACACACACACTGATGGATGACAGGGCAGGGAAGGACATGTTGACAAGGGCAAAGCCCTCATGGGATTCCTTCAGGAAGTTTAGAGCTGTGAACTGGGAATCTAAACAAGAGCAAAAGTCATCAATGAAATTATACATTTTAGTTTTGTATTTCCTTGGTGACTTTATGTGCTTGTAGGTCCACTTTTTTTACTAACATTGTTTGGAAAGAGCCACAGGTTTGGAGGCCCCTTTGCTTGGATTCCTGACCCAAATAGGTGAGCGAAGTCCAGTCTGCCGAAGCAGCTCCAAGGCTCCCTCCTGGTCCTCTGACTGATCCAGGGAGGCAAGGGAGCTAAACTGGCCCCTGCAGAAGCTGTCAGCCCTGAGGAACGCCAGCGAGTCATTGACCAGCTGAAAGGCCCAGTGAGAAGTTAGATGAACCAGCTTGAGTTGTCCTGGGAAGTTTGACATAGAAAACAATAACAACAAATAAATGAATAAAAAATACTGGATGTCAGTCAAACTTATATTTAATGGATCGAGTGGATGGACAAGAGAAATCAGTTCCATGGGTTAAAACCTTTGGCCATTAAATGGCCCTTAAAAGTGATTAACAGTCTCACCATGCGAGTCCCCCACTCTTTCCAGCCAAACATGTGTCGGCTCACTCTCACATACCACCTGCAGGAGAAAGGGTTCATTTTATTATTTTAGCAGTTGCTGTGGAGCATCTCTCTGCACCGTTAATACAGGAAGCATTTAAATGTTGGTCTCATTTTGAAAAACATTAACAAACTGTTGTGCAAAATCTAAAAAATAAATATTACAAAGTTAATGCACTGCGTTTTTGATATAGCAAAGCAATACACATTTAAAATCAAACATACAGGTAGATATGTTTAAGGCTCTTGTAATACTATGCATTACAAAATGCAAAGGTTATTACCACAAATGAGAAGAGAATGAGTCCAGTATGCAGGGCTCCAGTCATCTCGAAGTCAGTGTAGTCTCCAAATGAAATAAACCACTGAGCTTACCTAGAAAACAAGATGTTTTATGCTAAATCCAGACGTTCTTCAGTTTAGAAAACGGTCTGTTTCTCCGGCAAGTTAAAAAATAAACACACAAACCTGTTTATTATGGGTGTTTGAGTCAAGCTGAAATAATCTCAAATGTAACTTAAAGTGTTAAATGGCATTCAAGCCAGAATCTCTTTAGTGTGTCACTCCTCAACTGGTGGTTTAGAGAATTTCTTGAGTTCATGTCCTGAGTCATTGTTTCACCCTAAACTGTAAAATCCCCATTTTCCACCAAAGCAGAAAGTCTCTTTGAGTAATCTGGGAGCAAACTCCATGTGTGGCAAGATCAGCCCCAAATCTGGTCCAGACTCCTCATCCAGTGCCTCGCTTTCAATATCCAGCATGACCAGCAGAGTTTCAGGTCTCCTTACTGGGAGAGAGCCAGCGATCCCAGTGTGTCTGTCCAAGAGTCCCAGTCTGTCTCATGCCTCCCTTCAGACCCCCCACCCCTCCCTTCCTCCTTAGTACCCTGAAGCCATCTGCCTTTGTTGTGCAAATGCAGTCATTTTTTAAAAGAACCCTACTTACGCAAGCAGTGTCAAGCATTTGGCACAGAGAGTTGATCAAGAGCAGCAGGGTGGCAGACATTTTTACCACATAGCCCTTCTTTATGCCTTCTGTAGGGCTCTCTAAAATTAACTGCGACATCTGTTTTATTGCTCCACTTAATAGTCAATAAAACATTAGTGCTACTCATGTAATCAGTGTACAGTAAACTATAAAGTTTGTGTGTATGACTTTCATTTGGTAGGACATCCTATGCAGCCTGTTTGAAAAGCCTTTGTATCTCCTCTAACATCACATGAATCTGTATGCACAAACACTGGTCGCTGCCTCTGAAAGGTATTTGCGGATCAACAGATTAATGACTAAATAATTGTATATGTTAAGGATGTAAACACTGCATCCAAATATCTAGACTCTGGTAAAAGACAGAGAATCTAGGTGGAACACGAGAGTAGCAAACAGGTTCACTGAAATAAAACGAGGATAAACAAAGTCAAACAAAACACTTTTTACCGACATGCAGTTTTCACTACACTACTACTATGTCTTTTTTGGTAAACAGGTTTTAGTGGGACAATTACATTTTTGAATATCTTATTTATTTTAAGTTGGGTCTCATTTTTGTAGTTTTTGACATCATTTTTATGGGTTAGGAGGGTTATGATGTAATGAGAAAGCACAGCAACATAAGTAATAATGAAGGGACAGGAAACCCAAGAATGGAAAGATGGATGTGTCCTCCTATAAAAGATGTAAACTAAGCGATATTTTTTCTTAATTAGTAACACTTTACACACTTAATTAAATGCTAGTTATGTTACATAACTTTGAGGAATATTAACAATGGAAAAAGGACCATTACCTGAATGGTGACAATCAACAAGAGCTGTGTTGTTTGATAAATGTGCCATACTGTTGGTTGGTTAACCACCAACGGCTGTGTGAGATAATACTTCAACCTGTGTAGCAAAACCTGAGGTTAGACCATATTGTTTGACATGTAAATTTCAGCATAAAATATGAACTGAAAAATGACAGTTGTTGTTTTTAACAGATGTATTTTGTTCAAGCTGTGTCTGCTGAGATTTCAGATCTCTCTCCTGTTTACAGACAGAGCCAGTGAAAGTCTTTGATTAGCATGACAATATATTATGTATGGACTTTGACAACAAGAGATCTTTTTTTTTGCTTCTTTCATAATCATCATTACTACATTTGGACATTTTGTATTCATTTCATCAAAATTATAGAGGCACAGTTCTGTGTTTTTCAGTTTCCTTGTGTTGTACACCTCTTTATACTGTACCACCACTTACCATACAAATAGTCTAGCTAGCATGCAAAGCTACCAGAGCCTAGTGAGGCTGCTATTGTCAGTTCACTCTTTACCTACACTTACTTATAAAAATGGGTTTGGCTAAGCTTTTTGCTTCTTCATAACATGTCTAACATGACTGACCGACTTCTTTTTAACAATGTTGCTATGTAAACTTTGTCATGCTATGAAGAATTTTGATGAACAATCCTTTAACATAAACATGATGCAAAGTGTGACTTTACACACATCTTTTTAGACTCGCACTGGCAGGGACTGATTTAGGAGAGCAAAACTGCTGGAGTAAAGCCTTAACATCCCTAAAGCCCAGAATCCAATGATCCAGACAAAAAGTGATTGAGACAAAGCCTGCCATTAGTATTCCACATAAGTACCCACCCTCAGTGAGTAAGACTGGACAAGAGCCCACAGGAACAAAGGCTCCTCCAGACTCAGACTCCTGGACATTGCTCTCGTGCCTTCTTCTTCTGTCACCTATTCATCTAACTGAACAACAACTTTCTCCTTCCATCACACTGGGGCAGAAAATGCAGGGAAAGCTTATATTTACTCATCAGTGCTTGCACTGAGGAAATCCCCAAAAGTTTCTGCAAAGTACTATCAGAGACGTATGCTGTTAAAGGCTGATGGGGGTTTCAGTGGTTTCTGGTCACTACTTTACAGCTGCTGTAATACATTCTAATGGAGTTTTACAAGTGGAGGTGACTGACAGAACACTGGCTTATTCTGTTCAGTTCCACAGAGTCCCACAACGGTTAACAGGGATCGACAAAATGAATTTCCTATTTCCAAAGAAGAAAAGAAGTTTCAGACAAATTCTGGATCTTCATGTCCTGAATTGGTTCCCATCGTTGACTTAAATTACACTTTAATGTCAAGTTGTCAGCAAGACACAGAAATTTTCAATTTTTTTCAATTTTTTTTAATTCTTTTTTTTTTTACTTTAAAGTGGTTAGCGTTAGGGGACAGCCAGGCCCTGTTTGGTTTTCCCTTGCCCCCAACACTCTCAGCAGTTTTGTGGAGGCTCTGACACTACTGTGCAGCCCGAGTCATGAGAGTCCTCTTTTATTTTGACAACCTAATTGTCATGGTCAGGTCAAGTGAATGAGCCATGTTCCACATAGCCATAGTTGATCTTACAAACTAACCAGCTCAAGTTTGCAATTGACTGAAGAAAGAGCAGCCAACTGTGTTCTGGAGAGTGGAGTGATGCGGTGATGCTCGATTAAATCAAGTTTTAGGTATCCCTGTCAGTCCAGCAGCAGGGCGTTCCCAAACTTCAGTGAGGGATGTCTGTTAAAACAGTTGATGTCTGTATGAGACCCTTACTCCTGCAATATGCACCTGGTCCCCCATGTGTTAAAAAACAAATGCACATGTACCACTGGCCACAAAAATGAGTGTATCTCTGTTGCTGATGATTCTTAAACAATCTAACTTTAAATACTTACTAACGAGCATTAATGCTTGTATCTACTACATGCACATTACAGTGCAGCATTCTGTTCATGCCCAAAGGAAACAGTCTTGTAAGTGTTTGCAGCCGATATGAGCACAGGCAGAGCCCAGATGGCAGGCAGTATTATCACTGCCTTTTATACGGTGTGAGATGGATTCATATAATACAACAAAAGTTAAAATTTTGTAACTACAGTGAAAACAGCGTAAGAAATTCAACAACCTAGGTTGTTCAAAGTAAAACAAGCAAACAAGAGAACTGATTTTTTTTTTTTTAACCCAGGCACAATTTTTAATAAAGTGAACTGCTAAAAAGCAACAGCTGGTGAAAACAGTGTTGGAGTGGGACAACTACTATCCTGTGAACTGGGTCATAAAAACAGTGGCAGTCAACAGAAATGCAGATGCTACGAAATTTCTCTGTGTATCCCAGAGCAACACGCTCACACAACATGGTGACACGGCCCTGACCTACTTTTACATCCAACATTTGGAGGATTTCTGTTGTGAAAAAATAAAAAAGCAAAAGTCTAAATCTGCCCGATGTGCTTGTGTCTCCCTGCACACATGCTTTAATGGAAAAATGCCTTATCGTACGTGCAGACATAACAGCAGCATATCTGGAGGAAGCAGTGAATGTAGGATAGTTCTGTGTGTGTGTTTATGCATACAGACTGTTTCTTTACACTCTGAGCTCTGAGCTCAGTGTGCAGACAGTTGTTTAGAGCTCTTTTAGTGGCTCCAAGTCAACACTACTCTTCGCACTCTTGACTTCAGTAGGTGAACAACTGACTGAGCATTCAGGAGAGAACCATTCATTTTTGTCTGGATGGTTCAACACAGTCAGCTAAGCCACACAAATCTAACATCTTTAACCCGTGTGTTTTGACCTCATTTAAGAGTTGCAGCCCTTAACGAGGCTCCTGTTTGGTAAATAGCGCTCTGGATTTTCCTGGTTACTCGAGTACTCTGTCCTGCTTTTTTTGCTTGAAGTCAACAAATGCCTTTGGTCAGAGCTCTCTTAATCAACAGACTTGGCCGCAGTGAGTAGAAGCTCACAAAAGAGGCCGGGCTAATTGACCTCCTCCTCCTTTTTACTCGCTCTTCCCTTCACTGTAACTTTGCTGCCACAGCCACCCAGTGTATTTCCATGACAACCTGGGGATTGTAAGAGCGGTATGGAAACGTCAAACACTCGGTGGGCTCGCATCGTCGCACACAAAAGGCCAGTGACCTACATGTGGAGCGAGGATGAAGGCTTTTCCCAGAAGAACAGGCCCAGCAGAGCATTAGAGGATGGGACAGAAACACAGTGACAATCTCCCCTCTTTTTTTTGGTGCCATCCAGCTGCTCAGTTTGCAGAACGGACATGAAGTTGAGTTTACTCATGTAGCATAAACTTTTTTTTATAGGACTGCATCCTCGTCGCACAGAGCAGTGACATCATATTAAAAAAATTGAGAACTTGTAGAAGGGAAAACACATTCTTCTATGTACTTTGTGAAAGAAGAAAAGCAAAGTTCAAACATAGTTGGTTCATTTTCAACATGCTTGTAGCTTATAACTCACATCATTTCTGTACGGTAAATAGCTGAAACTGTCCTCCACCCTTTAAGTGCTTATGAAAGGCTTAGAGGATACACGTCTTTAAATGTGCTGAAGAAAATGGCGGAATGCCCCCTTGTAAATAAACATTCCTAGCTGGTCAGCAATCAGGGGCCATGTTTGTCTGGCCTAATCTGGCAGCAGCAGATACGTTTTATGGCCGCCTCTTGGCTATCAATCAGGCCTTCTACTGAGGACCTGGTTGACAGCAGCAGGGGTCACATGGTTGCCACGGAGACCGCCTTTGAAAGCAGTCGTATAAACGGTATAGGGTGTTGGCATGAAACAAAGAGAAAGAAAAAAGATGGGGAGAGAAGGACGAGCCGGGCCAGTGTTAGCTCTGTCCTCTCTGGACAGAATGAGACTCCAGCTTGAGTGAGACACAGTGAGTCAACCTGTCTCTCTCTCTGCAGACAGAGTTCAGCCAGTGCAACAAAACAGAGGCTCTCACTGATACAGGGATCTGAAAGTAGCAGCATTTCATTCAAAATCAAATATCACAGTTACTGTCCCACTCCACTTTAGATGAGATATGACATGGGGCAGATTTTAGTGATTAGATAGATCTACATTTGCATTTTTGAAGACTTGACCAGAAATATCCTTAGTATTATTCTGACTTTCAGCAGATGGTTTGTTGGCTTGAATTGTGTTGAATTGTGCAGGAAAGGCTATGCTAGTTTTTTTTTTTACTGTGAGGAAATTAAACTGTCAGAGTGGATCTAGTTTGGCACCAAAATATCATTTTCAGCACCAGTTTGATTAATTAACATTAACGTAATCTTAATAGGCTGCTGTTCATTGTCGTATGGGACTGTATGGTAGACTATGGTCAGCATGTGCATCATAAGGCCAACGCAGGGACATTTTACTTAGTAACACAGAACTGTGCAGATAAGTCATTAGTCATTCTCGTATCTATTTCAGATCAGGTTTCTTTTTTAAAATAACTAATTCATCTTGACTTTCCATTGATTTTGTTGGTTCAGTTTCAGATCCTGTGAGGATTTCTGTTAGAGCTGTTCCAGTTGGTGTCCCTGCACAATCAGGTGACATATGTTCTGAAGATTCATTGTTTTTATGTATGGATATAAGTTTTATATATGCTGTAAGTTTTCCAACATGCCAGTTGAAACAATGGGCAATAGTATATCAGTCTTATTTACACTTAAAGCTCCTATCCTAAGGTTAAGTTGAACCAAGATGCAACCTGCACACTGTCCAAGATGTACAGCTTTCATCTTGGTTCAATACTAAAAACGACGACTACAAGATTATGGTTGCTGGTGTTCTTTAAATTTGGTATGACAGGTATGAAATGACGAGATCATAACTGAAGTTCAGAGCAATATACTTTTACAGGATCAGTAATATAGTAAGCAAAAACATAAAATAAAACTAAATTAACAGAAATTCTTAAGATCTTGAATATTGAATATGGGAAAGTGTAAACCATGTACCCGTTGGACCTGCGTTGTGGTTTTTAATTCTTCTCTGTTGCTAAATTAACATTTTTCCTTTTGGTGTGTGTATGTGTTTTTTAATTCTTCAGGGACAGTTTCTCCACCTGCACCTCACTTTTTTTATTTTAACAGCTCTGTTTTCACAAGAAAATTTGTTCAGAGTGAACTTAAATTGCACCTAAGTACTTTAGCACTTAGAATAGTTTATATGCCTTACCCACAACATTAACTTGATAGATTTCAATAAAAAGTACATTTCATCTTCCCAAATGATGAGTACTGCTTCTTCCCTTTCTGGCAATACTTCAGTGTTTTGACTGAACCTTGAATGTGGGACATTTACCTGTCATGAAGTATTTTTACATTTAGGTATTTAAAATTTATTTTTTGGCTTGTTAAGGTTGTCTTTCACTCTGCTGATTTATTTTTAAGACCCTTATCTCAAACGTCTCAATATTCTTATTAAGTTTAAAATAAAACAACTGACCTCGAAGAGCTGGTAACACACTTTGCCACTGCAAAAGTAGGCAAATTTACGGATAACTGTAGATGTACTCTTTTCCTCTTTTTCAAACAACATAGTGCAGTAAAGGGAAAGAGATACAGGCTCAGTCCTCAGTTGACTTTCAGTGTGGTAACCTTTCATTTGGGACACTGACACCATGTGGCAAAATGCTGCACAGCTTTGCTGCAAGTCTTGTCCACCACATCGCCCTGCCACATTTCACTCTGTTTTTTGTAGCAAAAGAACACCTTATATTTAAAACCGACCAATGACACCCACCCTTTTTTACTTTTATTTGTTTTGAGACTGTGTAAAGAGCTGCTGGTCTTTGTGTGATGTGAGAAATGTTTTTTCATCTTTTATCTAGTCATTTTATTTTTTTATTATCTTTAATTTATTAATGACATTATTATCAGGTTTGTACCCCCAATTCATCATGTTTTAAATTTCAGAGTAAATCATGTTATTTCTAATCATTACTCCACTGTACCTACATCTTTCAAGCTTTAAAAATATTTGACCTTAATTTGGTGAAGCCAAGTATGAATTTTTAGTAATTTGGGAAAGACAGGATGGATTTATGTCTACTTCTAAATGTATACCTATAAACACAGTCAAATCTCAATGAACTTAAATGTATTTACTTCAAAACACATCCACTAACCCTAATGCATGTCCACATATTAATGTCATCCATTGGCTCCATTATATTTTACACAACACATCCATTCAGCACATTTTGTTTTAAAATAATCAATATTGTCATTCATGAATTTTTGAATCCTTCACACTTTTAATCTGCTGTTTTCAATCTTAAAATTGTGACTTCCCTTTCCATTTTTTCATTTTTTAGGAAAGATTTCTTTAACTCAATAAAACTTGAGGGGAGGAGGATTTTTACAAGAATCATTAGACAGTTTATGCCTAATAATCTCTTTATTTATGACTGATTCTGTCATAAGTTTGATCTCATATGAGTTTGCTAACGGAGGGGGGGGGGGGGGGACTTGTTGGCAGTAGAAAATAGCACAACATTCTACAGGTTCCAAGGTGACCATAATTCTGGAGACAAATATCATATCTTACTGCAACATTTGTAAGTTTAGAGAATATCAGATAATGGTAGTGTATTTAAAGCAGGCAAGTTATAAAGCAAAAAAAAAAAGTAAAAACTTGACAGATGTGGCACAATGAAGAAATGGTGTGTGTGTGTGTGTGTGTGTGTGTGTGTGTGTACATGTGTGTGTCCATGTGTGTGTCTATCATAGACAGAAACCCCATCGCTGCTCAATATCCTTGTTTCTTTTACAGTACATGTTTCACCTGCATGTCTCTCATTAACCACTAGGTGGTGCTCTGGTGTTAGAATTTGATTCGTGCATGTATGTGTGTGAGCACGTGTGTGTGCGCCCAGGAGAAGCTGTCAAAACATCCGTCCCAGTTGTCCCTGCGTATCTCTGCTGATCAGAGAGCAGACTGCTTTCCTGGTCCCGTTTTACCTGCAGTCACCTGCAGCCAGCCTCCGTAGAGAAGACTGAGGAGGAGGCAATTACAGAGGCAAGCAACGGGAAACAGATGTGCAATTATGAGAACAGAGGTCTGCGCTTAGTTTGCTCATTGCCCCAGCGTCATTGCTGCAATTCACAATGCAATCCACAGCCGCCAAGCCCACAAACAGCTAATTAAGTCCTCATCACAACTAGAGAGCTACAAGCACTGATCAACACAAACACAAGTCAAAGTCAACTCCTCTGCTCGTCACAACGTGCATCAGCAGCACAAACATCACCTTTCATTACACTGATGAATTTTCAGGGACCCATAAACTGCAGCCAAAATAACACTTTTACCCCGCTGCCAAAGTAGAGATCCGTAGAGCTCTAATGAATTAGTAACTTCACACTGAGACAGTCAGCAGGAAATATTTCTATTGTCGTAAAATTTCACCTTTTCATGCCATATGTCAATTCAGTCAGTTTTATATAATGGCTTTTTAAGTAGGCCAAGTAGTTACAACATCATTAACATAGATAGTCTCCCTGAAATCCATCTCCATCCATCTGTCTGTTCTGACTTTAAATATAAAAGGTCACAAGGGGACGGGATCTATTTGAGAAGGTAGGACAAACACTGGATTATACTAAAAATCTCATATAAGACTAAATGAAGCAATTTATTAAATGTTTAAATGTTTCAATAAACACATACACATATATAAAGAGAGTTGATTTGTCACTTTATGCTGCCTCTGATTAATGGCATTATTAAAGTTGCTTGCTCAGTCCTCTCATCTTTACTATTTATCTTGTTACATATAGGCTTCACTACTGTTTGCATTGGTTGTGAATGTTGGCATTAGTCATAAACGCTCTTAAATACCAAGCTGGAAATTCTGTGTGACTATAATACCTATGAATTGAGTGCTGCCTGAACAGGTCATCGGGTAATGTATCTGTGGGGGCGATAACTGAACTTTGGATGATGATGTTATAAATTGTCATTCAGGGAAAAGGTGAAGGCAACATACTTCATAATGTAGACAGTACAAAGGAAGAGGTGGCTTTTAAGAACGGGATACATCTAATACTTGTTGTGTAAGCAGTTTAATAATTAGTCACTCACTTATTTAAGAAACTGAGGCCGGAGATGAAGAAGCTTATAATAATCACACAAACACTGTGTGTACCCTACATACAGTAAATGTGCGCTGACTCACCGCGGGCCGGTAAGATACCTCACCTCAGGAACGGCAAAGCTTTGCTAATGCCTTACGTCAGTCTTTAAACGTGGGCATCACCTGTTATGTGACACCTGAGTTCTTAAATGGTACAAATGACAATGCCTGTTCGCCTGTGTTACCACAGACCTCAGATTATCACCTACCAGGGTTTCTTCAATTCATTACTGGCTGCGGTACATTTCACATTGAGTCCACACAAATTAGGAACTGACTCAAAAAGTAATAAATAAATGAAATGCAAGTATTTAACTAACAGCCAGGGAAACTTAAATGTTCAACCTGCTTCAAAAGACATTAGTTTAATTTCCATGTGTTCTGAACGGTCAGCTTGAAGGCAGTGTCACAGTCTCCTTTGCTCTGTTTAAAAACTGTTTCTTTGGAGTCTTTACTGTCATTATGAAGTGATCATTGCAACAATGCACACTTTCATACTGTAAAGTCACTGGTCAAAGGCATTCATGGTGCTAAACTCACATGAACACTTCCTTCACACATGAAAGATAACAAAAGAGGTTGTGAGAAGAATAAAAGAAAAAAAATACTGTGAATTCATCCGCATCAATAAATTTTGCACCTGCTTTAAGCTCAGTCTACCCTGTAAGTTCATGTCTGGTTTGTGTTTGTAACTGTGTTTCAGACTGTAACAAAACCTCTGGTAAACTCTTCTGCATCAGGCAGCATTTTAAGAGTTTACAACAAAAGTGTGACCGCCGGTCCTGTTGGCTATTTATACACTGACACACCTGCACTCTTCAATCTCCTTTTGACTTATGCATGCCCCGACTGGCTGATAAAAACATGGAGGCCATGCAGAATGAGGTGTGCCTCTGCTGATGAGGGAGAGATTGAAGGACCCACATGCATTTCCTGTGTCTCTCCGGGCTTCTGAGGAGATCTGCTGCTTACTCAGGAGTGAAAGCCTCAAATTAAAGTGTTTGTGCTGACAAAGGACAAATGGGATTTTTCCTTTGCGCAAACGGTGCAGGATAGTCTTGGCTTGCTCAAAGTGTCAGGCAAAAAAAAAAAAAAAGACTCCTGGTCGACACCTCTAATGAAACATGCGCATGAAATTAAGGCCTGCATATTGCTGCCTATGTTTAGGCTATACATGTATAAAGAAGCAGGCAGAGGAAAACACAGCAATGTGGCAAGACGCAAGAACAGAGAGAGAGAGATGCCGCTCCTCTCTCCTGTGTATAGATATGTCTTTTGTACCCTTGAAGTAGGAGTAAATTGAATATTCATGAGTGAGCGTGAATAAGTGCTCTGTCAGCCAGTAGTGTCACTGATAGATGAGGGGTGGACCTGCATGGAGCTCCAATGGCCAGCCACGGTCCTCCATAGAGAGCCATTCAGGAAGGGGGCATCAGGTACAAAAAAGGGGTCTCATACCCTGGAAACAGACAGGATAAAAGGGTTAACTTTAAGTCATACATATATTGAACTCTACCTTCAGGAGGCAATGCCACAGGAAGGTAAGGCCGATGTTGACTTGACAGTTTCAAGCCTTACTGACAGGATGAGCCGGGGAAAAAAAGAGCCAAAAAGCTGACAGAGGAGAGAGATTCTTTTCTTTTACACATGGCTGGACTGAAGTCTGGGGGTCTCTCCTCTGATTCCTGTTTTCCAGCCTGTGAGTCCACGGTCCAGACACCTCCTCTAATTTCCTCTGACAAGTTCTCGCGGTTGCTTCTCAATCCCCAGCGTCTACCTCCTCCCCCTCCTCCTCCACCACCCCCTCCTCCTCCTCCTCCTCCTCCTCCTCCTCTGCCCCCTGTGCGAGAAAAAGAGGCCGGCACATGCACAGAGAAACGGATAATTTCACCGCTGATATTTTGATATGATAATTTTATTCATGATGCCACTCCTCGGCCGCTGTGCAGCTCGTCTGTACAAGTGTAAATGAGGAGTGTTCCAAATGTAAAATGTTCTGCTGAGGGGGATCAACCAGGCTCCGTGGCCAAAACAAGGCAATATACAAAGTGAGTTGTGTTCCAGTACTCAGACTGGCCTGGCCCACACCAACTCCAGTCAGCATGCCTGGCTCCACCAACATACACCAGATGGCCTCGTCCTCAGGCAGAGAGAGGCAGAGAGAGAAAGAGGAACACAAAGAGAGAATGGGAGAGAGAGAAAGCACTGGTGCTTGACGTGTCCCAGAGGTGCCGGGCTCAGTCAAAGTTATATCCAACACTGGGCTTGGATGCTACTGGAGCTCATCTAATGTAAAGACTAACTAACTGGAAAAGCCCAAATCCAACAAAACTGACTTAGTAGGCGTCCTTATTTCATTTTCCCCCTCTTCCTTCCATCTCATTACATATGAGGACTTGCCGTCTGAAATCAACCAAATAAAACTAGCCCTTAAAATGACTTTTGGTAAGTTTCACCACAGAGATTTCCTGGCAGCATGCTCCCATCCTTTTACAGTATTTTTATGAGACTGTAGATGGGTTGAAAAATATCAAAAAAATTAGAGGGGCACTCCAAAGATTTTGTCTTGCACTTCCATATGGTTGGAGGACTTTAGAGAATTAGAATTGTAGGATCCTCTGCGCCTGGTAAACAACTTTAAAACTCCAGACCTTTTTTTTTATGAGTAACGTTTATGTACAGAGTTTATGTTAAAAATGTTTGGTCTAGTCTAATGTCTACAAACCCTAGCTGAAATAACCTTGACGACATTATCATTGGCTATTGTATCAGACGTTTCCACCAGAACCACAAAAATCATTATCTGACTCCTTTTACTGGCTTTGCAGTGTGTGTTGTTGCAAGTAAATACCGTATTTTCTGCACTATAAGGCGCATCGGATTATAAGGCGCACCTTCAATGAATGGCCTATTTTAAAATTGTTT
>JAQMCX010000047.1:1282088-1297897 GCA_029814765.1 Acanthurus leucopareius
TATAAGGCGCACTGTCGGTTTTTGAGAAAATTAAAGGCTTTTAGGTGCGCCTTATAGTGCGGAAAATACGGTATACTTTAGCATTAAAAATTGATGTTATTGGTCAAAATCTTCGCAATGATGCTCCAAAGTTCAATGACCTACTTAATCAATCAGTGAGATTACAGTATTGAAATATTGTTGACCCTGTGGTAATTTTTTAAAATACAGTCTTCAATTTCCCACCACTGCATTCTGCAAACATGTGACAGGGCCTATGGTACAGTAAAATATATATTAATATGATGTATTTAAAAAAAAAATTCTAACATACAACATGTGAATTCCAAAGTGTCAGTTCAAGAAAAGCAAAGCATGCTCCTTTGAAAAGCACTGCAGTAAACACAGCTATGGGATCATTAAAGTGTATTTAATGAAGGAAAAAAATATTTTACTTGGAATAATAATGTGTGATTGATATGTTTTTTTTCACAAAATGTATTATTACAACATTAAAATAATTAAAAACACATATTTTTTTTCTTTTTCATCAACTATAACTTTCAAATACCAGAATTTTAAATTTTCATTAACAATGTAATATTAAACATTGCTCAAACTATATCTGTATGCAAACTGAAGATTTGAATAAAGATCTAATGACTCTCCTTTACAAGAGGATGATGTGGAGCTCTGAACTCTGTTTCACAGCCACCTCTGCTAACATTTTTGTTTTCAACATATTATGGTGTTTTTTATTTTTCAGCAACTACCTCGTATTTCACAATGTGGTTACACAAGTACCGCCTGGCCCTGTCATGTCTGGTGTTATCAAAAGGCAAATTTTACAATTTACACTGTGTGTCTCAGTCAATATAAAAAAATTTCAAAAGTGTAATTATCACTGTATTGACTCTGTCAGTCCATGGTGACGTACAACTGGTTTTCTCATTTCATACAACTAGGCCTACCTTACTTTTTAGTGAAGTGCCATGAAGACAATTGCAGGAGAATGAGGCCAATCAGGTCATCAGAGCTGCCTGAGGCTACAGGTAAATACTCATGTTTCCTTTTAACTCTTCTCACCTGCACATGTTTTGCTGTGCTGTCTTCTTCCGGGGTTTGACCTTTCTTTTTGAGAAAAAAAACAATTATTAAAATACTGCTGGTTCATAGTCTGAGCTAGCTGCTAGCCTTAGCAAACTAAAAAAAAGTATCTGGCTGTGGAACTGATTCATTCCACAACAACATTTACTATTATAATTTACAGTTAACATCCAATTCATACATAGCCTATGCAGGTGTGACTCCAAGTCCAGTAAATGCATGTAAATGCATGTGAATGGTAACTGATCTACTTTGTAGCTTAGCACGAGAATAACTGACAATGAATGAGACAGACAAAGTCATTGAGCCTACTATATGTATTCTTTTCTAATAACCTTTCCATCCCTATACTTCAGATCAACAAGTCAGATTATACATTCCATTATCTTAATGATTTACTACTTTCTCTGTGTGTGGCTAGCTGACTGCTCGGATAACCAGGAAGTGCTGGAGTTTTTAATGCTATCACAGGCGCTTTGGACCACCATGAATACGAGGTTTTAAGTCTAGGGTGGACAGAGACCTAGCAGGCAAGAAGCAGCCTCAACTGGCATCTCAAAGCGAAAAGACAGAGGAGGACGCTGATGGAGGAAGCAAAAGAGGGTAACAAAGCAAAAGAACGGCTTAATTATTAGTGAGACTACTGTTAATGAAAAGCTGTAGGACAGACACCGGGCTGGATTTACTGCTGTTGGATTAAGTTATATTAGTTTGCTTGCTAATTTACATATTTAGTTGTTGCTCTAGCTTAGTGTTGGCCATGTTAATGTTGTCAACTTGCTTGTTTTTGCTCATAAGAGGGCTAATTTCACCAGGGGTGTAATGCCTATAATTCAGGTTACACGTTATAGTAGCCTGGCATGGTGTTAAACACTTGTGCAAACTTTAAACGCTGCTCAACAAAAAATGGCTTGCATACTTGTTTCGTTCAAGGTAACGAGTTTACAGGACATAACATCATTATGACACCTCTGAGTTTTGTTTGTAGTCCACATATACATCAGTACTGTTACAGAAACCAGGTACTTGTACTAACAACAACGGTGTTGTAGACAGAAAATGTGGGTGTGCACAAATGACCAACTTATTGTTGCTTTAACAGTACAGATTCACACTGCCCACATTTGGCCCATGTTAATGTATCCTTGGTTGCATTCTGACCATCTTTTAGGCCAGTGCTGTACAGTGAGTTAGCAGTGGAAAAGATCAGTTATGAACAGACAGAAAAACAGAAACTTCATAAGAGATGAACGGCTTCACATTAAATCACAATGCAGTTCAAATTCATACACATACATACTCATGTTCTCTTAAGAGGCATCAAAAGCTCATGGTGATCGCAAATCCTTTAGTGCCTGCTGCAACTGTGGGAAAATTCAGCTCGAGCCATTTAAAGACCCTCCTCCTACAACAAGGTCATGGGAGGGAGAGGGTCAAGGGAAAGGTTGCAACACCCAAAGGGTACTCTGTTCTATTAAATCATGATTTCTTATTCAATTTATATTTTGTATTAAAACTATGCATATGTAAGTAATCTGAGAGTAACTATTTTCTAAAGCAGTTAAAAAAATGTAGTAAAAAAAACCAAACATAATCTTTCCCTCTGAAATACAATTTAGAAAACTAAGATGGGTCACAAAGTTGAAATACCAAAGTAAAATGCAAGGAATTTATTACATTTTGTACTTAAGTAGCCTGCTGTTAATAAAAAAACAATACTAATTACTTCTTATTTTTAGCGGTATGTCCATTTCCAATTCTACTGTTAGTACACCGAGAGCAATGAAACGTTTATGTTTGCACATAAATGATCAGAACAGATTTTTATTCTGATTAAAAACAGTATTCCAGTTAAACTCAAGACAGTAGTAACAATATATACATTTTGAACAAAACTAGACCTTAAAGTGGGCATACCGGGTTGAAACACTCAATGCTACTCTGAAACGGAAATTGATCAAAAAGCTGACACTGTTTCTGAACAGGGTTTTAGTATAAATTTAACACATTAACACACACACAATGAATATACTGTATACTGTATATGTAGCACACTAGCACATTGTGGAGGTGGTCTTCACATAGGCAAACTATGAAGGGCCACATGGAGCAGAACTTGACTTAACCATCATTGTGGACTCTTTTCGAGGTATCACAATTAATGCGACCGCAGCACAAAGTTTGAGTCATAAAATTGAACACCCTGAAGAAATCCAATTCTTTAAAGTGTGCAAAAGTACCGAAGAATACAAGAGGACTTGCAGATGTGAAAAGCAAGTGTCATTTTCCATCTTCAAATGGCAGTCCAAAGCCATAATACAGATGGCCCAGTGGCCCCTCCTTGCCTCCCACTGCTCTGTTTTCATTCCTCTCTTTTGGTGATAATGTATTGTCTACAGACTGTGTAATGATCCTCGAGAGCAGCCATATACCACTAACAGGCACTTCTGTCAAACATATCACCATCGCTGTGCTCATTGATTTGTGTTGCCTTTAAAATGGGCTGTTTCCTCTGTGCCGGGCGCAGCCGTAATTGCATCTTGCCTAAATGATTCAAATAGGGCGGTCTGTTGCTCTTACCCCCGCTCCTCCTTCCTCCACTGTCACTGTCACCCTCACTTATTTCATTACGAATTCAGCAGACTTGATAAAACAGCAGGGATGCCCCATTCCACAGCGCTTAGCCAGCCCGCCGAAACAAAGAAGTGGTCAAGCGGGACAACAAATCACACCAAATGGAGCGTTTGCTCTTTGTGCAGCCTAGTTATGGAAAACTGATAGTAGCATCCAGAATACTGAATAGGTGTAATAAATGCTGAAGAAGGGGGATTCTTTTCCTAATTGGGTGTGGGGGGGAGGCAATGGAAGCACCAGCATTCCCCTTTTTGTATCTGAAAATGAGTTCTGTGAAATAGCCTAATAGCCTGTACACAGTTAAAAGGGCCATGCGATCCCCCTTCTCCTCCTCCTCAACCAAGCCATCCCATCCTGTCTTTGGGCTGACAGATAAACATGTTCTCTGCTGGCTAATTGCACTACCTGTTTCTACCCAGTCTTAAGTGACAGGCCAGCTGTGTCTACGTGAAGCCTCAGATCTCCCGGACTAGATGCCGGAGTAAAACACTCAGATATACAACAGCCAAAGTGAGGCTGAGGAACTTCTGAGGAAGAAAGTGGAGGATTATGTACCTTGAAGCGCACTGTGCAACTTTCCAAATGAGCGGCGAAGTTTGCAACTGAAAGAGACAGCTGTCAGACAGGCATTGATGGATTAACTAACATGACAAGTGTGGCAGGAAGTATGACAGCATCTGTCTCATGACATCAACGTCAACAAGAGGGAAAAAGTAAGGCAGACGATTTAAAAGGTAATCAAAGAAATTGCTATCTTAGCACAGCTAACATTCTTATTTTCATAATGAAATAAAGATGTTCAAAATAAATATGCAGCCATGGACATTAATATACATGCACTGTGGATCCCGAAAGTATTCCGTGGAAGTACCTTTGTCTGAATGGACTGCAAGTGGTCATAAAAGATGCAAGCCCTCAGCTGGACACTGACTCCCTCCAGTCAGATGAATAATAGTACAAAGGGCTGCTAAATCATTGAGACAGCTGCTCTGCTCTGTCCAGACTGCGCTCGTCCAGCACAACACTGCTAACAGATCAATGCAGAGGACATAAGAGGCATTGAGGCCTGCGATCCTCTAGATGAAGACTCGCCTCGCGTTCTGAGAAGAGCAGTCAGAACTCAGGAGGACTTTCAACCCAAGCGTCTGTGGGAAAAAAAGGCTGATTTGTTGGAAGCATCAAAACCGGCTATGCCTTAAAAAAGTGGGACACTGTTTTGATAAATATGAAACTGCAATTTTTAGAAGTTAAAGGCGGGGGGTCTGATCTGTCCTTTTAGATATGAGAGGGTACACTAATGGACAAACCGTCCTCTTTTCTCAGACCTATAATGATCATCTTAAAGAGGGAATGGGGAACCTACCTCTCTTGCACTGCTAAGAAAGTGACCCCGATATTGGGCAAGGTCACTGCAAACATATTACATTTGGATGTTAGTTAAGAGAGCTGGCTGTAGTGAGGAGAGAGAGGAAGAGAAAGCATGTTGTTTAAGTAAAACCCTCAAGAACATTATGATTTATTTAAGTGAGGAGAAAATATGAATAATGTATTGGCTATACGGAGCATGAATCTCTTTTGTACTAATTGTCAGGAAGGCTTGCATCCAGTGCGTGAGGGGTGGAGGGGCTGGAGGACCCAGAGATCACAGGGGCGCTCGGCTCAAAGCCGCCGGTCCTACAGCCACAGCCATTGACTTGCAAATGAGCTCAAGGAGGCTAATTAATGGGGGGGCTAATGAAAGCAGTAGTTGGGCTTGAGTGAAGAAATAATCTGGGACCCCCATTTCACTTTCCCCCTTTTTTTTTGACTTTCTCACTCTCTCTCTTCCATTCCCTGGCTTGATCGTCCTCTCTTCCCACAAGATGGCTCGTGCCATTGAAGTTGATTGCAGAACGCATCAATATGTGAACAAAGTTGTTGGTGGTGGGGTGCAGTAGTGGTGCTGATGAGGGGAATTAGCATTCATTTGATGCAAGAACTGCCCCCCCCCCCCTTCCATCCAGCTCTGTTATTTATTCTGTAGCTTTTGGCACATTTTCTGGTTCTCCGCTCCCAGGAGGAGACATGGAGGGAGATTGAGCAGGGTGTTTAAGATGTGTGACAGGCTGTAATGGTAACTTTTGCACTTCTTCTTTCTTGTTTGCACTGGAGAGATTTAGGCAGCGTTGAATAGAGAAGTCACTGTGTTGCGGTGGTTGGAGGGTGGAGGCACATGCGTGGATCTGATACTGTGCCCTGCATTTGTCTCTTCTTTCTTTGAAGCTGTGTGACTCCTCTCAGTGCCAGTGGAGCTGTCACTGTTAGTGCTAGCACTACTACTACAGCTGTGACTTCTTCATATAAACATTAACCCCTTAAAACTGCCTTTCATTTAGAGTGTTGAAACTCATCACAGCCATATACTGAAATTAAATTGCTATGATTCAGTGATGATCACCAATGAAAACTTTAAGTAAGGTGAAACTTTATTGCCGACAAACCTGCTTATGCAAAGTCTGGCCATTAGCTTTGATCACCTGTAAACTTCTTATTGGACAATGATCCAGTACGGCTTTTGGTTTCAAAGCCTCACAAGGCTCTAAGGGTTATATTGTACATATGGAGCTACAGTTGGACAGGTGGTTTTTCCTCTTTCCTCTTTTGCTCCAACCAAAACGAAATGAGTATAGTAAGTTACTCTCCTTTATGCCATGTTAGTCACTGCCAGTGGTGACAGTGTTCACATGTATAGTGAAGTTGAGCTACGGTTATAGCTTGGCCATTTAAAAAACTGTTCTTGTCCCAGTTTACATGCATCGTGAGAGAATTGATTTATCGACAGAAGCATGTCTGACTCCCGTACAGTAGGATGTAATATGCTCCCTTTCAGCTAGTTACAATTGAACCCTTTTCTGGTTAATCTGTTATATCACATACCAAATGTTTGGTTACGTTCAACTCCTTCAGCTAACACAATGTAAACTTTGTCTCCTCGTCTGTCCAAAAATGTGTATTTCTTACTCAAGCTCTCGCCATGCTGATAGCTTCGTCTTTTTCACTCCTCGGCTTCATTCTGTGAATTTATGCTGTTCGGGTTGTTGGGTTAAAGCCAGAATGGGAACTGTGGAGCATGTGCAGAGTGCCTCGGTCAGTCTGTGTCAGGTCAAAGCTTATAAATGCAAGTGTAAACTGACAACCGTATAATCTGGGTGTGTTAGTGCGACTTCTAGAAATTAGATGCGATTTCAGTCAGATCAAAATTTTATATTTTATTTCATTATAAAAGTCCCATTTTAGTCAGACTAATGCAATAATTTAGTTATTTCAAATGTCATCTAAATGTACTAGGTGATTAGTTCTCTGTCACAGTAAGTAAAAAAGAGTTAACATGACTGATTCAGCTACCAGTGGTTGCAGGACATCGAACCCCTACTTTAAATTGTGGAAACACACAGAAAGACTCATCTTGTACTACATCTTGTGAGTTTGGTGATTTGTTGGTGACCTTTTCATAGATGGAGTGTATTTAAGAAATAATGGAAACAATAACTTATACCCAGCGTTCGAAGCTTTTAACTGCATCTCACTTATAATCTAAAAATAAGACTACTCTGAAAGGTAAAAAGACATTGTTGTATGCCACCGTCATGTGACGGCTGTGTGGAGCATCACATGAATGGAACGGTAAATAATATTATAAAGAGATGAAATGACCACCAGAAACTTACAACACCAACTGTGAGTGATCCCCGGACAACAAAAACATTTGACAGCAGAGACTTTTTGAGCTGAGACGGAGGTTACCATCTCGAATGTCACGACTTGTTATCCTTTGACCAAAAGTCCATGCTTGGTGACAGCTAAGTCAGCATTTTGTTGAATGAAGACAGATGTGGTTGAAAGCGATGAGAGTCAGGACTGTGGATACACTCTTGGCTCTAAGTTGAATGACTTAATTCCCCCAAGTTATGGAATTTTTATTTACTCAGTAATTATTTAAATGTTTTAAACTGCGTATGATTTGGTAAAAGGTGCATTGTGA
This sequence comes from Acanthurus leucopareius, assembly GCA_029814765.1. Lineage (NCBI taxonomy): Eukaryota > Metazoa > Chordata > Actinopteri > Acanthuriformes > Acanthuridae > Acanthurus > Acanthurus leucopareius. The sequence goes on from JAQMCX010000047.1 coordinate 1,289,830, forward strand.
CTTGTTTTGGACAGCTATTACCACCCCTATTATTACTTTAACCACAACTAGATTTCTTGTATTTCCTGTATTAATTGCATGGTCAGCTATCATTTCTATTTCTGCCACTAAAATGGGCCGAGAACTTCTACAGTATCTGTTTCTATACCTTTGCTACTATAACTACCCCAACTATTATTACTACCACTCTTACAATCCCAAATACGGCTTCTACGAAGATTTAAACTTGAGAGCACTACATGTGAACTCATTCATTCCCTGTGAACACTTTTTTAAGAAAATGTTTCTTTTTTAGTTTATTTTGTAGCTTTCGGCAAATTTTCTGGTTCTCCATTCCCAGGAGGAGAGATGGAGGGAGATGGAGCAGGATGTTTAAGCTGCGTGACGGGCTGTAATGGTAGTTTCTTCTCTCTTGTTTGCACTGGAGAGAGAGTTATGCAGCGGCGAATAGAGAAGTCACCCCCCCACCTCTCCTCCTTGTTGTGGTGGTTGGAGGGTGGAGGCGCGTGCTTGGTTCAGATGCTCTGCCCTGCAGTTGAGTCTTGTTTCTTTGAAGCAGTGTGACTCCTCTCAGCCAGCCCGGCAGCCCCCGGCACTGCCACCGTCTGCAGGGTCCTGCTGCATAGAAACATGCCACTGTTTGAAGATACAGAGCGAAAGCTTTCTCTGCTCGACCCCTACTACTGCCACAGGCACAAACACATACATACATGCACATGAATGCTCTCAGACACACAAACTGTCACTCATACAATCAAAATCAGTCTCAACCATTTCTTGTTACCCTTTGATATGTACTCGTGCACTGTATCCCAACCTATCAGACCTCAGTAACAAGCACCATCAGTGGCTGTGGTGACACTTGACATTACATTTAAGTTAGACTCTTTTATAAAGTAATTGCACTAGATTAGGAGTGCCATTGCAGATACTTTCCTAAAGACTAATGCTACTTAGATTTATGCTACAAGTAGATCTTTACAATGAAAGTTTAAAACATGCAATCTGACCTAATGGAAAAATTTGGCGAACGTGTGAATTGTGTTGACAAAAAAGTAAAAGCACTTGTAAATCCAATTGGGTCTGGTTTGAGAGAAGCTACATATGTAAGGCTGCTGAAAGGCTTCTAACTTCTTAATCAATGTTTTTATATTTAAGGGAAAATTTTATGTGCATGTCTGATCAGACGATAGCTCAGCGCCCGCTGTAATGACCGGAAAAGCTGAGTTCTTTGTCGGCAGTACTTCTATGTAACAGGATTCATTATGTTCTTCACACCCACACCCAAAGAGTGCAGCAAAAGCAAAGAGGCATCTCGCCCCCTGGCTACGGAAGCTGAGAGTACCTAAGATTCTATACTAACACCAATGACATCACTGGTGTGAGAAGAAGAACAAATTTTGCACCAGAAACACTCAGCTCTCTTTGTCAACGTATGTCCTTTTTCAACTACATTTACCAGAAGCACTGATTAGAAAGCCACTTTAAAAGCATCAAACTTTCCCTTTAAAAATGGATTAAATGACTTTGTGTAATATGAAAGGGGTCGCTCATAGTGACAAACCTCAAAGATTCATTCCCAACCCTGCAGTTTATTGTTTTGTTCTAGTCTCACAGTTCTCATCACTGTTGTTTTCCAGGAGAAGGAGGCAGCCTTTTTTAATGAGAAAGCTCTGGTGAACCCCCCCACTGTTCACTACCTGCTAAGCAAAAGCAGAGGATAGACAAAGTTAGTAAGTAGCTGGTAAATACTGCTGAGCATTTAGCATCATAAGAGCCAGGTATTTTTCTCAGCAGTTACTGAGGACCAAACCAGAACGTAAAGAAAAGTAAAAAGGAACAGGACCTCCCAAGAAAGCTACTGTTGCTCCATAAGCACTGGATGTGTAAACAGGTACCTTTTTCCCAAAAAATAAACAATATTAAAATTCAACTCTGCCAGGTATATGAGGTTTATGTTTATTGCTTGTTTTTGCTGCGTCCCAGATGGCCAGCAATCATATAATGCAATAATACAGCTCTCCTCAGAGCTATTTTCTTCTTCCATTTTGTTGCCTGTGTGGCCTGCTTTGTGATCACCGGGTAGGGTTATTATAGAACCAATGTGGAGGCTGAAGTAAGGGGCTAAGGATGATCAGAGGACAAAAAAATCAGTGGCAAAAAAGACAAAAAAATACAACCTAAGCTTCCATTATTAATTAAGCTTCCATTACTAGTAATTAAAAGAATACTTTACATAAACCATCAATACAAAATATTTCAGTGTTCTGGATATTTTTTAAAAAATCATCTAAAATATGCAAATTGCAGGCCAGATTAACTTTTTGATATACAGTGTTACGTTTTTAAGTGCCCTTAATCCTTTTTAAGGCAAACTTTTCTTCAGTGTTACAAAGTTCAACCTCCCCTTTTGATGTGTTCAAGTTCCCTCCTTTGTTGAGGGTCAGTATGACCTCTGGATCCAATCTGTTAATAATAGTAACAAAATGGATGTGAAGCTTGTCACTTGGTTCTACAGCACAAACTGGTTTGATTAAATAAATTAACTGATTTAAATGCAGGTGTAAAGGAAGAATTGCTTTTTTCTTCAAGAATGAAGGATGATGAAGTCCAAAGGTGGCTCACCATCATCATCAACATGTTCATTTTCCTCTGTAGTCAGATAATGTTTGGAATATTATCTATGTCGAAGGCTGTGTGAGCAGGGATACAGTGGCAGTAAGGTTTGTTGCTGTGTTCTCAGATCTAAAATTCTGCTCAATGGACCAGTGTGCAAAACTAAGAGCATCTAACAGTAAGATTACAGACTACAATTAGCTAAACTCCCCCTCCCACACTCCTTCATTACGAGTGTGTGTGGGAGAGCCTATCGTGGCTGTGAAAAATGCAAAAAGGCCCTCTTTAGAGCCAGTGTTTGGTTTGCTTGTTCATTTTGGCCTTCTGCAGAAACATGGCCATGCAACATGGGGGACCTGCTCTCTCTGTAAACATGAAGTGCTCTTTTTAAACTCATGAAAAAAACAACAAAGTATTTTGGTTGATTAGAAATGTTGATATTATAAAACTTATGAAAAAATTCTAGTCAATATCAACCCGTGTGTTTGCCTAAATCCTACTCACTGGACATTTAAAGCTTTTTTTATTTTTAACACCTCCTGTACAAAGTCCATTATATACAGTAGCTAGCTGCTCTTTTTCCTGGCTCTCTCTTGGTGTGGCCTCTCTGGTGGTTCCTCTCTTCACAGCACCTCCTGGCCTCTAAGATACTGGGTCACTGGGATGGTGGAGACCCCTGCCCTGCTCTATCTCCCTGCAGCTCTTCCTCCCTCTCCCCAGGTATGTGAACCTCTTCTACTCTCTGCTTCCCAACCCCTCTTGCCCCGTCTTCCCCATCAGGGAGCAGGGCCTGAGATGGATGGTGAGGCATAGCACAGCCCCCCGGACAGGCTGATTTATGGTGCTTCCTTTCCATCCAGGCAGAGCAGGGTCCCCTAGGGGCCCTGTCTGGAGAGCACCGGGGACAGCCGCCGTCTCAGACCTGACGGCCCCGGGCTCCCATTCCGCTGTGATGCCAAGTACCAAACGGCCACTCCAGAATGGTTGCCATCCGTCATCCAGGCAGCCGGGGATCTCTCTTAAAGAGTGGAAACACAGAGAGCAGAAACAATGAGACTCGCTTCCTTACTCCCTCACTTCTCGCCACCAGACATTGATCTCCACTGCAAAAATTTATCATATCACCTCTGCCATGGCTATTGTTGGAGGGTTGGAGGGGGGTTGTGGTTAACAATCGCTGCAATTAATATAAATATGGCAACATCACAGGCATTAAACAGGAACCTTTTCTGTCCCATTTTGAGAGGATATGGATTCTCTCTGCTTTTTTAATAGACCTGTGAACCTGAGCAGCGCTGACACAACATGCTGTTCTGAATGTACACACACAAAGATAATATGCATTGTGTTAAGTGTGTCAAGTTTTTACCAATGAAATGGCCATTCACTCATTAAAACCAAGCATATTTGTTTTTAGGAAAGCTTTTATTTATGCTTTTTTTTTCCAGTAATGACCTGTTAAGATGTGAAAACTGGTCATATACAGCTAAAAGTACGTTTGGCATTAATGACAGAAATATTGAAAGAACAATTGTATTAAGACAAGAAGTTGGGCTTATTGTTTGTATGTGAAGCTGTACAGGTTGCTTGGTAGAAGTTGTCTCTCCAGTCACCTGATAAAATAGTGACACAGTGTGTGTGTGTGTGTGTGTGTGTGTGTGTGTGTGTGTGTCTGTGAGAGAGTATATGATAAACAGATTGTGGCGCTCAGGTGCAAACTCATAAAAAGTACAACAACTCAGGTACTTTATTCACCTGAATACTTAGCTTTGTCTAACCTTCTAAGTAAATCAGTGTGGACTGGGTATCAGTCATGATTTAAAAGATAATATTTATGCAGCATTAAACAGTGTGCTTTAAAGTCGGGAATCAGTGCAGGTTCAATGCTAAATATCACCCTTGATGTGCTCTGGCACAGCTTGCAAGGCATCTGCAAGCTAGAAAGCGGCCAAAACTCTGCAACCTACAAGTTCATCTGCCAGGCACCTGCAGCTGCAAAGTGGTGAGACAGCAGCCAGGCTGCTTCTCAGGGTGGGGGACAAGAGGGCCTGAAATGGCCTGGCAGCAGCACTCTGCATTGCACCTACAATATACAATCAGCAAAAAACTACAATACTGAGTAAATATTTACCTGAAATTAAAAGTAAGTCACTGCTGACACACTACGCTCACCTCTTAGGGGTACTGCAACTTTTTCTTGTGCACTTCTCACAAGCTTATAAGCTCCTTTTTGTCGTCTCTTGTCACCTCAGTGGCAGCAATTAAATATGGCTTTAATTTTCTGACTCTGCAAACAATAAAAACATTATAATAATTCTTGTGTCTTGTTTCTTGTTTTCCATGATGATGATGTTTGGTCACAGTTTTCTAGTGGTAATGAATCTGACATATCTAATTTGTGAACAAATCCTCCCCTTTCAATAAGTTTACAGACAGTACTTAAGGAATGACGTACAATGAAAATAAAAAGATTTTGAAGCATAAATGTTAGAAGTGGTATAGACAAACTACACTATGTCACATAATTTTCAAGGTCAGCAATACTGTTTACACGTATGTGTACACACAGAGTTTGTCCCAGTGCCTGGAACATTACCTCTAATGATAAAAAGGCAAATATGATTAAACTGAGGTGCATTCAGACAAGTATGGTTTCAATGGCTCATTTATAAATATTATAAACTTCTCTGCATTCACCCGCTCGGTTTTTCTGCTTACACTCCTGCTCTCCAGATCCAGTTTTTAGGCAATTTGTAAAGGCACTTAAACTGCATCACAAGGACTCCCCGTTTTGCACATGTCTGCTTTTCTCTGTCGGTGCTTGAAGTGCTTGTTTTCATGTGACACTGAAATGAGAGAGAGAGAGAAAGTATCTAGGGACACACACACACACTCCAAAATCAATCAGACTGACCATTGGGAGCACTGTGAAAAATCCTCCTTCACAGACATACACACACACTCCCGTAGACTTACTTCTTATAAAGCTCAATTTTTTTATTTTTATTTTTTTTTTTGTCAGCCATGTGGGGGCAGTGAAACCAGCTGGAAACTAGCTGTCATGGTGAAAGTGTGGCAAACAGTTGTTAATATACATCCAGTAGTTACAGATTAATGAGCACTTACTTGGAGTTGTGTTTGTGTCCACTACTAAAACCCAATGTCCACTCCTCTCTTAGCTCTGTTTTGCATTTATAAACTCCTAACTCCTAATTTAAATTGATGATTGAAAATATACCTGTTTGTTTCAATCTTCAATTCAACTTTATCCATCAAAAAAAATACTGATTAGTGCAGCTTTAAACACTACTTTCACATGCGTAACACTGACAGTGCAGTTAAATGAGTTTACAAATACAAATAACCAGCAAGTAACAATAGGATACATCTTATTGCATCTGAAGAATGACTCCCCATTGGTGGAGGACAGAAAATGTTTGGACATGGACATCGTGGAGACGTTAAAGTCCAAGAACTGCGGGTGGCAGCACTGACAGGCATCAATGGCAAAAATGCAAAATAGACTATACGGATTATTGAATCCAATGTAATCTCACAGTTGTGGAGTACTTACCCTTTTTTCTGAGTAGAAATATGATGAAAAATCAACAGAAGAAGCCCAAAAACAACAGAACGTTGAAAAAAAAAAGACAGAGCATCAGATGAATTCTCCGTGGAGCAGTCAGACAATGTTTCGACTACACAGTAAAGATATTTCTCTCTTTAGTAGCTCTTTCAGATTCCCATCACCATTGTAATTTTTCCCCTGAATCTCAGTGGGCCATTAGCGAGCATTGACAATAGGCAAAAGACAATATGGGAAGGATCAGTGGTGCTGTTCTCCATGTTATCAGTGTTTTCTGAAAGTGTTATTTCAATTAAAAAGTGGATAAACTGCTGATTAATTCAGCACACTTCCCAATTACAGATCAAACGGGCCTCCTGGGGGCTGCAAAGCCCCAAAGATGGCAGATGCCGTGCACACATTCAGGCATATTTCATACGGCTATGAAATATTGAGCTGGTGTGTGGCGATGTGGTACCGCTGGGTGTCTGTGTTGTTGGGGCTGTATGTAAATCCGGCTGTGACACCCCTGTCTGCAGCAGGAGACTGATATCTGGGACATGTTGGGAGATACTACGGGGGAAAATGATGCAATCTGAAGCTAAGACAAGTTGTGTCTCACATTCTGTTCACTACAGCAGAGCAATGTCTGTGCAACTTCATGTGAATGCAGGCATTCTGTTAAGATACGCATTGATGTGGATAAAAGTTGAAGTAAATGAGCATGTAAAGAAAAGTTATAGTTTGTCTGTGACTTTCAGAGAGTAGAGTGAAAAGGCCAATTTATCCTTCATGGATACTTAATAGAAGCCTTCATCTGAGTTACATGGCAATCACATGGTGGATGATATTCATTTCAAACTGACTATGATTCATACATGACATATAGATACTTTAAAACAATAAATTTATGACCCAGTTTTAAAGATTTACATCTTGAGTAGAAACTAAAGGATGGGAAGCTGAGCGCCACAGATGGATTAGGGAAGTCAGACAGTATTTAGTGACAGGTGAACACATTGTTGGTTTTGGTCTTTTAATTGGACTCATTGAAAAAGCACAAACAGAAAATACCAGCGTTTTTCTTCAGATTCAGCACCTCCACACTTCAGCTATCTCCCTGCTGGTTTCTCTTAGTTTATAGTCAATATGAATTTCAGCTAACAAACAGATCTTGTCTCAGATTAGTTTTTTTATTTTTTATTTTTATGTTAGTTGTTTTTTAATTTGTGCCAGCACTTTTTTTAAAAACCTAAAACCTAATTTTTTTAACAGCTAAGCAGACTTCCTCCATGGTAGATGTTTATCTACGTTTAGTGAGTAGAGGCAATGTATTTTGTCTTTTTTTTTTTTTTAAATCAATGCCATTTTTACACTTAAATGAAATTCCATTTATCTCCCTTGAATTGGCATGAAGGCAAACATGTCAGAGACAGATACAACCCAAACCAGGACCCAGGCAAATAGAAGGCCACCATTTGCAAAGAAACACACCATTGTAGGTAAGTTATGACTAAGTTTTTTCAATATGGGTGAAACTGCACTCAAAAAAGTCATCAGCAGCGTTGTTTATGTAATTGTATGTAATGTGTGAATTCAGTGAAAGATTTTCCAGTATAAATCAGTCCCTCCAGGAATTCGTGATGTTGCGATCGCAACAATTAACACAAATTCAACCAATCTCAGTGAATTTTGCCCGACCTTGCAATTTTGTCCAATCACCGCGACTTTTCTGCAATTTTGGCCAGCCTCCCGTGAGTTCCACCAATCATAGCAGTCCCCAGTGCAAACGTAATTCACGTACGTCACGGAATTCACTTCCTTGTTTATGGTTTGAAGATGCAGACATGTGCAATAGTAATGTCTCTCACTTACCAACAAAAATTA
>JAQMCX010000047.1:1297987-1315154 GCA_029814765.1 Acanthurus leucopareius
TCTCACTTACCAACAAAAATTACTGCTAAAGACCGTGCAAAACAATTCCCTGATGTTCTTCACGAAAGCGGAGGTAAGAAAAAAAGTGCAACTTTTTAGCAATTTTCACTGTCTCCCGCAATTTCATCGCAACAAATACACTTAAAACATCACAACTTACATCGCAATTTTTTAAAAGCTGCCGCGAATTCAGGCATTTTAGGCCGCAACAATCTTGAAAAAATGCCCGCGAAATCCTGGAGGGACTGATAAATGCTGGTGAGAAAATGGAAAAAACCCTGAGCATTAGAACCTGAGGCCTTTTTATGTGCATATACATGTAGTTTCTCTCCTCTCCCTGTGCAGTGCTTTTAAGTTTTCCGATTCAGGCTAAGTTGAGCATTAGCGAGGGCTTTAACTTCTCGCAGTGTTAACCTGTCCTGATGATAGCTTCTTACACTGCAAGATTCATGGCGAGCATTGCCAGCCTTCCCTCCCTTAGTGTGTCCATAACTCATTTGAGTGTAAGAGCAAACAAACTGCTGTAACAGCTCTCTGGACAGGAGTTTGCCTGGTCCAGTTATATGATGCCGCTCTTCACTGGCTGTGCCGCCTCCCAAACGAGCCTGCGGCACTTTGTAACCACCACTTTGTGTCCCAAAAGACGCCGGACCAATAGTTGCTGAAATCCGATGTGACCATAACACATAAATCATCTTTTAAGCGCTGAGAAGAGCAGGTGCGGGCATAAACAGTGTCGACGCTGCTTTCTCAATGATGTAAATAATTTATCAAACCTACACACACACACACCCACACACACACACTCACACACACACAGCACTGTTTATTTCATCCCAGTCAGTGTGTAATCCTTAGACGCCATTTTAGTGGAGGGCCTGTCAAGACGTGTGCACACACACACACACACACCAACACACACACACATACACACACGGTCAGTGTTTCAGAGGCGGCCCTGTCTGTCGCCGTAATGAATCCCACTGTGATCACTCTGGCAGTTGTGGTCATCACTCTCTGACCAACACACACACACACACACACACACACAAATGCATGCACATACATACTCCCTGGACACACTCACACACACACGCACACACAGAGGTCCTGCTGGCTGTCTGCTCATTCATCATGCGACCCCTCATGGAGTTGCTTGTGGGAGTCTGGGGATGCGATGGAGATGGAAGGACTGAGAAGTAGGAGGAGGTGTGGTGATGGTGGTAGTGTGGGGGTGTGGGGGTGGGGAGCAGTAAGGGTCTCGGAGAATGGGTTGGGGGGGGGGTGGGGACTGAGAGCCTGGGTGAGAGAAGGAGGGATGATAGTGAGTGCACAGAGAGGGATGTGTGTGTGTGCAGGAAAGGGATACTGTTTTACTGTCTTAGAAAACAGTAGAGGAAGCAGAAGAGGGAGAAACCTTGTATCTCCTGGCCTGGAGACTGACTCATAGGCAGAAAATGGGTGGGGGGCTGATTGGGAAAAGGCACCTATGGGACCACAAACAATCCTCTTCCTCCCCCTTCACTCCCCTGTAGAAGAAAAAACTTGGCCATCACTACATTGTTTTTCATTTAGGCTAGATTTTGACCATGCAGGGTCCTGAGAAGAATCATCCCTTTTCTCATTGCCTCACCATTATGCTGAAGATTTCCTCTCCCTCTGCCACCCCCCCCCCCCAGCAGCTAGACGTTAGCTTCCCCGGGAGCGTTAAGTGCAAATCTAAATAGTTGATGAGCACTAAGCTGTTGGGGGAAAGTGTCGCCGGCGGCGCCTCATTGAACACCGCCTCAGAGACGCCCAGTGGGACTGCTTTAAACAACCTGGCGTCCCGCTGCTCGCAAACCTGGGAAAGGAGATGGTTCCGAGCCCAGCAGGTTCCTCACCTCCCCAATCTTTTAAGATAATTATCAGAAGAAACAGCTGTTTTTATTCCATTCAAAAGATGAAGGTAAAGTGCAGATGAATGGAATGTATGCAGGGAGACACCGAGAGGAGCTTTAAAGGAAAAATCTCAACTGATTCTCTCATACTGTAACATAACCTCAGTGTGTTACAGAAAACTATGATGTTTTAATTGACTTTTTAGTGATCACATGCTCCTTTGACTTGATTAATTTCCTACAATTTGTTTTCTGGCAGAAAACAGAGGTAGAGGTGAGGGGATTTTGCTGTAAAGTCACCAGCACTTGGCCATGAAAGCACTTTGCCAAATCAGTACCTGAAATGATGAAGAGAAAATTATTACAGCATTTTTATTAAGACTGAACAGCATCTGCTTTTTGTTCAAACCAGTAAAAAAACAATTATTTATTTTTGTCTGATGAGAAATCTCTTGAGACCACAAGAAGTCCTGACATTATCTCTGAGTTTTGCAAGTTTGGACTCATTGACCCTGTAAACTTACTGTTTAGAAAAGTCTTCAGAGTCGGTGCAGTAAAGTTAAGTGAGGACATTCCTTCATTTAAATAAAAAAAAAACCAAATATATTGACAATATATGGTAACTCTTCTTCTAGATTTATTTTTCTTTTTAATTTTCCTTTTAATTAATGGATTGATTGTTTGGCTGACAAAACGTCACAAAATAGGGAAAATGCTTTTCACAGACCCTAAAAGTGATAAATTCAAATTGGTTGTCTGTCCAACCAACAATTTAAAACCCACACACATTGTTTATAATCGCATTAGAAAAAAAATGCAGCAAAGTCTCATAACTGAGCTTCTTAATAAGGTATTGTTAAGTATTTGTGCTTGAAAAATCATAATTTTATCTTTTTGTAATACAATTTTGCAGTTCCTGAGTGAACTCTTGAGACTCAGGTTTCAGACTTCCTACAAGCACATGAAAGCAGCACCAAGAAAGTGTTTGCAAAACAATTATTGCCTTCGAGTTACCAAGTATCATGAAATGATGACATAACTTTGAGAAATAAATGAAGAATGTAGACCAGATGTTATCAGTGGTGAATTATATATTTCAAGCAGCTGTCACATTGATTTTCGTGCCATGTTGTAATGTGTGGGGACCAAAGGCAACATGCAGAAGATACAGAGATGCAAAAGAACCAAGGAACGCTCCTTTGACTCAAGTTTCGGTTTTCGGTTCCTTATCCTTGAGCGCATTTCTTTCCTGCATCTGTTTGCCATCAAGCAGCTTTCCTGGTTCAGTGCTGATAGTTATATGAAGCATCCTCTGTCACTGTGGTGTAGTGACGCACCCAGTTTACACTTTCCAGCTGCTGTTGTGTGTTGTGTGTGTGTGTGTTCATATCTGCAGAGTTTGTGTTGCAGTGTGCGCTTCATTCTCCTCCAGAGAGCTAGGAGTTGATGCCCACACTGTGGCAGTGCAGAGATGGAGGAGCTGGCTTGTCCAGAATTGATGTCTCTTGAAGGCGTTTTGTTGTTGCTCACCCCTGCACCCTAGGGACCATTAAGCTGAAAATAATTGGCTCTGAATCTCCTCCCTTCATCGATCCTTTAGAGTCAGTGAACTCTCCGAGACACAAGCGCCAGCGTATTCAGAGACAGAGAGAGAAATGTACACACACTCTCACACACTTATACACACAAACAGAGAACCAGAGAGGGAAGATTGTGTAAGAGGAAAGGAAAAGAGAAAGAAAGGCAGGCACACGAGGGTTTAAACACCAGCAGTCAGCAGCTCAATATAAGGAAGCACATGTCCTTAGAATAGCAGTGACTGGTTCTCAGCGGAGGTTAAATCAAGTGAATTTCTTCATCTCTGAAGATGTTTTTTTTTCGGTTTTAAAATGGAGCAGGAACAGTGGTCCTAACACTTCTGGACCCTCATTTATCTCCAGTGACAGTCACACTGGCCTCATATCTCCTGGATCACTGGTAGAGCCAGCGGCCAACAGAGGGAGCCCATGCTATTCCACAGACATTATGCCGTGATGAGGACGCCTTCTGAACAAGTCATTTCATTCTGCACACAGTCTTAAACTTGTCTTAATATTGAGCACCTGCTAATTGACTTCACTAATCTTATGTACTGTTAATGATCTTATTTCTAGTGCAATTTTAACCAAGTGAAATCATAATGAAGAGACTTCAGATGGCACTTAAAATGCCATTTAAAGCTGTGTTAGTAGATTTTTAGCAGCTCTAGGACAGAAGAGATGGTTTAAAAAAAACAATACTGCATTACCAACCTTTAAGGTGATTAATAAGAGCGCTTAGTGTCGGTAATGTGAAAAAAACTGCATTCATTTTTAGTTTGTGTCCACCTGATGAATTTAGGTCCCACATTCACTGCTGTTTTGTTCTGTTTTGTTTTCTTCACCAGCTCCTTCAAAAGATATTCGACTCTTTAACTGCTTAGTGTTCATTAGCTTTTTTGTTATTTGGTGCTGGGCAGGTAATGAACGGCGGGTTTATCTGAGCCTCTCTCTGCTGCAAACAGCTGCTGAACTGAACTGTTGTTGAAAAGTAGAATTTAAGATAACATTAAATTTCATAATCACCAATAGGGAACTGTTTAAAGGCTACAAAAACCCAAACAATGAGCTTTAAGACACTCAGTTCTCTATAACTTCCAGGGGAACTACATCATTGTGATATTTTCATGCCATTATAAACAATTCCTTCCACACATATAGTCATCTGGACACTTTTTCTCACTCAAATATTGAATATATAATGTTATAATGTAATGTAATATAATGTAATGTAATATAATGTATATGATGTAGCCTTCATTAAAAACAATGTATCTACTTAATAACCTTTTTTTATATGCCAGCAAAAGCGGCTCTACAAGAACTAAAGTACCTCTCTCTTGTTGTGTTATCGTGGCATTGTGATGAAGTTTATTGTTTTTGTTTTTGTTTTTATTTTTTACAACAACTGAACAAATGATCAATTTGAGGATGAAAACATTTGAGCCTGGAATTACATGTATCTCCTTCTTCATTTGCTGCAAAGCATTTCTGAAAAAAAAAAAAAATCCTGAAATGAGGAGTCAAACAAGGAGTTGTATTAGCAGCCATAGCGTGCATTCATCTTCAATTACCCCCTTCAATCTTCATGTAGTCAGGTCTGGATTTAATTAAATCTATATCCATCTGTCTTCATCATTTGTGTGGTTGCTGGAGGAATCCAGGGAACACGTGCTCCCGTCATCGATACAGGCGGATGAAGGCCGCTCTCGGTGAAGAATTGATGGCCACTGAGGACACAACAGGGGGTGTTCATCTTCAGGATCTCTCACTCCCTCGCTGGCCTTTACAATGCAGAGCAGTTCATCACCATGAATATGAAATATATTTACATACCCTGTCCATCCATAATGTGACACCAAGGTAATTAGTTCCCTTCATATTCATACTTCAGAGATGACAATAATAATAATAATCCAGTCCCCACCATTGGAAATAGGTCAGGGATAATTGAATTTGTTTATCATATTTTCTCCCATTAAGAGTAATCAGATAAGTAGTGGGGTACGGCCCTGTGACAGAGTCCTCCACCACTGATGAACCATCACATTAATTGAAGTTAATGGGCAGAGCAGAGAACGACGGGGTGAGAGAGAGCGAAGGAGGGAGGCTGCATGGATGAGTGCATCGAATGAGTGGCAAAGGCAGGCCAGAGTTTGTCCTCCTTGTTCTTCCAGGCCAGAATGAGAGGGGCTGCGTATGCACGGGGGCAAGCTGTGTTATCAAACACAAAAAAACACCCAGCATAAAATATTTACTGGGATTAAGTCTTCACCAGCTCCTCACAAAGTATCAAGGCCGTGCAGGTTGAAGAGTGCAGTCAGAAAACAAATCACTCAAACACTACAGCACTCCACAGAGCAATAACTTTGTTCCCAGCGTCATCCCAGTTGGAACATGTGACTACCATGATGATGTTACAGTCTACTGAATCTCTGGAGGTTGAGTCATCTTCTTATCAGAAAGCCCTTGCTTTGATCCCTGACTCCTCCAGTCTGTTTGTCTAAGTGTTTCTTCGGCTTGATATTGGACCCCAAACAGCTGATGACTCTGATGAATGTAGCTGAGAGACTAGATAAGTGCTGTGTAAATGCAGTTCATGTACTCCTCATTTATTCTGTGCAAAATATCTGGAGAGAAAAGTTCAGCTTACTTGATATGTGCATTATTTTTGTTTTAGGAAGGAGAATTTTAACAACTACAAAAATAACCACACTCAAATAAATTGATGGATAAACAAATAGTGCATCATAAAGTAGAAATATTAAGTTACAAGTTTTAAGGCCATATTAAATAAGTGTGTTTCTGTGTTATGCTGGCTGGGAAACCATCCATCCCTCTGGACAATAAATTAGAATCCAAATCTAAACTTATTGTTATGCAATGTCGCCACTTGATATGCATACATTCAGAATATATGTTTAATCTATTGTTGAATTTCCATAATCTTTATAATATAGATATTATATTATAAAATATAATTGAGAATGTGGTGTTCAGGGCCCTGGGTTGTGAGGCCATGCATGCAAACCAGCTGGTTATTGACAAATAAAAAGAATCAATGCTATAAATAAAATGAATCAATACTATACAGAGACTTGGTAATAAAACATAAAAAAAAGCTTACCATGATAATTGCAAAAATATTAATTAAGTCTATGTTTCTTAGTGCTTACAGATTACCGTGAGCTTAAAATTCCCATAACCCCCAAAAATGTCCTGGATTTGTATGAGCTACAAAAATACATCGATTTAAATCATCAAGTTATGCAAAAATAAACTAAAACTTTCAGTTTTGTTTGGAAAATAATTTTTTTAAGCCCTTTAATGTAAAATGCTCACATCTTAGATGAATTCCATTCATCAGTTAAAATCCACAGTGTCTGACCAAGTGTATCAGCACTGTTTCTTTTGCCATTAAAACACCAGCATGTGTGTTTTGTCTGTTATCACAAGGAAATGCAGATTGTGTGATGTGTTTAGTTACTTTCAAGTACATTGTCAAGCAGCATAATTTAACAGTATATTAAAATTTCTTGTTTTCTTATTGAGGAAATGTTTCTTTTATGATCAGCGTTTACATTATTTATGTTGCCTAGCCCTGCAGTAAACCCAGCATCAGTGGGAGTCTGATAGTAAACAGTTACATTTTGTCAATTGATCTGAATCAACCTGCAGCCAGATCAAGAGAGCTTTTACCTTTGCAATTATAAGAACTCTGGGCCAAATGTATAAATTATGTGTACACACAAAATCAAGGCATCAGTTATTATTCACACATGAACCAGTTATCACAGAAGACACTTGTGCAATGAGAGTGTTCTCGCCTCAGACTTCAGATCAGGCGAACAAGCATTTATCCTACAACCAGCTGCAGGTGGTATGATGAGGAGGACATGAAATATAAGATGAGAGACCTGTGTAGCCATCCTTCCAAATTTTATTCATCTGTTTATTTTATCCCTCACTTACTTTGTTTTAGTCTGAGCTCTGTAATCTATTTACTGATCATTCCTCTGGCATTTTAACAATGATGACTCTGGTAACACCGCTGATGATGCCTTATAGATACATGTGATGAATAGATGGTATGGATGCTATAAATAGCCACAGGCATACATAATAGGGTGAACAGCTGTTTTGGTGTTGTTGGTGGACTTTGCTGATTGGACGCAGTCAGTAAAACAGCACTTTGCCGTTGTCATTCTTTTCTTTGAGAAGTGAATTTTTTAGAAGACAAAAGAATTATAATGTGCAAACGTGTAATTAAGGACATTTTTATTTCCATTTAGGGATAACTGTAGGATTGAAAAGGGGCTCATGCATGTGAAGATATGGATTGAGATATATTTAAAAGCAGAGAGGCTTCTTTAAAAATGCATATTTATGTTTTGTTTTTGGTTTTTTGAGTTGAGCTTAAAAAGCTAAACTGTCAGAAAGCTTGGTGTTCCTGCTGGTGTTGAACTGAGATTATTTTGTTGGCTGAAACCCTCTTTGAACTCTTCATGCACTGACCTTCAAGAGTACAGTCACAGAAATTGTACAAGTGACTGCACAGCCTAACTGTTGAATATATGAATATCTGACGTAGTTTGTTTCTCAGAGATTCTTGCCATCTTCAGCTGGAACACATCATTTTGAGACAGCACTATAAAGCAGGCTGCAAGTGGATTGAACCCTGACGACAGTACAGGAACAGATAGTACCTAGAAGATGATACAATGACTACACTGACTGAACAGGCAAAGCTCAGAGTAAAACACCACCCACAGAGCCTCCGATTCTTAACAAAAATTAAAAAGAAAAGTTACCTAGTTAAAAAGTGATCTCTGACAAGTGCAGTTCTGAAACTCCAAAGCAATGACCATTTGGAACCAAAGTTAAAAAAAACATGAGAAATGAGCCCAAACGTGTCTGATGAATCTTGGGAGCTGTTAAAATCCCAGCCTACACCACTGTAGTTACCTGCCAAAGCTAGGCAGAGGAACGCCGCCGCCATAACAAGGCTTGACGGGGATCTCAGGAAGCAGCACACACACACAACAATCAATAGGCCAGCCTCGGAGGAAGAGCATAGGGGGGAGCCAGACTTCACAACCAATCTCCTCTGAATGCATTAGAGCGCCTCGCTTCCACCCTCACTCTAACATGGCTTCATCTAAGTGAGAGAAGTGCTGAGGAAGAAGAGAGTGGTGACAAGTCGTATGAAGAGAGGTAAACCACTGACAGAGAGAGTCCTTTGTGGAGCTGATCTGTGGAGAGAGCTCGGGCTCCATTCCTCTGCTCACAGCAGGCTCTGCAACGCTACCTGGTGGCTCTGTCACTTCCCCTCAGGCTTTGTGTGTGCCTGTGTCTGTGTGTGTGTGTGTGTGTGTGTGTGTGTGTATGCTTATGTTTGTGTTCTTGTGCATCTATGCTTGTAAAGACCGCTGTTAGACTTTTTGAGGGAGGAAATTTAGGCTGTCCTTAATTGTTTAAGAATGTT
The DNA here is from genome assembly GCA_029814765.1 of Acanthurus leucopareius. Lineage (NCBI taxonomy): Eukaryota > Metazoa > Chordata > Actinopteri > Acanthuriformes > Acanthuridae > Acanthurus > Acanthurus leucopareius. The sequence goes on from JAQMCX010000047.1 coordinate 1,306,930, forward strand.
TAAGGATTCAAGGGTTAGTTAAGGGGAGGAACAAAAGTTCACCAATAAAAATAAATGCCCTGTAACTGCATTGATCAGAAATGACCACAATTCACATATGAACAATCATCTTAAACATATAAAACAGTTTTATAGCAAAAACTGTACATTTTAAGCTTACATGAGCAAACTTTAAAACTAATGAAAGAATTCCAAACAGGAGGAAGTGGTAATTGTTATCTGGGTTCATAGTAACAAAAGGCACTGAGGTGTTATAATGTGAGGCCCTTCAATTTCCACATTCAGTTCATCACTTATGGTTCAGGCTGACAAGAAGCTAAGGGTAAAGAGTAAAGACAGTCTTCTAAAGTGAGCAAAGACATCAGTAGCATTGTAGTTTTCTGTGTAACTTTGATGGTTTACTTTCATTATCCTGCATGTGATGAAAAACATCATTTTTAAAACCTTTGTGCAAAAGTTGGATGTTATAGGTGTTATAGCATTTTCAGATATACTCTGTTTCAGGTTTCAACCAGGCATACTCTGCAGGTTGGAGACACTATGTATGCCGGGATGCAGGTGAGTGGTTAGCAGCAGTTGTTAACAGCTAACTGGAGAGTGAAGTGAGATCTAACCCAATCTGACAGCAAAGTATTCCCTCTCCATGTTTGGGCAGATAGGATATTCTTTGGGCTTTTTAACAAGAGTGTTTACTCTCCCATTCCTGCATCCAACACAAGTGTTGAATTGCAGATGAGAATATTCTAATGCTGCCTTCAGTGATAAATTTTGCTTGGTTTGATATTTTATATTTTTCTGCAAGAAATTTCACAAAAGCGTGAAGAAATGCAACATGCTGAAAAACGTATCCACTCACTCTGACCAGAAGCAAGAAACAACATCAGTTTGAAATCACTCTTACGATGTTTCACACCTTACCTGTTTGGTTGATGCCAGTCCAGGTCAGACCTTGACCTTCATTTACATCTGGCTGCTAGTAAAATAATTAATTATCAAGCAACATGAACACAAATAAAACTCAATGGATGCATGGAGTGGTTAACAAATGTGTAGAAAATCTGTGCAGCATGCATTCAGAAATGTTAAGCATACCTCATTTTTAATTATGGAGATTATAAAGATGAGAAATCCTCAGGAAACCAGTGTGTGTGTGTGTGACTTCAGATTTACATGTGTTGTACACCTATGTGTGCCTCTGTGCTTGCTGTTGTGTAGAATAGTGTATGGACAGGGACCTCTCTGTAGCGGGGTGGTGCAGAGTTCAGTAGGTTGTTGTCAGTGACATGGGGGGCCACCAAGTCCCCAGCAGTGTTGCCCCCCCCCCGTCACCCGAGGGTGACCTCTCCTAAGTAATTACCCCTGTCACTCTGTCACCCCGCTCTGTCCCCACCCAAACAACATCATGGCGGTTGCGATGGATAGGTTGATGCTGCTAATCACTGGCTGCCCTCTGGACAACATGCCTCCCCAGTTCTCCTTCACATCACCTCCCTGCTCTTACATGCCTCTGTGTTCTGCATCCTCACAGCAGCTCCGCTGGTTTATATTTGCATAATTTTTACCTGCTAATTGTGCTAGAGGATGACTGTCTGTTGGATGGTCAGGGCTGTTGGAGGTGATTTTAATGGGGGAGACACCAGTAATGGTGGTGCCCTCTCGCCCTGGTTTGTGCCTGAGCCTCATTAGGGTGATCAGGAAGTGCCAGTCAGAGAGGGCTGCAGCTGGGGTGAGAGGGCACAACAGCACACTTATTTATCTAAGGATGAATGCCATGGAAATATTTCATTATGGTCTGCTGGCCTCCAAAACTTTTTTTTTTTTACTAAAACGGTAATGATGGTAAGAAATTGTTGCAAAGGGATTTTATTTGCACAAACTAAAAATAGACATTTGGTGATTAGTGCATGTTTAGCTTTCACCTGCTCATTAACAAAAGCTTATATTCATGTATTTAGATATGTTTGTGTCTTTTATTCAGTGTTACTTGTACTAAGTGTCTAAGATATCCAATTTTCAATCAGGTTTTAGTCCTGAGAACAAAAGATAGAAATTTAATAATAATAACTTATTGTTTTAGCCAATTTTCATTTTAAAAAAAGTCTGGACAAACAATTTATACTGAAGTTTAGGCCAGAAACCAAGTATAACTAACCTGGTTAAAAATGTGAATTGAATCAATTGGAGTCACATGTATGGAAAATTTGCCACAAATTAAAAAACTGTGTAATAAGGAATGTTGCACAGCAGGTCAAAATATCAAGCTGTGTTTTTTTTCTCCCAAGCCCTGCCGGTGCTATCAATTATCATTTCCATACTCTTCTACCTCACCTAAGCTCCTGAGGCTGTGTGTTAGCTTCAGGCTCCATCACTGCTTCAGCTGCATGCAGGTGTGTAATAGGGAGATGAGAGGTCACAGATTAATGATATTCCTTTATTTTGAAATTCCATTTTTTATGAACAGCATCATATAGAGATGTTTTAGCCATACTAGCTGAGGGGATGGTTATGACAGTGTGTCTACCACCACGGTTTTCACTGAAATATCTACTTGCTGGATGCTTTGCCATGAAATTCAGTACAGATGTCCATCTCTGGGCTCAGAAGATGACTTTGATGATCCCTTGACTTCACCTCTGCCACCAGCTGGTTAACTTGTTTGTTTCTTTTTCTTAAAATTTGAACTTAAATCCAGAGGCTTTTAGTACATGTACTTATGGTGCCCAGAGGTTCTGACTGTGTAAACATGCATGGTTGATAAATAAGGGATGAACACTCATGACTCTGGTGAGGTTTTTGCAGAATTGTTGGTGTCACCAGACGATGACTTTGTGCTTTTTAGTGAAATCATTGAACAACCAGATTCAGCTTTTTACTGGATGCCATATAATCACTTTAATAATCTCTTTTCCTCCCAAGCGCCATCTGTGGGTGCTTTTTGATTCACTATATATTAATACTAAACAAATGACTCTCTGTCACTAGTGTGTGAGTACTAAGAGGCCACCTCATATCCATCGCAAGGCCGCTGGATTTGCCAGATCACATGACCATGGGTTCTTCTTCCGACTGGCTTCAGCAAGAGTAATGAATGTGACAGTCAGAATGTTCATCCAATCCCCTTACAACTTTCCTTTTGAAATGACAAGGATACAAGGATACAAGGATACAAGGATACAAGGAAGTTTATTTGTCATTATACAACAAGTTGTATAATGAAATGAAATGACCTGCCCTATCCAAAAGCTGTCTGGGCTGTTTCCCGGATCTGTCAGGTTAACAGTTTACAGTGCTCATGTTGAGTTAAGCTAGGTGCACTGTGGAGCACTCAGTAAAGAAAAGGGTCCAACTACAATTGTATTTTTATTGGAGACACCCATATTAGCGTACAGATTGTCATATTAGGGTATTTAAAGCTTTTATTGAGATTTCTGAACATAGCTTTAAACATCTCTTGTAATATTTCACAATGTCAACACCCCCACACCCCCAACCCGCATTAAGCCAATATTTTTGCTTACTATTTACTCCAGTCCACTAACCGGTTATCTTGTTTAAGCTGTTTTTGTATAAACTTTTAGTTTACTTTATGTCAGAACAAAATTTAGAAGCTCTTCATCTCATTTGAATGCAAAAGTCTTTAGCTGTGATGTGCCTAGTAATTAAGGTTAGTGCAATTTTACCTCTGAAATGTAGTGGAGTGGAGGTATGAGTGGCATAAAAACAAAAGTACAATACTTGAGTAAATGTAGTTACATCACACTACTGCTTAATTTATCCTTCTTGCTCTCATCTCTTTTCTCCCTGACCTTCAATAATAAATAGTACACTATTAAATAAAATACAGGTTTCTATTGCTTGCCTCATTTTTGTTTTCCTTGGCTAAGTTCACACATCTTATTGCTGAGGTTGAATGTGAGATGCTGGACCTTTTTTTTTAATGGTGGAAAGAGTAGAGTGCTACAATTAAACTTAGAATAGTGACAGTGTGTGTCTGTCTTGCTCACCCTCAGCTATTTCCATGTGAATTAGGATAGGGAGAAAACGAAGTAACACAAAGTCAGACACTGTAACATTTACAAGACATTCAAGATGGTACAGTCAGTGTTCGAACTACACCGTCGTCTTAGGGGGAGCCCACCTGTGGGGTGTGCTTGCATGTGCCTCAGAGAGAGGGCTTAAATTGTAAAAAAAATATCTACGAATCTGCAGGTGCATGAGTGGAGTTTGATTTGCACCGCAGAGCCACCACGTCAATGGTCATGACAGAGGTAGCATGTAAAGTTATATTTTTTGAAGTAAATTGGGTTTAAAAAGCTGCCATGTATGAATGAATGATATGTTTACAATTTTCCACATAACAAGCCATGATAACAGCGATACACAAAACTGCAATTACATGTCAAAATAACACATTGCCAGTATTTTTAGAGACCCCAAAAAAACTTCACAAATCATGTTTTCAGGAGGGCCCATGTCTTATTAAGTGGAGCTGAGCTCTCCCTAGCTTCCCTGTAGTTTGCACCATAGGTACAGTACAATACATTCAGTATGACACAGCGATACAGCCTTCACAGCCCTTTCACACCCGTGGTCCAGTCTTTCATTTATTTAAGGTGTGGTGGTGAAGAGGACTGAGTTGGGATATCACACCTTTCATGAGAACTGGCGAGGATGCTGCATGTCGACAGAATGGATGGACAACACAGTGAGACTGGGTATGGTTATTATGGTTATCTTAAGTTCAGCTCTGTTTCTCCTACATTTAAGGATGTCAAAGAGGCAGACAGAGAGGAGACAGATTTTCTCTTTGCAGAGATCCAGAGCCTGTTACAAAAACAGGTTGTGTCTGTCTGTTTCCACTCACAAGAGTCAAAAAGGATGCTACTCTCTCTACTTCCTGTTTCCAAAGAGAATGGAAGATTTTCAAACCAAGTCTGGATCTCTGCACTCAAAAGCTGGGCATTACTTTAAATTTGTTTTGCATGTTTCCCATTAAGAGGTTGCCATGAGAGGCTCAACCAGGTGAAATAAGGAGCTCTCTAATGTTGAGATAAACACAGCTGGATGCCATTTGTCCACCACCTTAGACAGAGGATAGAGAAGTAAAGTTGAATCTGTTGTACCCAGGAACTGTCTATCCATTGACCCTGCCTCTCACTCACTGGTCACTGAGGGGGATGTCAGATGCAGAGAACAGTTTTGCTGCCTTAAATACCAAGTGAGACACACATACTCAGAGGACAAGTCCTGACTGGTTGGCTACACGTGGAAATTTCAGTGGACATGTCCCGTGTGTGCAAGCACTGTGGTTGGAAAGACAAGTCATGGAGTCCAGAAGTGGGCCTTTACCTAACCATACAATAATTTAGCTTTTTTTCCTGCTCACCTGGTTTCTCTGACTAGCCTGGTTACTTTATTGTACTTATGATGGATTGGCAAACACCAGCATGACTGCCGTTACTTCAGTCACTGAGATCTGCAACCTGAGATAATTTTCTCACGCATTAATTTTGCCGCTTTTGCTAATCAAAACAAGCCTTGCACTCGACACCAGTTCATAAACATCTGAGAACTCCAAGCGACTGTGATCTCTGTGAGAGCATCACTCACACATGTAGACTAATTGGGAAAAGTCTACCATCACTGGGAAAGATTTATTTTCAAATAGGGAAGTATACAGGTGATTAAGTACTCTGCTCAAACAACATGAAGTTTTTAGTCCTGACGACACAAATGCACCACTTACTTTACTGGATGCAAAGGGTCCCATTAAATCAGGGTTTTAAAGGGTCAACTTGCCTGGAGTTGTGTGGGAGTGGGCATGGTTTTTTTGGTAACATATAAAAAGCAATACTCACCTCACACAAATATGGAGGTGAGAAAAAGGAAAGTTAACAGAATATGATGTTCAACAACCAGCCAGTTTTAAGCTTCGTGGTTAAATGCTAATACATTGCTGCATTAACAGGATCCTCAAAAAGTCACTTTCTCTTTTATACAGTGCAGTATATGCTACACACAGACTTGAACACAGTTAGAACCAGCTACCTTTGATAGTATCTGATAAGAAGATAATCAGGGAGGAAGATGCTGTGATGTTGCGTGAGATCAGAAACATCCTCTTCACTGTCAAGGATCTGGAAGATGCTTGTAAACTCTTTTAATATTCAGGCTTTTACATTGAGGTTACACGGTGTTTGAAATGAAGTGGGGAGTGTTGGAATGCATGTTAAGCTGTGTGTGGGCCGGTGAGAGATGAACACTTGAAGCAGAGCTTAGAAACACATTGTAAAGTATGATAAAGCATCATTGCTTTGCAGAAATGTGGTAAACAAAGTGGGCGATAAGCCAGGACATTTAGCTGTTAATGTTTTCATGCAAACCAGGAGTCATTTGAATTATAATTGACTTCAGTTGGATTCAACCGTCTACACTTATTATTTTGAATATATTGATGAGGCTGTTTGTCAAGATGAAAAGGTGGCTTAACTCTGTATAAGGTGTGTTTACACTTGGTTACATCCCAGTGTTTGATATAAAAGGAAATGAAAGGATTACTCACACACACTCACAGACACACAAACACATCAAACTGATTTATTAAAAGCAGGGGGTGATGGAGGACGAGTGGGAGGGGAAAATCGATGGGCGTTCCCCCAGCCTCAGTCAGCTGAGAGTTAAAACGCTGTTAAACTCCAGCCGAGCGGACGCTCTCCCTAACCAACCAGCCTCACTCTCATTGATTTTTTATTTAGCTTCCAGCAGTGATACGTCTTCCAATGCACACAGAACACACCAAGCCTCCACAGCCTGTCAGCACATAAATCAGGCCCCATTGAGCCCGGCTTGCCCAATGTGCAGAGAACAGTTTGTTAACAGAATTAAACTCTTACTTAGTCCCGATTACAACAAAGTGAATGCAGAACTGCAAAACAAAGCTCCAACAGAAAATTTAACACTCTGGGAGGAGACTACACCTTGAAATAAAGTTGGTTTCAGTATCATCGGTCATAAGGTATGAGGAGGCAAAATAATGGTCATTCTCCATCAAAAAATGTCCATAAATTGTGTTTAATTAGACATTTTGTTTGTAAAAAAGAATAAACAGCAAATAAGAAAAAATATAGTGCCAGACTACATGCTGTATTCATGTTGACTGTGTGAAAAATGTAAATTCATTCCGCCATTGTACGCTTAAGAGGAATGATATGAACATGCACTGACAGATGCCAAACAATCAATGAGCCTCTTCTGTGGTGCTCTTTAAGCCTTTGTCAGGTTTGACAGAGAACTTCATATTGCAATGACAGCACAAACGGCTGCAGCTCAGTGCAAGCTACACCAAGGAGCTGGTAGTGGATTTGTGAAGGAAAAAACTTCCCTCATCTGTACCAGAGAGCATCTAGGGATCAGACATGAGAGATTTTTAGCCAGAGAGAACAAAGCAGTTTGAGTATCACTCTCTCTCTTACCTTTACATACACTGCATGAACTGTCCACAATAAGGATTTGCTATTGTTCTTTGTCATTTGTGTGTGATTGCTGTTCACAAAACATGGCATTTAAAGATGTCTCTTGGGGCTTAAGGAAATAATAATGGTCATTTTGTATTATTTTATAATATTTTACAGACAAAGCAAAAATTTTATCAGGAATTTAAAAAATAATCAGTAAATGAATTAATATTATAGTCAATAATAATAATGTTAACTAATTATTCATCTCAAAATGGGAGACAAAAATGACTTGACAAACTTATTGGGCATGGAAGTGAAAGATAAGAGCATGATGGCAAAGCTACCAGGCATTACATACAATAACTTAATATCATATTTTCACTACGTGGAATCCCAAGTGCTGTAGGCAGCAGTGGCAGACTGCTTTGCCAGCTGAGAGAGGTATCTTAATTTCTGGTGCTCATTGTATTGTGGGATAGTAGTGTCCATCAACACCATTCGTTGAGGAATTTGGCCAAAAGAGGGTAAAAGCACTCTCTGTCCACCCCAGAGACCAATTTACAGCTCACTCCCTGCAGCACCGCTGCTGGCTTGGCAAGGTACTCCATCCATCATAATGAATAGTGTTTGTGGGTGGGAAGACGGTGAGGGATTATGTCCTCATGGCTACACTAGTGACTCCTATTGGTTGGACAGGGTGCCAATGCAATGGGGGGGGGGGGGGGTGGGGGGGGTGGGGGGGTGGTAACCTGTGCGTTATGCGCGCCG
>JAQMCX010000047.1:1318941-1336953 GCA_029814765.1 Acanthurus leucopareius
CCCCCGCCCCGCCGCCCCCCCCCCCCCCCCCCCCCCCCCCCCCCCGCCCCCCCCCCCCCCCCCCCCCCCCCCGGCCGGGGGGGGCGGCCCCCCCCGCGCGCCGCCCGGGCCGGGGGGGAAACCTTTGCATTATGCCCCCCGCAAGACTCTTTACTGTAAGTGTACTTTGATCATAAATTATTTTGTTGCTAACATATCTGAATTTCTTTAATAATTAGTTTGAACTGTGACTCAAACATTTATATTTATAGAAAAATCTCTACTTTCTTCAGATACAGTCACCCACGTAATAGAGCAAATGTCTGTTTGGATGCTCTTTTGGTTGGTCTGAATAAAAAGAAAATAACTTATTTGAAACTGATCAGACCTAAAGTCAAACCCTAATATAAGGAGCAGAAAAAAAGGAAAAGATGACAAGTACAGAAACCTTAAGCTATCCTAGTTTTTCTTAGAGATTCCTTTATTATATTTGGTCTTTTTTCATCAATCCCATGACATCATTCAAATATGTGTATTTTTGTTTTAATGTTTCCTTGTTTTCTCTGGTTGTTTTTTTTTTGTGATCCATTTTTTCAGCATAATAAACAAAAACTATGCTCATAATGTATTTTTTTTCATATAAGAGACAGGCATACAGTGAGATCACTGAAATAAACAACAGCAATAAATACAAAACTCTGCATCATTGCATATGATTAGTGTGTCTTTGCCAATTAAAAAGGATTTCTGTTTTCTTGGTCATACAGTTTTACAGAAGATAAAAGAAGCAGAAAGGCCGATCAGATGCGGCTAATTGTAGCTCTCATATATGTGTGGCCTTGGATTCATGCACAATACACCCAGCCTACTGTAATATAATCCTTTCACACAAAGATAATCACATCCAATATTAACATGTAAGAAAAAATGTAAATCTCATAAGATGCTCAGTGCAATGCAAAGGTACAAAAACAGAGCTCAAGCGAAACATATCAGGTCTCACAGTGAATTTTTGGTGGATATATTTTGGATATGACCAAAATAGGGTCCTGGTTCCTACCGTTAGCTAGCAGGTGAAACTGGATAAACTGTGAAATATTGCTTATTTACTAAAGCAAATGATGGACAAAACAGCTCTAGACATTAAAGACAATGAATTTGATCCTGATTTTAACTTGACAATTGCTGTTGACACAGAAACTTTGTGACTGCCAGTGAGCGAGTTAACAGTGGGTAACAGCAGGTTGTCACTGAAATAGCTTCTTATGGTAATCTTGCTCAATAAGTGTTAAGCTTTAGTAATGTTCACACAGACAAAAACAGGTTTTCAAAGCTGCACAGTGTAAAAAGGTTGGCAGCATAACACCACACTAACGTCAAAATACCCTTTGCAGTTGCTAACTTCGGCTGTGATTAGCTTATTAGTTCAGTTAGCTACACTTGTAATTAGCCCATCAGTCTCACTGGACCAGAAGCTTGTGAACTGGATGAGGGTTTCCCCATCCCCATCCCGTCACTGGGATAGAAGTGTCCATCCCAGTGACGGGATGGGGGTGGGGAAGACAAGTGGAGACACGGAGGCCATGAGAGGAAGATGAGCCAGAGGAGGGTAGGTATCAATAGTAGGCTTTTCCTTATCTAACTCAGTGATCAGAACTTCACTTTGACAAAAAACAGAGTTGGGGAGTGTTAAACAGTACAAAGACAAACAGAGGGGGTTTTGGTGAGTTTATTTCCTTTTTATTTTCCTTTTCTACTTCAGTGCAACAACAGGCTTTGTTTTCAATGATGTGATAGAAAGATGTTTACTGGCAAAATTGCATGTTGCATTTAAGTATAAAATATAATAGTACCTCTACTTTAAAATAATCCACAACAGTTAGACAGAGTCTCACAGAAAGAGAAAGACAGGGAAGTCAGGCTTTACCAGACTTCAGCTGAGGGAATCTGGGAAACTAAGCATGAATACATGTATCCATGTCTCACACACTTGCTTGCATCCATTATGTCTGTTAATGTAGTTGCTTTTGTTAGAACTGCCTGTGTTGGTTTGTTTTAGTTGGACAATAGATGCTTATTGATTTAAGTGATTGTAGATTGCTGATCAGTGTTTCTACAACTGTAAACAAGTTTTGGAACAAATAAAGAGCACTTGTCTGTGGCTATTTTTTGCACGTGCTGCTGTGGTGATAGCTCATCTAAAGGGTCTCATCTAAATTTCAACCCTGAGTGTTCACCTGATAGAGATAAAATGGCATTTTGAACAATGAAATTTTGAGTGGATACCCATTTTTGAAGACTGCAACCCTTGACTTGGTTAAAGTTCTCAGAATTCATGATGTACCCTGCTATTATTTATTCCTAATTACAGTGTTATTAAAATTATTTAGGTTACTGTTATCAGGGTCCATCTCTATCTGCTGATTACCAGACCTGCTACCAATTCTCAAGAGATGCTTGTTTTCTAAAAATGTGGTTCAATACCTCCAGCTTAAGTGCCTCAGTGAAAAGAAGGAGGCTGTCCAAATACAGATCTGTATAGCATTCAGATCCTGTGCAGATCAGCACATGAGTACATGAGTACAATGAGTACATTCAAACTGTACAGTTTGGCATATAGTATTTTCTATCACACATTTTGGATTGAAGAAACATTCATCAGGGGACTAATCACATCCGAGTTCTGCAAGGAAGAGGACACAGAGCTGAGTAATTTCAGCAGAGCAAACATTTCAGTCATGTCTCTTTCCTGATGCTTTATTCTTTAAGTGACATAAGTGTGTTTTACTCTTATAGACCCAACTTTTCCTTTACATACTTGTTTAAAGTAGTAGAGTTGTTTGAAATTGAAGTGTAAAAATAATAATAATAATGGATGCATTAAGTTTAACTAAAAATGCATGAAAAAAGTGTCTGAAACTCAAAATCTAATACAGAAGGACACTTAGACTCTTCACTTCATATGTGTCCACCAGGCCAGGAGCCACAGGGCCTTTATTTTGCTACGGTGAAAATGGCAAATCTAAATGTGAGGCCACTAATGAGTGTTTTAAGCAGGTACAGAGAAATTATGTTTCCTAGTTTGACTTACTAAGTAATTTTGCAGTTGAAGAGAAAGGAGGTAAAACCATTTAGTCAGTCATCATTCAACAGAAGATGGATGGTAATATTTGAAAAAAGGGAGCAGAAACAAAAGCAGGAGAAGGACAAAGAGTAGCCAGAAAATACAGGCAAAGTGTCTAATCACTAAGCATACTAAAGCTCACAACACTTTCTCTCCTAATGACTCACTTTCCTTGTACTCTGGCTGTTCTGCAGGGTGGAGGGTCATACGTCGGCGGAGTCCGAGCCACAGTGTGAGCGCCTGTCACCCCAGCAATCACTAATGGAAGTCCCGGCAACCCCTCCTCTGCCTCCCCCACCCTTCAGAGCAAGGGCACTGTTAGCACACATGTCAAGTCGAGGATGGAACAAGAAGGACATTCTGGCAGAAGAAAAGAAGGGGGGAAAGAACCGGCAGGCCATTTGCATACGCCTGTGATCCTAATATATACAGGTTGCCAACCTTCGAGGTCGGAGTTCACCCTAGTTGCCGGGGCAACTGGGCTGTTCTCCCCATCACTAGCTCGTTAAAGAGCTGCGGGAATAGGAATAGGTCCGCCAACTGTCCTCATCGTGCTGTGGCCATGTCTGTATGCGACCTCGCCAAGTAATGAGGACCTCTGCCATGACGCCCATGCGTGCTCACACACACACACACTCACACACACACACACACACATATATATACAAAATGAGCATAAAAAGCAGCATTACACGCAAACACATTCAAAACCAGTGAAATGACAAACAAATGCACATGCATGTGTCAAGGTTTACACACATATAAACACACACAGTGACACTCCACAGATACATGCACTTATTTAATTACTTAATAGACACAAGTATGTAAATATACAGGCATGAATACATGTGCACACATGCAACTGGCAGCCTTGTTTTACACACACACACTATAACAGCCTGCCAGTATCTGGCGACTAACTAAAAAAGTATTTTTCAACGACTCATCTTTAAACCTTTAACCCTCCCAAAAAACAAGCTTACAGAGTGAGTGTTGCACCTCTCCGTGGCTTTCTCAGCATCAATTAGCATGTTTTTGTGCAGCTGAGCGTTTCCTCTGGTGGGCCGAGGTAAATAAGGAGATGGAAATGAGGTCCAGCGCTCTAATCCAGCCAGGGTGCAGGTCTCACAGTAATCCCCCCAAGAGCTGCTTGGCCTGGGGCATGCAGAGGGGTAATCCAGCCCCCTGGGACCTCATCCACCAGCCTGTTCGCAGACACACACACACACGCACACACACGCGCACACACACACAAACACGTGGAGAAAAAAAATGAGGAAGAGAGAGAAAAAAATGAAGAGAGAGGGAGAATAGAAAACAGCACAAAGCACCCACTGGCTGAAATGCAAAACTTGGGTGGCACCGAACAGATAACAATGTCTAAAATTTTATTAGCTGGTGCTCCTGGTATTTTTTATGGAATGATCAACTAAATATAAGTGGTGACGTCTGACCAGTTTCCCTAAATACAGCAACAAAGAAAGTTCAAGAGTTTTGAGAAAAGTGACCCAACCAACTTATACATGTGTGTTGATTTTTTTTGCAATTTAGAATGTGATTTTTTTAATGTGTCCAAACGATATGGAATTGCATAATACCATTCACAATTCGCAATTTAAAACCAGAAACATTTTTTTTGCAATAATACAAATACTTTGCCAATATAGTTGATCCCAATCACTAAAAAATATTGGAATGCCAGCTAGAGGAGCGTATCATTTTCTTTGCAAAAAAAGGGGGGTAAAAAAATGGGTAAAAAATTGTTCAGAGGCTTAAAAATTAATGACAAAATAATAATACAACATTTAAGAGTATGAGGAAGTATTTCAATAGGCTCTGGCTCTAAGATGTTGGGGTGAATGATGGCTAAGTTTTAAAGATTACAGTACACACTCTGTTGGACGTGCCACTAAATTGTCAGTGAAGTGTTTTGGCGACACTAGAAAGCCAATACAAATGTATACATCCAGACTGTTTGTTGTTAAGATGAATAATACCAAGCCGAGAACATTTCAACCCTTCAAAACATCCTGATACCAACTAAAGCTGAGAGGAGAAACTAGAAACACAGATGAAATGAAATGGGACCTTTACCTTGATAGTATTTCCTGCTTAAACTGGTTGTTTTGGTGAGTGAAAACAAGCTGTAAACCAACAGAAAATCAGTAAAGGAGAAAACTTTTTGATTTGACAGGAAGGAGGGAAAGACAGAATTACATGTCATGGCTACATTGCAGAAAATATCTGTTGACCCTTACAAACATGATACAATCACAGTTAACTAACTCTTATCCAGAAAAAATATTAAATTCTTTGGCAGCACAAGGGAAAAATGTAACTATATATTTGCTTATTTAAAAACAGCATGAATGTCCTTAATTATTAAAGGGGGGCTCAACATCACCTTAAACTATAGGCTATACTAAATTATACTATACTACTATACTAAGGGCTCAGAGGACAAAAAAGGGCCACCTGACATTGATAAAAAAATATGATATTACGGCTTTTATGTTGCATCATTTTGCATAGTCACACTTAATAAACTGAAAAATCAGTGCAATCATAGTTAGAGTTTGTCTGCACAAGGCAGAAAACATCTTCATGGGTCTTACATTTTGGACGCGATTAAAAAAGACCTGTTAAGAAAATCAACCTAAATTCACTTAGTATTAACCGGTTTTCAAAAACACACTTACACTGGCAGTTGCATAATATGGCATCCTCTAACAAGTAGTAAAGAGCAGTGCTGGATTTTATCTCTGCACCTCACTATTCTCTCTCTGTCTTGTGTCAAAATTATATGCCACTCCTGATAAAATAATGATTATGCCTTCATAATATCAGAGTTAATAGGAATTTATTCAGATATTAGACAATGGTATTGATTATAACCCCAAATACAATAAAATGCATAGAAGTCCAATCAAGAGAGAGAACTCCTCAGTCCCAAACTAAGATCAAACTGTGTAATGAGGCAGCGCTGACCAAACTGAAACTGGATTTCGATAGTGCATTGCTTATTTCTCGCTATATAAGTTGTTCTTTTCATGTTTTTATATGTTTTATATCTTCAAACCTTGAAATACCCTTTGCATACAAAAATTCACTACAGAGACCCGAGACCCGAGGACCCTGACACACTGAGCTGGGGCTGTTGTGCCGTCACAGAGTGTCTGTTGCTTTTCTCTTCCCAGTAACTACCGTACTTTTTGTACTAACCTTTTGTTGTAATAACTATCATATTCATTATGTTGAATCTGCATTAGAGCCTGACGATGAGTGAAAAAACTGTCACACTGTTCCCCCATGCAGTCCCAGTGGTGACTGTTTTTTTCTAAGATGACCAGACTGATTAGATCCATCAACATGTGGAATAAAAAGTAAAGAACATAGCAAAGCTTTTAAATCTAAGGTTTCAGTTGACTACAACTGCTGACACAGGTTACAAAGGCCCCTTTGGCTTTTTGCTGTAGTATCAATGATTAACCCCCCAAGATGTGTTTTCTCCTCAGATGCAGCTTTTTGGCCAAAACACTGGTGACATAATGCTTAGCAGCAGTCACTTTCCTTGCCCCAAGTTTTTTAATGAAGATTTTGAGTGACAGGGCCTTAACAGACTAGCCACTAAAAAACCCTCCAAGCACGAGTGACTGTCCCACCCAGGTACATAAGAACTCCGTTGATTAGCTTTTCCTCTAAAAGAATAAATAGTTCCTAGAAATGAGTTTTGTTTTTAGTAAGGAGAGTTTTTATGTCCTTTTATAACAATGCAATACTATCACAGTATAATTATAAGGCAATGTATACTTTATAATTTGGCTTGAAGAACAGTTCAATTGACTATTAACCCAAAATATCAATCATTTTGTTCTGAAAGTCCAAAAACAAAAAGACCTCAATAAACCACAAGCCTGTTTTAAAGATTTATTAATACTTCCAATGCTTCAGTGACTTCGGAAACTGCTGGATGAAAACATTATCATATTTGCCCAAAAGTACACTCACCTGTAAGCACAGATTAACTTCTATCTATTAAACACACACACAGTGCCACTGCCTGTTGATTGTTGGGTTCGTCTCCTCTTTTTCATATTTATTGACCCGTTCTCACCTTAGGCTGCTGACAGTTGGACCCATCCGTTGTCCACGGGGTTTGAGGCACAATGGGCAGGCCTGCGGGGCAAACCCATAGCAGGAGGCGGATGATGTGGCTTAGAGAAGGCCGACCTTACCTGTGTGCATTAACCGGCTCGAGAGCAGGCATGTGCTTCAAGGCAGTGTAAACAAACAGTGTAAAAAATTTCCATATGGCTCTCACAGGACCAACATGCTGTCTGTCTGCTAAAACGCCTTCACTGCGTCCCAAACATAACAGTGTGTGACAGTCAAACACACTAATGTGCAAATATTTATAGTGTTTTTCCTCATGTGGGTATACTAATATGTACATACACTTACATGCGCATCCGTGATGCAAACATGTAAGCACCTTTTATTGACTTCTGCACAAAAACCCGAATACTGCTCAACATCAAAAGAATTATTCATTTTTGCAGGGAATTTAACCCGCTCTCATCCACCTTTAGAGGCCAATTAGTACCTGTAGTGTAATGAGGCTCGACAGCATGTGAATGTTTCACATAATTAACACAAATGGCACAGAGCTCCTGCACCACAACCACCTGCATGTGGTGCAGCTTCTCCGTAAAAAACTGTTCAGAAGTCCATCAGGTTGACACAAGTCTTTTGCATTAATGCAACCAATTCACAAACAGTGGAATCGAGACACGGAGTGGATCACATTGACTTTTGTCTGACAGGCTGCGGGTGAGTGAGTCTGTGTACAGATTTGTCAGGCTACTGAGCGATGTGTGTGAGTATGTATGTTGTGTGATTGTGTGTGTGTGTGTATGTTTGAGGTCCGCAGAGAGGTGGTGTGACTGCGCTGACATGTGTCCAACAGTGTGGCTCGCTCCTGGGCCTCTCTCTCACACTCCACTGGCCTGGCTCCCCTGAGCTCCATGCATAATGCAGCGGGCCAGAGACACCGCCCTGCATGATAATGTGTATGTACTTGCCTGCTGTGTATTGTGTGTGACAGCAGGAGGGAGCTAGCTGGCATGACTGTTCAGGAAAACAGTGTGTTTGTGTGTGTGTGTGTGTATGTACAACCAGCATGTCATCCACAAAAGCATGCACTAATACAATGTTACAACATATTTTTATTCAACATACAGCAGTGCTGTGATAATGAAGTGAAACGTATCAAAAAGTGATGGACAAGTCAGAGCTACATATGGCTACTTGCGTACACAACCACTGGTCTGAACCAAAATCAATACAGCTGTCAAAATTCAATCTTTCCCAGTGACTTTGTCTCTTTGTGCTCTGGTGCATCTGGATGGGTGTTTGTGCTGTGTAGGTAGGTAGCAGGAAAGGGCAGGACACACACAAACACATACCTATAAATCCACTTTCTTAAAAAAAAACAGAGTTTAATGTGTCTGAAGCCACCTCAAATCTTGACCGACATGCACAGTGTTAAAAAAATGAACAGGAGTTTATAAATAAACAAAGTATTGTAGAGAAATGTGGGCTTACACTTTTGTGGGAGCTGAGGTAAACAATAACCTCCTGAAATTGTTTCTGTGAAAAATAAATGAAATAAATGCTTCCCTGGGATTGGTTAAAAAGTTTCCCTTAACGGAACAGAGGAAGTTTTTTCTCCGAGATTTGTAATTCAGTACTTGAAATAAAAAAAATCCAAATGATCCAAATTAAACACTTCTGTAAACAAGTAAACTAAAACCTATCAAATCTGAGCTTTAGAAATTAAATTAGACTGCAGCTAAATGGCATCACAGAATCAGTGTTGAACCGCAGTGCATGGTAATGTAACACGCTGATAAAAAAAAAAAAAAAAAAAAGTGTGCCTGCACTAAGGAACAAAGAAACAATTATTCCTGCAATAAGGCTACACCCGAGCTGAGGAAACAGTAATAGGCCTGGAATACTGGTTCTCGTCACTCCACATCCAACAGTAGTGACTATGGTCATTATGGCTATATATAGTTGTGCTGCTTGTGGCCTTCATTAGGCCTCTCATTTTGTGGTAGTAAAGGGCAACGTGGCTCCTCCACAGTGCCCTTTTACTCTGTGGCACCATGGAGCTGTATGCAAAGGAGGACCCTGACTCTCCTAATAAAGGCCTTCATTTGGGCTGGAGGACAGATGAGCTGCCAGGATGGATTCACACTATAATTGTTATGGCATCATTATGGAATGTCCTTTATAGATAGCTTGGGATAATTTAATTCTTGGTTGAGGGGTCAGATATACATAAGCCAAAACAGTTCAAGGGTACTCTACCCCATTCAAGTCCATGTTTCAAGTCTGCCTGACATGTCCCCAGTGTCGGATTTGACATCCGAGGCACTAAGTAGGCTGGCAAAGTGCCCCTGGCATCAGGGCACCCAGATGGACGTGGCTTGACCATGATCAAAGCTCAGACACTGTCCTCCATCACCCTGAAGGACACAACTGAGGCGCCCGGTCTATCCCTACCCCCGACCCCCATCCTGCACCCACTTTCTTGTCTGCCTTAAAACAGAGCAGCAAAACAGGAAAAGAAAAACACTTGAAGTTTCTAGAAATTTAAGCTGAAGCAACATCAAAAAATCTGATATAAAAGAAAAAGTGGGAAAGCAGGCTAGACTGTGCATTTCAGAGATATCAATAGTCTGGTATTGTCTCAGGCATGAGGAGGAGGAGGGGCAGCGGATCAGAGAGCCGTGCCCAGTGAGGGCTCAGTCTGCTGGGGGCAATGCTTCTGGCAAACCCCCTTACCCCTGCTCTGACCTGGAGGATGCCCCGGCTGCTGCACGCTCCAGACACAGTGGGGCAGAGCAGCCGCACTGAATACCAACCAGCTGCCAGCTTCTCAGGAAGCTATAAGCACAACAGCAGTAAAAACAATACAGGAGTAAACTGTTAGAAATGCGTGATTTTGAACAAAATCAAAGAATGTGTGGATGGAGTGATTTAAATGCAACATAGACACTGAGGAACCTGCAGAACTGGCTAGCAGAGGACAGAGGCTTATCCATAACAACAATTTAAATTCACTAGCATTCAGCTGGTGGCGGTTTCCCGCTCTGTCAGTGGTGTGAATGATAGGATACAAGCTGGCTCCTTGTATCGACATGCTGAGCAGCTCCTCATGTCCTCATGTCAGTCATTCGGGTTGAGACGGGGGGGAATGGCAGTGACAAGCCCTGTACCCAGGTGTCTGAGCCTGACTTGTCCCATTACCAACGAGGTCCCAGGCTCTTTTAACAAGACCTCGAGTACGAGCACTCAGCACTCAGCTCTGCCGTGACGCAGCCCCCTCTAAGCCCCCCGCCCCAAGGGCCCCCTGGAGCAACCATGAGACCCCTGACCTGTGGACTTGGCACTTCCTGAAATGCCACACGGCTCCGGAGACCTTTCGACCAGGCTGACTTGTATAAGGAATCAATCACCTGCTTGCTGTCTGGCCCGCTGGGTCAACCCACCACCAGAGCCACGACTATCGACAAGCTGGCTTACAGTAAAGCAGCTGTGGGGAAGGGCTCTGGTCTCAACCACAGGATCAACCAGCCATGTCACTGATGATGAGTGAAAAGCCAACAACAACAGTCCTGTTTTGGCTTCACAACGCAGCAGTTTTGATCTTATTTAATGTATTTTTAATGTTTCATTTGCCCAACAGGTCACAACTGCTTGTCAGCAGGATTTTGAAGTGTCGGCAGCATTGCTTCAATGATCTTCTGTGTGGATAAAAAACTAACTTATATTGTATTTTTGAAAGAGGCGGTGCAGTTCTACAGATTGTAACTTCCCTTCACAATTTAACAACAATTCTGTAGCAACTGTGCAATATTGCCTTTATAACAAAAGAGATTAAATACTGGCAAAACAAAATCTAAGACAAACAGTTGAGCTAAATCAACTGCCTTTGTATTGTAACTTGTAACTTAAGTAAAAAGAGCATGATTGTTCTGTCTTAAAGCATTGCACAAATGTTCACTGTTTGCATCTGTGTCTGCATAACCAAAATTATATCATCAGGAAATTTATGATAGCATCAACTTTAGATGCTGACAAAATCTTCATGCATGCAGACTTTCAAGTATATCCACATTAGAGTTCATTTAAAGTTTTAATTGATATCCAGCTGATTATTCTCCAGAGGGAAAAAAGGACGAAGCCAAAAAGCAAAATTTACTTATGTTCATTTCTATGTTTATGTTTTGTTTTTCACGTAGCTTACCCTGGTACTGTGTGGTGCACCTCAGTGGGATAGTCGAATGCTACGTTTAGCCTCTGCACTGTGCTGCACTAGCTCATACAATAATCATGTGCGGGGCCTTCAGTGCCCAAAGTACTGTATTGTTAAGGGACCACAAACATTTGCTCAAGGGTGTCGAAAAGACTGTATAGTAAAAACGGGTAGAACTACAGTGATGTCACCAGTTGGTTTTTGGACTACCATTCTGAGGGCTTGACTTTGGCATTATGCCCATTTTTTTGGCCAGAAGTGAAATATTTGTAGGGGAGGGTGGAGCTGGACAGCAGACAACTCACGGCTAATGTAACTCCAAACAACCATGCCCTTAATTATGTGTAACTTTAAGCCTTTAAATGCATTTTTCAACAGCCTGCGTCTAATCTTACTTTTAATGGACACAAGCTGCTATTTTAATTGTGTAATTATGGTTGGAGAGATTTTTTACAGTCAACGCTTCAAGCAGAAACAAAAACATAGATATAGTTTGAACTGACCAATGAAACCTCAGTATTTCAGCCAACAAAAACGGTCCTGTTGCACTGGCAGAAGTGCAAATATTCCAGTCTTGTAAAATATTTGGACCAAACCAAAATTTAACATTACACAATATTACATAAATACTTACAGACCTGTATTGACTGTCGCTGAAGTCTTTTTTTGCCATTCTTCTCTGATGTATAGTCTTATAAACATTCACTCTTTGGGCTGCCTTGTGATCAAAAGATGGCTGCTGAGCTCTAAACTTTTGATTGACACATAATTTTCCCTGTTAGTTGCTTCCATGTCCTCTCCACAGCCTACAAAAACCAATGAGAGTCAGCGTTGAAAGGCTGAGCTTTCACTTCTTCCTTTGTGTTGGGACAATTGCAGAGGATTTTCCACATAACTGGCTCTTTGTAAAGGCAATGAACTTCTGAAAATGACAATAGAGCTGCAGCGCTAAGTGTTTTTGAAGGCAAAAGAAGGGAGAAAGACTGAGGAGAGACCTTTTCAATGTAGTAAGGTAATCAATGTAATAACAGCCTAAAATAAATGCCAATGAACATATGAAATGACACAAGCCTCTCTTTGGAAAATGTGTCAGAAAGAGATTGTACAAATGTTACTGTTATTTTTTTATGTTGATTTTGGCCAAGGCATGGTTTAATTCTTTGATACGATGGTGTTTTTCAGCCATAGCCCCAGTTTACAGTCATCTGCAGGCATACAGTGTAACTAAAATTAATCTTAATCTTTTGGTGTGTTCAGTTATTTGTTTTAAGTATCATCAGTGGCTCTAAGTAATTCTGACTGTATGAGGTGAACGTGTTACTTTCTAAAGACACCAAGGGCATGTGTGTGCTAAAAATGGTTCAAGAACAGTTTTCAGTTTACCTTGGTAACCTTGATTAGGTGTTTAAATCTAATTTAGTCTAATTTTAAAGGGATTGCAAAGAGTATTAACAATTTAAACAAGTGCATTATATTAAAATTCATATCCTGTACAGTTACACTTTAGCTACAGAGACCAAAACAGTTATTTTAATACCAGGCTCCTAACATGTTTATTTTTGCTGTAAACGTTGGCATCTTAATATGAGGCTCAAAAGGGTCTGACTGGCTGTAGGAGTCATCCCCAAGTGGGCATTCATGGAACTGCAGTCTTTGCCGTTTAGTGTTGGTTTTATTTCGTCTCCTAGGAGTTCGCAGCTGGTGGCAAACACTTAAATAATGCCAGAACTTGTAGTGATTTAAAGGTCAACTTACTAAAACATATTCCACCACTTTTTGCGGAGTGGTTGCTATCCAAGATAGTTCCATTGTTGTTTATTTATATATAAAAACACTATAAAACTAGACAATCAACATGGACAAAAACATAATTTTTCAACAGTGTTCATGTGAAAATGGAAATGCACCAATTCAAGTAATAAGACATTTCATGGCTTTTATATGTGTGCCCTTATCATATAGGTGAGTGAATGTAATGTTTTTCTATCTCTCTTGATTTTTTTGCATTAATTTAGAAAATCTCTATTAATTTAGTGTAGGTCAGAGACCTACACTAAATTAATAGACCTATGCATGTGAATGTTACATGACAGTATTAATAGTGACCTTTAAAAACTCACGCCAGTCAGATCAAACAAATTTGGTGATAAAAAAAACTGTGGTTTAAACTTTGATCTTCAGAAATTCTCATTTCAACTTTCAAAAGAACTAAATAGTACCACTTAATGCTTGTTGTTTTTTTGAAAAACACAGAATGGTTATTTATGAGGAGCTTTCATCTAAAACTATCCTTTGGTACATGTCTTCAGACCCCCTACTGGTCAGCCTCTCTGTAGCACCTCTCCATCACCACATCAGCTAACTTCACTTCTCATTTTCCTCCCACACTGACCCGACCTCAACTCCCCTGCGTAGCCAAGCTCAGGAGGAGAGCAACCCAATCCTGTGGACTTTCCTCCACACCTCCTTACCTCCCTCCCCCTACTCCCTCTCCCCGCTCCCCCTTCTGCCTATCTAGCCGGCTGCATTGATTTCATGTTTGGGATGCCCACATTGATTTTCATGCAGGTCCATGGATCATACAACTGCTTCCTCCACCTCAGTAGTAGGGTGGGAGGCACGGAAAATCGTCTTTGACAGTTGCTGCACTGAGATGCAGCAAAACGCCCCTGAAGCCCCACTTTCACCTCAGCTTGTTCCTCTAGGACCTTCTGTACAGCTCCCCCCACCCACCTAAAACCTGTTTGCTCTCCCTCTATCTGCCCTTCAACACCAGCAGAGTCCACAGCCTGTCATTTACCATGCATCCATTTATGTGTCAGGCAGATTTAAAAAGGAATCTTTGCAATGTCACAAAAAAAGAAAATAAAAGAAAAAGTTAATTACGCTTCTCAGCACTCTAAGCTACATCAGAAGTTGGTGATACAGACTATGTGAGTTAAATATTCTCTATTTCTGAATTTTTTCAGCAAACACGACTCCATCTCCTATAAAGAGCAGTAACTTTATAAAAAATCAAATACCATTTCAAGCAAGCATAATTTTCTTTTTTTTTCAAAAGGAAAAGAAAGGGAATGCCTTCTCAAACCCTAGTTGTTGGCTTTACAAACCTGTGTAGGAATGTGTATGAGTGACCTCAGAAAGTGGCAGAAATATCACACACTTCATTTGTGCAGCAGTAAAAAGCCCAGCAGTCTGGGGAGCCATCGATCTGACAAGTTATTACAGAGGAGCAGAGGCAGGAGGAGGTGGGAGGAGGCCGTCAGGAGCATGACACTGACAACAGCTAAGGATCCCTCTATCTTTCTCACTTCTTCACTGTCTCCCTCTCTCTTCATACATATCACGTTGCCCCCTCCCACTTACCCTCTCTCTCTCTCTGTTTTCTTCTTTCTCTCTTCACCTCTGCCTTTCTTCTCACTTTCTACTTCCTTCTCTACCTGTACCTCCGAGCTTTGACACTTGCCCTTCTTCCATCCTTGTCTCTCTTCCTTTCTCTCTCCATTGCTCAGTCTTAACCTTCAATACCACATATCTCTTCTTTCCTTTCACCTTTTTCGCTGTGTGCCCTCTTCTCCACCAGATATTCTCTATTTTAACCTCTTTGCTCTTTTTACAACTTCTTTCTCCTCTTTTCTTCTTTGCTAAATTATCCCCACCACCTCTGCCTCAATCTCCCCAGTTGTACCTCTATCACTTTACTCTGGTTTCTTTTGTTTTCATAAGGAGAAAGTGACTACAAAAATGGAGCAAACATTCAAGCCTTTAAATAGTGCTTGAATTTCAGTGACTGGTGCACACTTAGTCACATGTGGTTTTCACATGACTACCAGGTAAATGAGCTCCTTGACTTTTGCTGTGCGCACCTCATCATGCCGTACTCCCCCTCTTATAAAGGCTAAAAGTCAGGTGTGAGTGTTGGGTCCTTCACAGGGAGAACTGCAACGCAGTAACACAATAGCAATCAGCAGAATGTTTTTGTAGGGAGTAGCAGATATGAGATATAATACTCATAATCATGCTTTCACTACTCTATAAACATCTGAAAATAAGAATTGCTGTGTTTTCATCACCTTTAAATAAGCCTTTATGACCACAGAGGAAGCAGATCAGATTTTACATTTCAAGTTCAAAGTGTTACTAATATTTTCTGGTTAATATTTTTTAATCATATTTTCAGTTTTGAACTCAGAGATCCTAATCCTGATAGTGACTAAACTTTTTTTTAAATATATTCAGCTATATTTGACTTTGTAATGACAGTTAACTTCTACATCTATGAAGGTAGATGTTTATTGGGATGTCTTTTGTTTGATAGCAGCGGAGCACCACCTACGGGAAAACATGTACAGTTATACCGTCCTTCACATCACATCACACATATGATTGACTCAACTCTGCAAGAGCAAAACATCATCACAAAAGGTTTTCTATTTTCTGAGAGTGACCTTGCCTGCAGGTGAATAACAGCATTAATTCCCTGGCAAAAGGGATGAAGGCTTAACCCAACACTGAGTGCAGATGTTCATATATACTGTCTGAATCAGATCTACGTGATGAGATGAGCTGAGAATACACTGACCTCATACAATGTTGTGAAACAGGAACCAAATACTATGCAGGAAAAAAAGGCATAATCTACTCACAGGAGTATCCCTCAAATTCTAAATGCTGCTATATTGTATTGTATACATGGAAGCAGCCTGCCTGACCTTCTTACTGCAATGTTTTAGTGGTGGCCTGCTGTCTAACCAGGCTGCTAACCATGACAGCTAGCTAAAGATATACATCATTGTAATAAGAGCATGTAATTGTTACATATGATTGTGTGTTTTATCAGTGGCAACAAGTCAAACACCACCCAGCACCCCAGGGTAAGACTTATCCTAATAGTTCTTTGATATGAACATGGTCCTTTTAGTTTAAGTATTCAATTGTATTCTAAATAATTAAAAAAAATATATTATTGTAAGAAGCTCATCGCCTAGCCTCCTCACTATAGCATGTAAGCAGAAGTATGCACAAATGAGGTAAAAAGTGAGTCTTAGAGGGACAAACAAAAAAATCATCACCTTACTCAACATGAATGATAATGATACTCTGTATGTTTCTGGGTGCAGATATACATTTGATCATACATTTGCCATAACTACTTCTTACGGCCATGATGTGATGTGATGTAAATGATGTGTGTACAGTTTGTTGTACTGCCTCCAAGTGGCAGGCTATATATATATATATATATATGTATATATATACATATATATATATATATTTAACTAAGTTTCTTTCAGTGTTTTAAGTTTGTGATTTTGTCCTTTATGAGCTAAAGTTGGCCACCTACTGCTTTAAAATGCCAAATTTTGCTCTGCTCGCCCTTCATTAATACTTATTCATGAGCAGTTGTCAGGGTTTTAAAATGCGTATAACTCATTGTGGAGTGAAACTCTTCATTCATCTCAGTTGCAGTGTGGTTGGCAGCTCCTCAGCCCCTCAGCCCCGGCTGGCCTGTACATCCAGCTGTCAGACAAACAGGTAGGAGGAACAGATGAGGTGTGGGGGTTACGGCCCCAGACAGATGAATAGCCCTCTTGATTGACGCTGGCCTTTGTACGCATCTCAGCACTGCTGCTGTTCTGACACGAGTCTGTTGCACAGTAATGTGTGATCAGAAGAAAAGGGCACCGGCTGCTCTGATCATCATTCTGCCCCACTCCCTCGTCACAGCCTCCCCACCCTCACGCCAACATCAACTGGACAGAATCAGACTTGACACCAGACACACTCAACTAAGTCAGCTGAGCGTGGGAAGAGAGGAGAGTAAACTGTGGGGTGGAGAAAAGAGGTATTGCAGGTTACTGTGGAGTATGAGTTAAAGCTAGTACAAGGTAGTTCACTTGCTAACTCATTGTCAAATGTAGGAGCCACAGACGTTGTTCGCCAGTATGAGTATCTGAACTTTGTCGTTATATTACAGTGTACAGTAACTGGTGTTTAACTGTGAAATTAAATATACTAAAACATTATTGACATTCTTTTCAAACCTAGAGTATGGGCCATATCCTCCAAAATGCTTCTTCGGATGCAACATGCAGTGAGTGTTGATGGTAGGGTGCTGCAGATGTCATGCTGCCAGCTGCCTGAAAGAAACAGAAGCATCACCGTCTTTTGACCACTATGTGATGATGAAGGAACAAAACTTAGAACAAGAGGCAGCTTCTAGCAACAACACCTGGACACACAGTTACATGATGAGGTGCTTTTGTGCCTCAACTGCTCCTCTAATATCTGCCAGCACATTGAAGTAAATTGAACATACTGCAGTTGTAAAATTTTGGTCACTAGCTAATGTTATTATTGTTAGTATCCATCCATCCATCCATCCATCTTCTACTGCTTATCCGAGGTCGGGTTGCAGGGGCAGCAACCTATGCAGGGAAGTCCAGACTTCCCTCACCCCGGCTACTTCGTCCAGCTCTTTCCGGGGGATCCCGAGACGTTCCCAAGCCAGCCGAGAGACATAGTCTCTCCAGCGTGTCCTGGGTCTGCCCCGGGGTCTCCTACCGGTGGGATGTGCCCTGAA
>JAQMCX010000047.1:1346572-1364149 GCA_029814765.1 Acanthurus leucopareius
TAGTCAAATATTGATATGCGATTAATTGAGATTAATTAATTACAAAGCCTCTAATTAATTAGATTAATTTTTTTAATTGAGTCCCACCACTAGTACAAATATTATCATTACAGATAGAATGAAATAGCCAAAACTAAAAAAATAAGACCCAGGTGGTGTAAAACAGGAATTTACCTGTATTATATTTGGCCGTCAGAATCACACACTGGATAAACTCTAAAGAAAAGCTGTGTTCTGTACAGGTTACAGAGGGCACTTTGAATACGCCGGCGCAATTCAGATCAGGGGGCCGAGCATCAAATATGCATAGATGGCAGGGAGCGGTGAGAAGTGAGGGATATTGAGTCATTGGTATTCTAGCGACTGGTGCAGTCAAAGGTGGAGGGTTGAGGAGGGGACTCAGAATCAGCCCAGCAGACCCAGGGCAGCTTATTGGGATAGAGAGGGAGCCCAGTCGCTGGGCTTAGACAGGCTCAATCCAGGGCTCAACTCATCACACGCCTGTCAGACAGACACCTGCCGCAGTGAGAGCAGTCACATACATGCACACCAACACGCACACACACACTCAGTCATACACCTGCCCGACACACTCTTTAACCCATTCTTACATCCAGCACGTCTTCTCATGCAAGAGTTTCATGATGCTTTGTGTCACAAGGAAACAGCATTTCCATAGCGTCCTATTTTCATAATTCAAAGGATTTCTGATTGACACAGGATGCTGTGTGGAGCATAGTAAGGGTAACGTGTGTCAAAAAATTTCCAAAAGTTCAAAAATGCTTTGTGTCGTAATGAACCTGAGGCTGTTTTTGGCTGGTGTCACCCACTTTCACAGCTTAAATTTTTTTGTCTGTATGTCCAAAGGTTTTTACCCCACAACAAATATCTAAAAGAATGGGGGAAAATGCATTGTTGTAAAAATATAAGAAACATATTAATGGGGCCTTCTGAGACTTAATAAATGTACTCATAGTGTAAATTATTCTCATTCTGATGGTGTTTGTTACTGCCATGGTTTTCTTTTTATGTGAACGAATACATTTTTAGATTTAGCATCAGACTTTTAAGGCATCCCGTGTTTTGAGCGATGTGAACAATCTCAATTGAAAAATGGAGTCACTTTCACTTACTTTGAATTCAGAGGAAAACATCTAAACATGATGATCATTAAAACTTAATGTGCATGAATGCAGTATATGTAAATACAGATGGGGGACTGATGCTGCTGAATAGTAGGAGCAACTTTTTCACAAATTTAGCTATTAAATTCATTGAAGTTATTACAAATAGGCATCAAATACCACTAAGAATGAAAAGAGAAAGTCATGCTCCGCTAGTATGCATAAGCTGTAATGAAAATTTCTCAGTTCTGTTCAAAGGTAAATTTTATCTTTAAGTTACCACATTGTCCAATTTTCAGCACTCAAACACACTGCTTCATTGGGGTACGAAAAGAATCCTATTCTTTTCTCTTCTTTTGTGTTAATTTACAATGATAAAACCAGCCAATTTTTGCATTGTCTGCAGTGCATTTAAGCCACAAATGTCTGCATGCAGAGTAATGTGAACCTGTTGACAGTAACAATCAACAAAAAATGTAACAAAGGTAAAAAATAAATTGTTGTTTGTGTCAAATTGCACCTGTGACATTTGCAAGACTGCAGATGTGTGCCTCAGATAATTATTCGTTTGTTTTTCCGTTGAGAACAAAAGCAGGAGGGTTCACTCAACTCTGTTAGATTTCTTACAAAGACATTTTAAATCAGGGCATAACCACATACTTTTAAGTGGGGTATCCTCCCCGATACTGAGAAAATAAGAGTCAGTTCTTTAAATATAAGGTACTGAATATATTAAATATGCCTGAAATATGACTTGATGTCATGTTATTTCCTTTGAATTTTCAATTAATTTCAGTTTGTTAAGTGAAACGTTAGCGTATTACCAGCCAATTATATATTTGGTTGCATCTATAGGTCACCAGTGCTCATGTTGTTGTAGTAGTAATTGCTATTTATGTTTGCAAATCAAGCTAACATGATCAGTTTTGCATCATTCCATGCTGCAATGGTAATCTGACAGGTTGTTATGTGGTCAGTCAGGTAAAATAAACAAAAAGAAAAAGTAACAAAGTAACAGTACCAGTAAAAAGCAGAGGAAGTACAACAGCAGCTAGAAATGCAATGTTGTGTTTTCAAACAATAAGTGACTTGTTACCTAAATGGGTAACATCAGCGAAGTAATCTGGAAATAAAAGCAACATTTTAAATAAATAAAATCATCAGGGCCAGTCACTATTCTCTTGGTAAAATATAAAAAGGTAGCTCAGGCACTACATATGACTGCATCTCATGTATCAATTGACTGGAGTTTTATTGAAAACATTACTTTGATCTTTATTAGATTTATGCACAGATGGGCAACACTATTTTTTTCCATGAATCCATGAAGTTCCATGTACTGCAAAGGCATGATTTCTAATTAGTGTGTTTAATAGTTGATAAACAGTAAACAAACAACCGACCAAAACAAAACACAGTGGAGATGCAGAAGCTCTCATACTATTAATTTAAATTTAAAATCAAATGGTTGATGATCTTCTCAAAACTATGTTCTAAATGCAAACATTTTCATATATGATTATATTAGAAATGTGGGAAATTAAATCCAGTAATTTGCATTTAATGTGAAATCTGCTAATGCAATGACGTGGAGAATTAGCAGACATGGTTAAAAAGGTTTTTTTTTTTCATTTCACTAAATTGCAATTTTGTGCTTTGGCAGCACCGGTATGTTAAACCGTTTTAAACTTCAATACCCAGAAATCTCCTCTGGTGACACCAGTCAGCTCCATAGTGTGCTCATGTTTGCCAACTTTTGGATTTCAGCCAATTTTGGATTCATCATTTCCTGCTCTCAGGAGAAAATGAGGAGGCAAGAAACAGGTTTAATATGGAAAAATAGAGTGAACCTGCAGGGATGTGATGCCTTTCTTCACTGTTGCTGTTTCACTTTTTATCTCAGGATTGAAAGGACAGGTATATTTTTAATATATAAATCCAGTTTAGCACCATTTTAATGACATCTCCAACAATTTGGTTGCGTATCCATGTTGTTGGTGTGTGCACATTGCGGCAGATCGCTGTCAGAGCTGCGTTCTGACTGCGAGAGGCGCTGCCACAGCCAAGTGCACACAGCTTGCTTGTGTC
The DNA here is from genome assembly GCA_029814765.1 of Acanthurus leucopareius. NCBI lineage: Eukaryota > Metazoa > Chordata > Actinopteri > Acanthuriformes > Acanthuridae > Acanthurus > Acanthurus leucopareius. The sequence continues at coordinate 1,349,785 of JAQMCX010000047.1, forward strand.
ACATTCAATTATGGCTCCTCCACTTTCCATGAGACAGTAATTGAGCCGGGGGCACTCACTCTATTTAAAACCACAGGAGCTCTGCAGTTCACATTGTTTCCCCCGAAAGCTCCATCTCCACTGATTTCCACCAGCAGAAGCCTCCCTGTGGGACACAGTGGGGGTATCACAGAGATTGGTAAGCTGGGGTTGGGTTAGGGCGCTTCAGGCACTGTAGGGGCAATCTGAAAACACCCCAACGACACACAGACACACACAACCCAATAGCTAGCCACCCACTATCCTCAGCAATTAGACACAAGATTAATCAGTCCATCCCCCATCATCCAGGAAGTCAGGATCCATAGTTACAGTCCAGGAGGAGTGGAGCAAAAAGTCTCTGCCCTACTTCTCTGGTGGTTTTAAATCATTTTGGCTTAAGTTTGCTCGAACTTTGTTGATCCCACTTTGTCAGGCTAACTCTAAGACTAAATCAAGGAATAGTAATGTTACTGGTGCTCAGTTTATTTTCATAGTCTGGAAAATCAGGACAGAACAATAGATATTTTGTGCAAGTAACTTAATTACCCAACATTTGCCTTTGTGCGCCTGTCTTGTTTGGTTCAGTAGGACTAGAGTTTGTGGAGATGGGGTAATGAAAAAATGTGCAGCTATATGAATTATCATTATAGTGCATATTCCACCACAAAACTGCAATTTCAGTCTTTTTCAGCTTATAAATACATCATCTTTCTATGACATTTACCCTAAAAGTGTAGTAGTGATAGAATTATACCTGTGTCTTAAAAGCAAAATATGTAACATGTCCACATTAAAATGTCAAAAAAAAGGCAACTAAATCCTTGGAGTATTTCTTAATTGATTACCTAAATTATTCTTAATTTTTTAAACAATGTTAAGAGAAACCCAGAGAAATACATAATTTTATTCAAGGTCATTTTGTCAGGGGTTATATGGTGGGATCAGAAACTTCTGAGACTGTTCCTGTTGTGCACAAATGCAGCCCTGCACAGTAATGTGCATGTAGCAGGTGCAAACAATAACTTTTGTAATTAAGTATTCCAAGTTACACTTGCAGCTTTACCACGGGGTTGTGTCTCTGGGACTTATGACCCAGACCCAACTTTATCTTTGGAAACAGAAAGAAGTCTCTCAGACAACTCAGAATGTCAAAGTAGTACCCCACCACTAACCATCTCACCCTGGGAACACATTTGTGATTCGGAGCATTGCAAATGATGGTACCGGGTTTATGCAAAACAAGAACAATCTCGAGGGTTTTTCCTCTTGCCACGCACAAAGCCTTCCTGCCAAGGTTATGGGGACAGGTCTCATTCTGTAGCCTTGCATCGCCATCCCTATCCAGGATGACCCAGAAAACAATGACATAAACCCAGCTAATAACTACAGTCTAACTCCAGTAAGTCAGAATACTTTTGCCACTGCAGCTCACGAGGGAAAACAGGATGGAACCAAAATCTTTCGATAAAGCAAAGGGCAAGTATTTAATGTTAACACAGATATTGGTAGTAATAAGAATGCAATCAATTAAATTAATGAAATTACCAAAACAATGCCTTTATTTGACATTCTCCTTAATGTACTGTGGATTTACAGGGCACCTCCAAGTGTGATTGCATGAAACAGAGTAAGGCTGGAAAAAACTGTGCATATTCAGCAAAAGACTTACTTTCTAAGTAAATAAAGAGCCAAACAATGTTAGTTTTATACTTTTTTACTCTTACAACTGCTGCACAAAACTTTCTAAAAACTTTCTAAACTAAAACCCCCTGCTGACCTACAGCATGTAATCAATAGCATTACTGCAGGAAACAAAAAAAACAAAAAAACATTATTTCCAATGCCATGAGTTTAAATAGTGAGGCCCCTGTAAGGCAGTACCGAGGGAGGGGGTTTGTTTGAAATAGCAAGCACCTCATCACCCTATCCCTATAATGACTCTCTCTTTCTCCTGCTCTGACACTTAGAAAGATGAAAAGCAGAGATCCAAATCACATTAACACGAGCTGACTTATTCATATTTAGGCTGATTTCAGTCCATAATCTCTCAGCTCAGATGTTCACTGGGCTTATTAATACATGAAAGAAAAGGCCTAAGTCTATAAATCTGACATGAAATTTTAAACACTTCTGCATATCTTGTCTTTCATCTGTTTTATAGGAACTACCCTTCGCTGGTGGATTAAAACATGGCTGCCACTGAGCGCAAGTTAAACGACCAGCACCGGGTAAGGACCACCCTCCATGTTGATGAAACTCATAGCCACGCTGTACATGCTGCTCTTTATAGTGCAAATCCACAGGCGCTCTGATAATTGAAATGATTTGCTTGACATTCTTCCCTTTTAGGAGAAAGGATGTGGAGACATGATCAGTACACGTCACATGATCGCTAATTGGAAACGCAGTCTGCAAGTTCTTCTAATGGCTCCTGCAGCACTGAAGACAGAGAAACCACCTCTGAAAAAAGTTGGGTAGAGCTAGTTTTATGAGTTAAACTGTAACCAATGCAAAAAGAACTTAGTCTTATATTTAAGTATAGTCAGAAAGTGTAATAAAAGTGCTTGACATAATCATTTAAGTAAAAAACAACAGACAACCCAGATGTCAGGGCTGATGAAGGACAATCAGTGCAGGAAGTAGCAGCATCTGGACTCCAAGTGACAGCAGTGATGTACAGAAACCATCAACATCATTACACTAACAGCATGTTCTCGATTAATGCACTAACTGTATATTTTGAAATACTACTCTACTGAATGGAAAGTAGTGATGGTACTCAACACTGATGTTTTCAATGACCTCCTGACCTTTCCATAAAACCATCAGGACAATCTCTTCACCTCACCATCTGCTGTCCATTTTGGACATTGTGTAAGGTCCTTTCAAAAAGATATCATTAAGTACCAAAGTTGATTCTTGACTTTGAAAAAATGTATTTTGAACAATATATAAGTACACATACACCAAAAAAGGAAAAAGAAATATTAACTATATCCTACGGTCTGATGAACGAGTAGGCAGGTGCTAGGTCTCAAGAAAGTTTTAAGCATCACACTTGACTAACAAAATGCTTGGGTCCACTTTTATTTTTTAATTTTTATGAATAATTTACATGGATTTTATTTACATTAGATTTGCTAATTTAGTGCTGTGCTTTCTTAACATTAATGGCAATTTTAGAGCATTTATATGTTCAGCTGTATTCCATCACCAAATGGATGAGAATTTCCAAATTTGTACAACACACAGCCAAGCCTGAACGTATCATTTTTGGTAGTTGAAATCTTCCTGCTCTGTAATTAGTCATCACTGCTATTACAGTTCCTGCTTGTTCTTATTTTTCTTAAATTGAGATTATTCATTGCATTTGTGGCAACTCTCTTTTTTTATTTTAAACTTCTATTATCATAATCATTTCACTTATTTACTGAATATTTGACTTTTTTTTGCACCTTCTTGTTTAATTAAGACTGTGTGTGTCAAATAGTTTTTATTAGGGGCCAAAGCAGTGTTGCATGCTGCTGGACCCCTATTGATTTTGTTCTCATTATTTCTCTCTGCTTATTTTCTGCATTTATAGTGTTGTGTTGTATGCAAGCCTCTTCAAGACCAAAACAGGCTGGTGAGTTGCACAAACCCCCCCACTAACATAAAATGGCACATGTTGACCTTAAGTTGGCGTAAAAGAAATCAGTTTAGCTGCATCTTTGCTCTATTGCTCTTCTGCTTTCAAATTAGGGCCTTTTTTCTTACTTTTTTCAATATCCTGTTTTTGAAAATTCCACTGAAAACAAAACTAGGTCAAGATCACACACAGATTTTACTGACATAAGTTCTTAAGTTATTTTGTCAATGTGTTTGTTTTTGACAGGGCAGTTAATTTTCGTCAAAATTACCAAAATTATCAAAATTAATCACAAGAACACATTGAGATTTCAACAAGAAAATATAAAACATGTTCAACAGTAGTCACTATACTTGTTTATTGAGACACATAGCTTTTCACCTCTAGGGGGCACCATATTTATAAGAAGTTCATCTATTTGTATTGATTTATCAATATTTACTATGATAGACAAAAGTGCTCTTGTCTTTTACTGAGAAACATAAGGGTCATGGTTAGAAAAAAAAAGAGGAGGAGGATTTTTTTGTTTTGCAATTTGAGAAAAAAGCTGAAATTTCAAGAATAGAGTCAACATGAGAAAGATTATATTTTTAATGCACTTTTGAAGTGCTTCATAAAAAAAAATCCTTATTTTGACTTTATTCTTGAAGTTTCAACTTTTTTCTCAAAGTGCTTGATAGAAAAAAACTTCTCTTTTTACAGCTTTACTCTTGAATTTTTGACTTTTTTCTTGAATTCTTCCTCCTCGGATCTTATTTTTCCTTAATGAATTCATGAGCCCAGTATTCCTCTGTAGGCTTAGAACCAAATGCTACAGATATTCTTTGGATACTTCATCACGTTTCTCATGGTGTCGGCAGTGACATTCAGTTTATTTCTGTTATTAGTGCAATGTGCACAATAGCTTCTCCTTTGAAAAATGTTATATCAGATGTCCCTTAAATATCAACAGTGGGGTTGGAGGGAGCATCAGTGAACTACTTGAACCTGTTAGTTTAGCTACTTGAATCTGTTTGGGTGACAGCTTTGTTTGCCTCATCCTCTTCTCTTCCTCCCAGGCTTTCTTAAGCTAGATGGGTTAAGGTATTGTTCTCATGCATTACTTCACTTATCCATACTTCATCATACTTCATTCATCCATGTAGTGCATTTGTGACTGACTAAGCAGACAAATACTTATGTCTTTTTAGAAACTTAATCGTGGGGATTAGTCTTTTCAGCTATTTTTCAGTAAATGCATATTTTTGATGATATTTCTTTTCACTTAAGCTGCATTAGCTGCACATTCCCATAAAGCTCTGCTGTAAAAAAAAAAAAAAAAAAAAAAAAATTCAGGTTGTTAAGGGGAGAAACACTGCTTGCCAGTTGAGTTGGGCTTAAGAAGCAGTCCTGTTTCCACAACTGGGGCAGGCCTTCTGCTGCATTCTGTCAGTTAAAGGTGAATTTTCATGCTAGTTAAGAGCTGAATTTTTAAGTTATTTAATGTCATTTACTTTAATACAGTACTTTACTTATTGTCTGTAGAACTAAGTTTATGTTTAGTGTTTCTGCTGTCAGTATCAACTGTGACACACAGTTACTGTAAGTGAGTTCACAAGTTCAAATCCAGCTCTACAATAAGGTTTAAGTATCTTCCTAATTTCACCTAAACCCTGTTTGTTCAAAAGTTTCTGTATATTGTGGAAATTTTCTTGTGCTATTCCTTAAAAATCCTACATCAAATCTTTTTTCTCCCAGGACATGGTCCAATGATTTTTTGCCAATTGCAACTGTATTTGTAATTGTTTTAGCTTTTACTCCAGGAAGAATAACAGCCTCTTCATGGGAGGTAAAGTTGCATTGGCATTTAGTGGATTTTCTTTTTTTATTTGATCAGAGATTGCTTAATAGATTTGTACAGATATGGAAAATTTTAAAAAAAGGAACCCGAAAAGGACAATATGTCTTTTCTGGGAAGCAGCTATATTTGAACTTTTACAATGCAGTATCTCCAAAATATTTAAATAAGCTGATCTTGAATATTGTAGTCTATAATTTAAAATTCATATCAGTTTCTTGTGTTTCTTTAACACTCTGTGGCCTTACTTACTTTCTCATTGAACTATATCTCTGCAAAGAGTAGATTACTTCTATTTTAAAAAGAAGAATTTTAGCAAACAAAAGAGCAAGTTCTGAATTGGAAATTTCACTTCGACTGTGTACCAAATGTATCCACATCACAGAGGAGTGGAAACTCTAAAAACTGGAAATGACTGTGATCATTTCAAGGCAGAACTTGCCTCCTGGACATACGTGGTTTAGCATTTGTTTTGTAATCGATCATGACAGACGTTGTGAAATGTGAGCAGGAACAACATGCTGTTTGAGATCTTTAACAGCCTAGTATGTAAAGTTAAAAGCTACAGTACGTGTCCAAGGTTAAAAGTTGGCCAAGCGCTCTTCGTCTAAAACCAGCACTCTGCCAAAAATCTGTCTTGGGTCAGGTCTCCCATCCAGAGTGTGGGCTGTGTTAGTGCACAGAGTCAATGTTTTACTCAGTGAGTCTGCTAAGTCAGGGCCTCGGGCCTTGGCACCCCTGATGGCTGCTGGCCGCTAGTAACCCCTCCTCCTCCTCCTTCTCCTCCTCCTCTTCCTCCTCCTGTTCTTTTGCGAGTGCATGGCGAGGATCTGGCAGAGTAGAAGGACCCCGGCCTTGCAGACTTTGCTTCTTTCTCTTAGTGCTCGCTGTGTTCCCCCCTGCCCCGCCACCTCCTCCTTCTGCTCTTCCAACATACCTCCTATCTCCTCTGTTAAAGCAATGCTAATGCAGAGGTCAGCAAACCAGCACATGGTTTTCGGAGGCCAACAGCTCCCGAGGAGGTGCTTTTGATTTTCAACTCCATTGAGCTGCACTTATTCAATATTTACTCTCCAAGACCTCTGCATTAATTTTACACCATACTTCTAAGAGGGCCCATCTAAAAAAAAAACCTGCAAAGGGCCTTATGCAGCACTCCTAACAACCCCACCACACACACACACACACCCGTAAACCTCCCTCTCTGTGCGCTCCACCAAAGGCTCCATTCTCTACTCGTCTCTGACTCCTTCCTCTCCACCAGTGGGAAGGCCAATCCTGGACTAGTTATTGTTGGTGTGCCGTTCTATCATTACCACTAACCTTGACTCCTGGCTGCTTGCTGTAATCACGTGGAGCCACCAGGGAGGAAGTCTGGCCTGGGGTGAATTATTAATTAGCAAGGCTGGTCCTCCCCCTCAGTGCTCCCTGGGAGAGGGGGGGGGGCTGTGTGTGCGCTCCTCGCAGGCGGTAGGGGTTACCCACCATGCAGATGGTATTAACACACCTATCAAGGTAAGACGGATCAACACTCTGGGCTACTTGTGGAATTGTTAAGCAACATGGAATCAATAGCCAACAGTGCATTGCTTCCTGCCATGTAGGATGTGTGCCTCCTACTTTTCCTACTTTCCATCCCTGCGAAAGGCAGCACATCTTGATTCGGGGGGGGGGGGGTTCATTAAGATGAACTTCACAGGCTTCCTCACTGGGGACATGCTGGAGGTTGATGAATTCCAGTTTTCAACTAATGATCAACTTCCATAAGAAGTCAAAAACAAAGCAAAGCTTCCTAATACTTGTTATCCCTTCTGACCTTTCTACACCTTGCCCCAAGTGCGTGCACACAAACACACACACACACACACACACACACACACACACACACACACTCACACACGCACATGCATGCATGCATGCACACACAATAAAGTTAATGCATTCATACAGACACATTTCTAAGGTACAGTACAAAATATGAGGCTGACACAAGTCCTGTTGTACAACAACACCACGCCCACAGACAGCATATGACAGACAGCAGGACTACAGACGTACAGTTACCTTTACAGTATGTTTTGGAGAGCCTCAGTTCACTTGTTTGCTGGTCCCCTGGGGTCATCCATTTCCCAGCACCCCTGACTTTCCCCCCTAAACATTGTAGACTACAGGGACCGGGACCGAGGCTTTGATCTTCGCACAACTCCCTTAAATCACAAAAAGGAAGCAGGGATTTTCTCCAAAGGGTGTCTCTGTGCTCCTATTCCCCAGGAGGACTGAGCCAAGTCATCTATGAAAGTGAGTGAATTGCAGAGCAAAACACTTCTCCCCAGGGTGCAGAAACAGATACTCCACCAGTCACTTTGCTGCTTTGCAGAGAAACAGTGGTGATGAAAAATTTATAAGTGTGTGATGAGCAGTACCTGCAGCTACTCTACCTGATGCACAACGTCACATATAATCAGTACAGTGTGGTAATGTGCTGACAAATTCTTGTTGAAGCTCAATTGTCACATTAATTTCAAACATTCGATGGGTCCCATGTTAGTTGAATCATCAGTAATGTACCAGTTGAGCAACTCTGGATACATTTTTATCATCATATTGTTAGCTTCATGCATCTCATGAAAATGGGATGCAAATATTTTCAAGGTTTGCAAGATTTGCTGACTGTAGACTATGTAATACATTCATTTTTTGATATTTTTCCATTTATTTCCATTTTTTTAAATGAGGACTGGTAATTAGACATTGTGATTATTGTCACACAGTGCACTTTACGCTCAATGGCTCGACTCATAAGAGGGAGTCCTGTAGGTGTGGCTTTTTGAAGCTTACATTGTTCAATATTTGTTGTATATTCAATTTTAATGTAATTGTAAAGACACTTTTTACCGTATACAATTGGTGGCAGTTTTAAACTCTGATCAGCAAGTTTAGATGCATAACCATTTTTAATTTCCTCTTCCTAAAGGCAAAATATTCCAACATGTGGATTGAGCTACTCAGAGGCTGAGGAAGCTCCCAGGCTGTTCCAAACTAAATGACAAATAGTTAAACCTACTAAGACATCTGCTCAACATGAACATGTGCTACTGATATTATTAGCTTCAGCACCCTCTCTGCAGTTATATAACTCTTTACCGAGTCACAGATTTCACAAATCCACAGGAGATTCACAGGTATCCTCTAAATATTAGGACATGATTGGGAGCCAAAGTAAAACATTAATAGAAAGATGAGGTACTGAAAGCAAACCCTTCTTTAAATCTGCTTCTGTTTAATTATTTGGAAATTAGTCCTTATTTTTATTATTAAAGATAAAGAGAAATTCTGTGGCGCCATGTTTCAAGGATATAAGATTTGCACCTGTATGTGTATGTGTATGTGTGTGTGTGTGTTTAATTTTCCATTTTTTTATTTTCAAATGTTTGTTTTATACATGAAAAAATCTGCTTTAGATTTAGAATAGAAACTATTTAGAGTGAAGATATATAGAGAATCAGCCTTTACCCTAAGTGACTGGTATTATGTTACAATAGAGCTGTGTTCACTCTTTGTGATGTGTGGTTCATGAAGGAATTGTGAACAGTTGGAGGGAGCAATATAATATTACGCTCAAGCAACATTAGAGGTTGCAATTGCATTAAATGTCAATAGCATTGGGCCCTGAGCCCTGATATTCAAACTGACAACAAATCGAATTTGTATAGACAGACTTTGCATATCACTTCTTATCAATTCCAAATACACATTTCCATACTCTGTATAGTTTCAGTACAATTAAGCATTAAAGAGACAAAACTTAGAGAATTCAACACAAATGACCAACAGTAACTAAAAAGACACTGGGCACTGGAGTGAATGCAACAAGCAATTTTAGGCCGCCAAAATTCAATATCTGCTAAAAGAATAAAACATCACCAAAGCAGACAACACAGAGAAGTATAAACAGTACAAAGTCCACAGCAGCTGCAGCTGCTGCTGCCACAGACAGACTGTCTGAACATCATTATGTGCGTCTAGTGCACCCAGAATCCTCAACACTCTGCTGCTTGGGTGAACTCCTTTACTTGACTGGTACAGTTAATATCATGAACAGTCCACTTAGCTTCTTTGTCCCAGTATCAGTCCCTTCAGCGTGCATCTGTTTGTCATGTGCACTTTGTTGTTTCATTTGTGATTTGTGTCTCTCAGTGTCAAGTTGGTGAATTAAAGCAGTGAATTTTAAAGGTAGATGTGACACTTTTTCATCTGAAACAAACTGATTTGAATAAACATAGACAATAAGGTGGCACAAAGACATGTCAGACAAGGGGCTGATATTTTTCCAAATAATCATGAGTAAAGTCTGGTAGACAAAATATTTGCTTCCATCGTGTTATTTGTGATATCTGATCTGATCTGTGGTCAGATTTAAAGTTCTCTCATCTTTCAAAAGGCCTGATACCTCCGCACCTGCTTACTGAAATACTTTATGGACACTACATGGACCTTCTTGTCTATCAATCTCTACTCTTTGTCCACCTCCTCCTGCAGCTAAAACCATTTTTTAAAATCAATAATTCCCTCTTCCCTCTCCAAACCTGTGAAACTGGGAGTCTTAGGCTCTGCACTCTCTGCATTCACATCCTACCTCAATGACCATGCTCACGAGGTAACTTGGAAAGAATCTGTGTCCGAGCCAGAGTTTTGTTCTTTGTCTACTCCTTTTATCTCTCTTCACCAAGTTACTACCCTCTCTGTTACGCTCATGGATTTTCCTAAAACATTTTTGCAGACGACACTCAACTAATTATTTCTTTCTCCCTGTCCAAAACCCAGGTAGCACAAAACTCTTGGCCTCCAGCAGATTTCTCCCAGTGGCATCCCGTTTGGGATCTTCTCATTCAGAACTCTGTGGTGTAGCCATCTGCAAGACTGCAAGAAACATGGATATGAGATGGCTGGTTGTTTTATCAAGTGAAGATCAGCTGGTCTGCCTGCATGTGCCTCCCAACCTCTACAGCTCATCCAGAATGCAGCTGCCCAACTGATGTTCAACATCCCCAGGTTCTTCTTAACTACACCCCTTCTCTGCACCATGCAAAGCCTTCTCTGCTCTTCTACCTGTGCATCAACAGCTGCATCTGCATACATTAGCCCATCAATCTCTCATTATACTCATCTCTGGTGGAGACTGGTCTGTGTGACTCTCCAGTCAACTAAGAAGTCCATCAGCTTACTAGGCATCATCACCCAAGACACCAAGTGGGAGCTGAACATCAAGAACGATGGTAAACTTCAGCCTCTACTGTTAGCTTCTCCGGGGAAATTGGCTGCTATCTGTCATTCCTTCAGGAATGATCTGTACACCCCCAGGACAGTAAGACTAGCAGGAAAGATTGCTGCCTCTAACCCTGGACAAAGTTTTTTGGGACACCCACATCCCACAGGAGCATCATTATGTAACATGAATACTTTTGCACATTCCCTGGCCAATTCCTTGTACATTTACATACATAACTTTGCATGATATTTATTTAAACAAGAGTAATATGGTACATATTTTTTCATGTTTTGTTTTAAAATTTCTATTTTCTGTTTTATCTTTTGTAATTTGTGGTGCTTTCTTTTTAAAAATCTTTCTTTTTATTTAATTTTCTGTGCTTATAGTAATGCTGCAAAACATCAAGTATATTTCCTTGTAGGTGAAATGGGACCAGTGCAGCATTTGATGAAGCTGATGTACCTCCATAAATCTTGCAATTTTGCATTGTATTTACATGGTTGTAAATTCCTTTGGGCAAATGTGTCAGCTAATTTAATGTAATTAATGTACTGTAATGATCTCTAATTATGCTCTATTCTTTCTGATTCATATTGTCATTGGATATAGAGACAGTTTTCCCCTGACACTTCCTTCTTACCCTGGGATCCAGCTGTCTATTTCGTTTTTTTTCTCTTTTAGTGTATCCTTTCTGATTCGTCCCAAAATATTCTATCTTTTGTCCAGCAGATAATCACACCTCACAAAATCACAGGGTTTCCTCATTATTTGAATTCTTGAACTGGATTTTCAGCCTGTGCTTTTGATGAGAAAAAAAAAACTAGCTTTATGAGGGTAATTCATCACCTTTATAAACGTGTTCTTCCACAGAGGCTGAGTGTTTCTGAAAAGAATTATGCCTCAGAAATCAAGAATGTAAGGATGGCTGCGGCGGCAGGTCCATGGGGAGTCGTTTGTGGTCCTACTGTAACTGTGCAGTGCTGTGGTGGTGCAATAAAACACAGGGTTTTTAAGGGTTTCAAAGTGGCTTTCCTGCTCTTGCTTCTGTCAGCCATAAATTGAGAATAAACATGGCTATATATGGGGCGCCCATAAATGCCTTCATAATTCATACCTTTGGGGAGAAGCTCAGGTAGATTAAGTCGTTTCTGTGATACAATGTTTTCACGTGAATAATATACCCACAACCCTCCACCCCTCTTCTGTTCCTGCATTTCCCTCCCTTAGCTAATAGCTCGATCTGGACAATAAAGGGACACATAACATATTGCATATGATTAGACTCATGGGTATATAAAAGGTGTAGGTGTAAAGCCTCCCGTATAGGCATACGTTGCATTGGGGCTGTTCTGTTCATCTCATCAGAGAAGGTTTAAATACTTTAATTGCCTTTTAGTTGTGCCTTCATGAAAAGGTGGATATCATGATTTGCTGCAAAAACCTTTTTTCTCCTAAATGTTTGCTCAACAATTTTCCTCACTTTACATGTTTATTTCACTTCTTCGCCTGCATTTGAAATAGAATTAGGCTTTTTGTAATTAATACAGCTAAAAACTTCACATCTCTGTCATCTGACATGATTTTTATCCACGCCATATTCCTATCAATGGTGTGTGACTGACATATGGCAAAGCCTTAAAATACAACAACACAAACATAAGGCCTACAGAGCTCTGTGAATCTGATGCTCATAAGCCAACAGAAGATAAAGTCGTAAAAGACATAATACACCTCAGAAAAGAGAATCCAAGAGAGCTGGGTGCCAGATTTCTGATCAAAGCACCTTTTGAAGTTTTCACAGGAGGTTCATGGTGTGTGTGTGTGCAAGTGTGTGTACATGTGTGTGAGTGTGTGTGTATGTGAGTATGTTAGAGGCAGAGAGCGAGAGACAGACTGAGAGAGTATGTTTGTGTGTTTTCTATAGATATTTTTCCGCTTGTCTGTCTTTGTCAGTGTTACAACATACACTGAGCAAACATATGATTTTACAATGAAGTGCAAAATATAACAAGATGAATTTGATAACAATGATTACGTGATTACTACTAAACCCTTTATCTTCTAAAGTCAATTTGTATTGTGAATACATATTTTTGTATCCTCTCAAGCATTTCTCTTTTATTCTTTATGTATTTGAAGGCATCAAGTCTGAGCTGTCAAAGTTTAGGCACAAAGAAAAGCAATGTTTCTAGCTTTCTGACTTTGACATTGACATTGTAAATTGATTCAGTCAGCTTTAAAGGCAAAGGGGTCAAAAGATTCTCTGAATTGAGACCTCACTGTAATTAATGTTCATTCTAACATATATTTCTTCCTAAATAGCTACAGTTTAATATGGACCCCTGATAAGATTTGGGGGAAAAAATGGGCAATGATTTTTTTTCCCCAGTGGCCCTTTAGGATCTCCGTAGTTTAAAGCTTTGTGACCTTTTTTTCTGAGAATAAGAAAAGTTTCATCCATTTCCCATTATTCTTAAAAAAATCTTCTTTTTATGGTTTTGGTAATTGTACACAAAACAATTCAGGACTGAAAACAACCTAGTCTGGGAAGGTGTAGCTAAGAAAACTGTGAAACAGTTAAATGACTTGGATATACCAGTCAGTTACAAAACACATCCAAGGTTTTGTGATGCAAGTCATACATGTAAACAAACCCTTTAAACCCTCTGGTATCCATATTGATATTGATTTTTGCAATCCCATCTTATTTTGCACATCATTACAGTCTTACCTTGTTTCTAATGTGCACAAACAGAGCACTGAACAGTAATTGTATGGTAGGTACAGGTACATTTGTACGCCAGTTATACATTTGCATCTAATACCTAAAAAAATTGTAGTGTCTGGTCTAAAGGCTACAGTGTTGACCCATGAATGTCGATTCAGAACCAACAGATGCTCTATCCCTCACTCTTCACACTCTTTGAAAGTAGCAATACCTACATCATAACGCTTTCTGGGATAAAGCTCGATTTTATCATTTTCCCATCATCAAAAATTTGCCATGAGCATCACATTCTGCAAATGGACATTGGACTTTCTGAAAAATAGACACAAGACAGTCAGGGTTGGTGGTTGCACCTCCTTCTTTTTCAACACAAGAACCCCCCAGGGGTTTGTGCTCAGTCCTCTCCTGCTCACTCTGTACCCCATGACTGCAACCCCAAGCATGAAGAGAACTCCATCCCAATATATGCAGACAATACAACCATCATCTGTAGAGTTTCTAGCACTAATGAGAGCTCCTATTGGAAGAAAATCAACAGTCTTGCATAATGGTGCAACACACGTGGTGCACTTGTGTTTAGTGGAGAACAAACCATGACTCAACATCAGCGAAATTAAGGAGCTGATTGTTGATTCAAAGAGGTAAAGACACTCTTTTTTCTACATCAAAGGAGCTATGGAAAAACAGGTGAAAAGTTTACGGTTCGTAGGAATCACCATCACAGAAAGGTGCAAGCTATACCATTTGTGAGTCATTGAGCCCTATTGGTACACTTCCGCCCAGCTCAAGTGTAGGGCACATGGAGCAGGGGTTTTAATTTATTCAGGGGAGTTTCCAGGTCAACCTTTGCCACCTTGTTCCAGGAGCAGCAGAGGTATCCTG
>JAQMCX010000047.1:1378500-1405595 GCA_029814765.1 Acanthurus leucopareius
GTCGGTCACTTGTATTTTGGTTTATGTTTTCCTGCAGTGTAGATAGGCAGGTTTTTGGTTTAGAGAGGAATATTTACGTTATTGCCACTCAGTTACTTTTCAGTTAGACAGCTCCATTTTATTTCAAGGAGTCCTCTTTTTGTTATATTTTGTTATTGATTTTGACCGCTCTTAGCGGGCCCTTTCTGTTTGTAAATATCCACGTGTCTCTAATAAAATACATTTAATTTCTCAATCCTTTCCAACGATTGTGTTTATGTTGCTTCCCTTTCCCCTCCTCGAGCCAGAGTTGTAACACCCTGCTCGACTGTTTTGGTTCAAAGTGTTTATTTTGGTATATGTTTCAGCTTACCATGGCAGGTGTTTCACTTCAGCTCTTTTGGTAAGGATGTTCCAATAAACAGGTGAATTGGTCACTGTGCAGGTGATTATTCTTGTTATTGTAATACCTGATCATTGCTTACTCTCTGTAACATGATATTAACAAATGAAAGGAAGAAGAGGAAGTATCTGATCAAATGTTTGGATTCAAGAAAACATGACAGATATTAAAACACCTCAAGGTCTTGCTAGCTAATCATATTGTTGTACTTTTTGTTGGAATTCATTCTTTTTGAAATATCCAGATTTTAGATTAGGCTAAATACCATCAAATTGTATCAAACTTTTATTTGCACACTTTCAAATGTGTGAGTTTTCAAACTGATGGGTTGTTGAAACATGGTTCTTAAAGGAGGCTTTGGAGATCTCCATTTGAAAGTGTGGAAATCAGATTAAAACAGAAGACTTAATGTCTAGCATGCCAAAACATATGCGGGTACCTCAGAGCAAACAGGATCACCAGGGACTGCTGTTGGTGCCAGATCACCAAAACATAGTTTCTGCCACAGACAAACAGGCAGCAAATGGAGCTCAAATCTTTTAAGTGACCTATGACCTTAAGAAGTGCTAGAGTTCCTGACAACTGATTAAAAATAATTAAAGAAATTTAAATAAAATGAGGCTGCAATAATTAATAAATTTTAACAATAATTTTGTTTATTTATATAATTATATTTATATAATTATCATGGGTTTTTTAAAATAAGTTTTATATAAAAGCATCAGTTCACATCAATAAGACATTAGATGCAATGTCTTCACCCACAGCACTAACTACCATACTTGTTTTTTTTATTTCATAGCTGTGCTTTTTAATTGACCTAAAACCTGAACTGGTGAAACAGATAATAGACAAATAGATAAAACTCTGAGGTGTACTGTAAGCTTTATTCTGCAATAGAATTGATTCTGAAAGCTTTGTGGGCTCCATTTTTTCGCTGGACTCACTGGCTTATCCAAAAATGCCCTTGATACTGAGGCGGATCCCATATAACAGTCATATATTGTCTAGATGCTGTTATACATTTGACCAATCTGTGATTCTTATGTTTATACAAAGATCATCTGACCCCAGTCAAAACATATTGCATGTGTGTGGACATAATGTCCTCTCCTAGTGTGTATAGAAATGGTAATTAACAATTGCCAATATTACGAAAGTCTGGTTGATGTATATAGTTTGGTGATTGGCCTTTTTTATTGCCAGTGGCAGCACTAATCCATGATAACAGCACGTCTAAGGATTATTATGATTGGGAAACTCACCCCTAAAAAAAACCTGACACGACCACCAAGTTAGACACAATTAATTGACAGAGAAAATGAAGAGGATATTTTTGAAACAACTATGATGTAAAAACCTTTCTGTTTAAACATCCATAACATAGTACACACCCATCCAGCTTCACCTTTGATCTCCTGTTCGAGGCCTGGTTAATAAGTTCATGGCCTAAGGCAGATGTGTTCTGCAGCTTTCATTACATGCACATGCATTTCAACTCTTTAGGTGATTGTATAAAGTTTAAAGTTTAAACCTGCTACATCTCATCCTCTTACAGCATGGTGAAGAACTGGGATGCTGAATTTAACCAAGTGACTGCAGGGAAGCAGATGTTGTCCAATTTCAGACTTTGCTGACCTGCAATTTTCAAGAAACAGAAACATAAACAAAACAAACGTTATTAACTTTAAACTCTCTGCATAATCACTCAGAGCTGAATTGCATTCGCATTTGCATGGAAGCTGCATAACTCATCTCTTTCTTTTATAGCCAGATGAAGTGTTTTGGATTATCTGAACTGACTATAGTTTGTGTGTCTCAGCAGTTACTTTGAAGGATACAATAATACTGTAATCCAGAGAAATTCTGTGACAAAACCATGAAATTGAGACCCATGATGTAACAAACCAGAGTTATCATGTATAGCCCAAAAAAAATTTCAGTGAGGTAAAGGTTGATTGTGCTGTAGGTTATCTTAATAAAAAATAAAACTGAAGATGACATTGAAACAATTATAGGCACATAAAATAGAGAGGGAAACCAAATTTGTCTCACCCTGCTGTGTATTCCTAAACTTAAGTCTTGCACATTCTCATTGGCTGCCATGATAATTTCGCCTGACACTGACAGGTGTTAGACAGGCCATGCGAGTAGGTGGGTATCTTATTTCCAGGATATGCTACGTTCATGATATCTACAGCTTTTAAGAGAAAATCCTGGTCTCCACTTGTATTTTTTGGGGGCAGCAAATCTGGGACAGATTTTACATTGAATGTGTGGGTGGAACTATGTGAGAAAATGTGTTCTCTTCTCTGTGCATATGTGTGCCTCTGTGTGTGTGTGTGTGTTTGTGCATGCATGTTACTTCCATGTTCGTTCCACTTGCAGCCGGGTACTGGCGATGATGGAGCCCACACATGCCGGAGCTCCTCAATTATTCCGGTTATGTGTGCTCTACAAAGACTTCATCACACGGTGTTTCTGGGAAGTTTTCACATAGCTAGGTGAATCAAAATGCCAGTGACACTCATCCCCGGCCTGGATGTCATCTGTGAATAAACAGGGTGTCAGTCTAGCTGTGCTCCTACTGCCTGCAGACAGCCTCTGTCAGCGTCAGACCAGGAAATGCCACCTCTGCGCTGACAGCTGCCTGTGCTGCACTCACACCGGCACCCGCAGGGAGAGCCCAGCAGCTCCCCACCCAGCTCCATGCTCCACCACGCTAAGTGCAGATCCCCAAACTTGCCGTGCGTTGCCCTGACAGCACTTCACCGTATATCTAAATAGAGCAGAAGCCCAGTGTGTCCCAGGGAAACTTTTACATTCTGCTCCATTCAGGGAGGATTTGTCACCTGGGAAGGAGGATAATGAAGCAGTGTTTCTTCTCTGGTTTTTCAAGGCATACCTTTCCTGTAGACAAGGTAATGGCTGGATTGGATTAAATGAGCTCTCCTCCTTGTCTATCAAGGTGAGGATGGTTGAGATCTGTGAAACGTTTAGGTTTTGTTTTAAGCTGCGAGGGTATTAAATGAATATGATAAAGGCACAAAATGAAAACAGTGGGTGTTTGACTGAAGGCACTAGCTAAAGATAGTTTTATTCATAGCCAATCCCACTGCCAAAGAAAATCTTAAAAGGATATGTAAAGTCTATTGGAAAGTAAAGTAAAGTAAGCCGTTCTCCCATTTGCCTGGAATCCCAGTGGTAATGTGCCTCACCCATTCCCCTACTTTGCTCTTATTTTGGTAGTTTTCCCCATATTACCTATCAGTTTGATAAAACTGTGCCCACCTAGGTAATTGAAAGCAGTTTTATCTGGTAACTATTTACAAGTAACAGAGTTACATTGCTAAACTACAGAATAAATGTCATTGTAACCTGTTAGGTAGGGGCAGATAAACTAAGAAAGTGTAATTCCCAAAATGACCTGTAAAAGAAAAGCTAAATTTATATGAGAATACAGTTCTACCCAAAAGGTTATCGTGAAGATGTGTTAAGCCTGCTACTTGACATTAGGAGGAGTCACTTTAAGGTCCTGAGATGCTTTAAATGACCTAAACTTCGTCAAGGTGTTGTTGCCCTAAGTTGCTTTCATGCTTCAATGAGCTGGAAGAAAAACCTTATCAGAAAATCCCCATAGCTCCACTGATCCCTGTGCTTTGATGGAAGAGACTTTTTTGGCGTAGAGCGTGTTGGTCCTTTGCCTAATGGCAGTACCACTTGTTTTCCTGAAACTACTCATTTGAAAAAATCAAAGCAGAACACCTTCAAAGACAGGCTAGTAGGTGTATTGTCTAGGTTTGGGTGGCCAAAATAGGTGATGTATGACCCACGAACTAATTTGGTGTCTGTTGCCTTTCAAGATGTTACATGTGAGGTAAGTATTTCATGGGCAGTTACCCATGCAATTCATCTCCAGTCCTAAAGAGCTCTGGAGTTGGGACATTGGCTGAAAATGATAATCCTATAATATTTAATTTCCTGAAGATCTGGATATTGCTGTTAGAAAGTCAGGAGCGAACATACTGGATCCACCCACTTTAAACTGGTTTTCAGTAATGAAAGCTATTCAAGGAACAGTTACTTGACATACTTTCTTTTGATGACATACATAAACTGAGAAAAATCTTATTAAATTACATTTACAAAAGGATTACATCTTTATTTTTTATCAATAATTTTTTTTTAAATTAGAATCTAAACACTATTCTTTGCATCTTTTCGCTGTGCAGTGATGGCATCTTTTCACATATTTATGGATGACACAAGTCAGCAAAGCTGTGGGAACAAAACTTGAATGTAACAGCATCAGTGATGGGCTTCTCCACACAAGACAGGCTCCATTCACTGGACAGTACATATTTTTTTTCAAAAACTTCCAGTGCTTGTGAGAGCAAAACTACCTTAAAGTTTAATGAAACCCATGTTGATTGGTTTTTAATGCAGATATTTTGGCCTGCATTCTGTTCTTACTCTTTTTTTTCAGCGGATGACCATAATGAGTTGCTCTTGTTAAGAAGCTTTTATTACACTTTCTGTCCTCTGCTCAATTTTGTGTGTGTGGACTATCCAGGGTCCTGCACCAGTGAACACATTGTAACTAAGCCCCCCTTAAAGGTCTGACCCTCGAATAGCCCCTGCTCCTAAGAGATTTTGCAACAA
This sequence comes from Acanthurus leucopareius, assembly GCA_029814765.1. Taxonomy (NCBI): domain Eukaryota; kingdom Metazoa; phylum Chordata; class Actinopteri; order Acanthuriformes; family Acanthuridae; genus Acanthurus; species Acanthurus leucopareius. The sequence continues at coordinate 1,383,545 of JAQMCX010000047.1, forward strand.
TAAAATGTCTGCTAGAAATAATTGTTGCCGTCATGGACCATGTTGTTTTTATTACAGAAAAATTACAATCGCATATGAAGGTTGCATGTCAGGAAAACTAAGCTGTTTCAACTAACAACCATTTGTGATATGGGCGAACTTGTTTCCTTGTATTACTGCACTCATAACCCCAGAATACAAGCATAAAATTAGCTGTGTTAGCTTAGCTTTAATTATTGACTATTGACTAACAACTTTTTACAGACACAGAATGTGAGGTATATCTTCTAAATGACAATATTGACACTTTGAATTTTCAGTACATAATTGGTTCAGACAGCCATGTGTTACTGTACTGCCCTCTAGTCCTGTCAATCAGTGCAGCTTTGTTAATGTTGTTACACAAGTCCATCAACTGCATTGCTTACATGGTGCTATGTCAACTTATCTAAGATCACAAAATCATTTTGCCTGTATCTAATTACAACATGACCCTTGGATCAGAACTGGCATGAAATAACCAAAAAAACGCAGAAAATCTGCATGAGCAAAAACAGCAATTATAACATTTCAGCAGTGCTATAGTACTCTTTTAGGGCAGATAGTGAACTTGTAGCTTAAGCAGGCTACTTTGTTATCAGGCTAACTTTCTAAGTGCTCTGTCGTGTTTATGTATGTCTTCCAATTGGAGGGTTGCTCATACTAATTGGTCTTAATTGTTGGTAATACCCCCACGTCGTTTTCCTTTAGATAGCCTCGGCGTGTGGCTGAGGAGATGCCTTTTTTATTGATGTGACAGCGCTAAATTGAGAACCTTTGGCGGAGTGTCAAAGCCTAATTAATCACTCTAATTTCATCTCTACATGCGTCCTCAGCCATTGAGTGAATGTGATCAGAGGGAGAACCGTCTCCGCATTAGCTGAGGCTCCTCATGCTAATTAGCTGCTAGCCCTGAGATGGAGAGGCCCTCAGGGTGAGAGGCAAGGGGCTAAAGCCAGCCTAAATGGCCACATAATGACCAAGGAAAAGGAAATCTGAACCCAGCTCATTTTCATTCTATATTACATTCAAGTTCTCCCCTCCACCACCACCCCGTTGAATCTGGTTTCTCCTGGGAATCAGGGCTAAAGCTGGTCTTGTCCACTGTTTGTCAGACACTCTACTGTCTGCCAGACAGCATAACCTCATCCCCCCCAAAAAAGGGGTAAAAAATTGTGGGTCATTCATCAGCCTCATTTGTTCTGAAGACAAAAGTGGCAATCCTCCTGAATATACAGATATAATATGTGTTTGCTATGTCTGAAATGAAGCTGGCCAAGTGGATTTAATGTGGGGTTGTTTATGCACTATAAGGTTAGCAGAAATAATGACAAGAATGACAAAAAAGCATGTTTTCCACTCTTGTAGCACCCCTAACTAAAATAGCCTATATCCCAGTCCCCACCTCTCTAAATAAAAAGTTGCTAACTGCTAAAACGTGAGAGCATTTGCACTAAAGAATCATATATATAATGGTCAAAGCTATTTGCTATCAGACTCTGACCAGAAGGAGACATTCGGTTATATTTCACAAAAGTGATTCAGTGAACGGGTTGGAAACCTAAAACTGAACTTGAACTATATCTTAGGTTGGTTTCATGTTTACAAGATTTTTTTGTGGTGATGCAGCATAAAAGGAAAGGTCAGAGTGGAAGTTGGTTTGGGAAAACATGACATGCTTTGTTTACTGACTACAGTCACTACTGACATCAGCTTGTTTTAGATGTATGTGTCTATCAAAATGTATGACCCTGATTGATTACAATCTTCCTAATAAACTGATAGATAGACAAGACTATTGTTGTCTAACTTGCAAAATGTACCCTAATCATCCACAGTGCAAATGAAAACTGTTATTCTGTGACTATGATTGATGTACCTATTTCTGCAGTTAATTGCAACAGTACATGGGAGGCTGCAATGGAAAACCCTTTATTTTGACTTGGGTGGGTTAAGTAGGGCTTGACTAATGCAGAGGCGGCATGTAGTACATGTGTGTGTGTGTGTGCCCACACACATTGAAATGGCATTAAGTTACCATAATTTACTATGTATCTACTTCGGTAACTTACAGTGACATACTAATAAACACATTTTGTTACATTACATTCATCAAAACAAAACACTGTAGAGTGGCATCATACAAATATGATTTAAAGCTTTGTAACCATCCTTTATTATTTTTAAGTCCCCCCCCCCCCCCACACACACACACACTCACATGCAAAGCAAAACAGCGCACATTCAAAGATATTTAGCAAACAGTTGGCTTAAACTAAGGCCCCATCTCTCGCCATTCAGATCTCAGGGTTGGCAGGTGCCACCACTAGCTCCCCTTTTTGGACTTGTCCATGTCTCCCTCTCTGATACCCCACATAATAACAGATATACGTAGTACAGCCAACAGCCAGCACCTTCAAAGGTTCCTAAGAAAGTTCTTGCAGTAGAAATGCAGCTTAAGAGTGATGGTTGATTGAAGGTTTGTGTTTTGGTTGATATACTCTGTGTGAACAGCCAACATTACAAAGATTACAGACAAAACCTATGTGTCAACAAAGTAAAGGTGTTAAGGTGCAATGATGTCATCAATCTGATGTGCTTTAAGATTTTTTAGAAGAGTTTTTTTTTATATCATCCACATAGCAATGTAATCATTTGGATCATTTGGTCAAAGAGTTGTGTATGAAAGGTTTGATTTGGAAGCATCACTTTTGGATGTCACCCGTTTAATTTTGTTTAAATTGTTGGAACTTTAGTTTAGATTTGAAGATGAGGGGTCAATCCATTGGGAACTGCATCCTATTGGTTTTATTCTGTATTAAAGGGAATTTTTGCCACATTTGTGAGGATGTTCAATCAGTGTTAATATTAAATGTAGGTAACTAAAGCAGTAAATTTCTCAGCGGATGCTATTTTGACAGAGAAAACTGAGTTCCCCTGCTACAAAATCTGCTTTTCTTCTGACACCAGTGATGTAGTTGATGTAAAGAAAGAATGACAGGTTATTTCAGCTTGGATTTATTTTCCCTGTCTAAGTGTTTCATGTGGGCTGCTCAAAAACAAAACTTGTTCCTTTTGCCTCTGCTTTGCTGGTGAGTGTGTGCTACGGAAGCCTACTCACAGTGCATCATGGTACATGTAGGCAATGCCAGCTAACAGCTCTATGAGCAGGAGAGCTTTTTAGGTTAACATAGTACCCACTGAGGAATATATACCTTAACCGGCTACATTTAGCAGTAAAACTGATAAGACATCTACATAGAAAGTGGCAAACTTCTGCCTCAAGCTGCTGGTGTGGACTCAGATCAGAATGTTCATTAAACATTCTTAAAAATATATATGTGTGTGTGTGTGTGTGTGTGTGTGTGTGTGTGTGTGTGTGTATACATATATATAAAAATAAAATTCTTAAATAATTACACCAAGAGGCTGTCAAAATATCTGTATAATAATGATCTCATTTATATATCGTAGAATCTAGCTTTTTTTTTTTTTTTTAATATCCAAGATTTGTTGCTTATTTTATGCCTCCTGATATACATTGTCAGGGTATGTGTTGTTTATGCGAATTTTTTAGGATGAATGGGTTTGATGATGTATTTTCTTCCCTGTTGTTTGAGTGTTTTCTAGGGATTACTGTAATGCTTTTGTTAAGTAAATGAAAAAAGGAACAAACCAAAAAAGAAAGGAAAAAAAAAAGCTATAAAGTTTACAGGACCCAGTGTTTCTATATTGCCTGACATGTGTTGTTAAGACTGGCCTCTCTCTATTAAAGCCTTCGTCACACACTTTATATGAGTGTGTGGGTACATCTGGCCAATGTATTTGGCATCGTCTGTAGATTCTGGCTCAAACACCTAACATGAGACCTTAAAGCGCTCGGCACCCAGCCTGTCTGGCACCCGCTCCTCTGGGAAAGCTGAGCTGGGAGAGCAGGCCGTGAATCAGGACAGGCTGGAGAGCTCTATCTGTGTGTGTGTGTGAGAGAGAGAGTGTGTGTTTTTGTATGTGTGAGAGACGTTGACCCTTGCTCTACTTACTGTTGGTTGCTTGTAATGTCGGTGATCCAGGAATTTAAGCCTCTTCTGTTATTCTGTAAGTAGCTGTAAGTGGTTGCACGTCACTCCACAGACGTGCGTGAGCTAAATGCCTGAAATGCAAATGTGCATGTGTTTCCCGCTGGAGAGTGAATAAACCAGGTCCTACAGAGACAACTGTTTGGAAAACAGACAGACAGTTAGGAGAGTTCATTTCAAATTAATAGCCATTTGCCTCATAATTTATTAGTCCTGTAAACCTCTGGATTTTTTGTTTCTTTGTCTATTTGAAAGTCAAATCTTCTGTATTAGATGTATTGCAATGACAGTTATGATGCTTCTCTGAAATATTTTCAGATTTAACCAAGTATACATGATGATATGGTAGAATGTATTTTAATGCTTTTGAATTTAAATGCAAAATAATGAAGTAACATAAACTAATGATGTAACTTGTACATAACTGACCTTAGTGAACTATTCTAGCAATTTACTGAAACTTATTACTTATGTTATTAATTGTTAATTGGCCCCATGGAAATACCATAACCAGTGAGGTACTTGTTCCTTCTCCAAGTCTTTTCTGACGTCTCTGACACATCTGACACAAGTCCACTGATGACTGAAGATGTAAATCTTTTAAAACAGATCACAAAGACAGTGTAATTTAACTTTTTTTTTCAGTTACCAAATTAACAAAATCAGCAGCACTGTAGTTCCTGACAAATGTCACAGATGAGAACATCAGTAAAATGTGCATTCGTTGGGACCTTTTTCAGCAACGGATAAATCCACATTTGGAGCTGTGTGTGTGTGTATTGAGTGTTTAGGACAGCGGGATGGGTAGTGTGTGTGTTTTCATGGTAATAAAGGAACATGTTAGCCAGTGCAACGGTGTGGCTCATTGTTGTGTTTTTAATAGTCATTAGACAAAAGTGCAGCTCTAATGCACAGAGGAAGAAGAGATATCAGGCTTTGATACACAGGCATTAATAATAGGAGAGATTTTAAACTGAAACTAGCGATAATTTTCATTACTGATTATTATGATTATTTTATAGTTTCATTTTCTTTTTGTTATAGAACAAAAGCTTCTCTTTATAATTCCCCAGAGCCAAGTGTAACTTTTGCAAAAATTTCTTGTAATATCCAGCCACAGGACCCAAACCTTTATGAATCTTTATCATTTTGGTAAAAAAAAAAATATTTATATGATTATTTAACCATATAAAATATTGCTAGCAATATTCTTTAAAAAAAAAAAAAACTAAAATGCCATGACGCTGATGATCGGATGTAGAAAAAAAAAATTCTGAGACCTTCTTTCTCTCTGAAATGTATATAACACCCCCCCACCCCCCCAAACACTAGACAGTCATCATCAGTAGGAAATAAAACAAATATATGCCTGAGCAGTGGGATTTCTTTGAACATACTGTCTTCTTCATATTGTCTCAAATCAAAAACTATAAGGTCAAATATGAATTGATGTCTGCCAGGCTGACTCACACTAAAATGACGGCCAGGCGACAGGAAATGTTTGAAACAGCAAAAGCATTCAAATGAAAGGTGGTGACAAAGGGTTTGAAAAACCATCAGGTTTTGGAGAACCACTGAACCTTCCTCATTTGCTCTGGAAATTTCTTAACACACAGTTTATTGTCCTTAAAATAACAATTTCTGGGAAAATAAAAACATAAGCAAACATTAACACACAGTAAAATCTCAGTCAAGAGCCTGTTGTGTTATTTCTCTATGATGCTTGCCAAGGCTCTTCTTTTCCCTGTAATTACTGGATCGAATTCACATCACACATTAACATGAAGCAGGCGGCCAAATATATTTTTTCCTCTAACACTGATAATTTATAGCCTGAACTATGTTTTGTCCTTATATCGCACAGAGATGCAGTTTCAGCCAGACTTGGCCAACACATCCATATGTTTGTTTGACCTGATTGATTTCCTGGAGTGGGGGATGCAAACACACAAACACACTCACACACGCACACACTCGCATAGAAATACTCACAATTACAACACACAAACTTGATATCCTTGATTTCTGAACATGCCAACAGACCTGTAGAGCGGAACTCGAGCAGGTTCTGTCACTTGTGTGTTTCGTCAGTGGTCACGTTCTGAAACCCCACACAGTGTTGCAGAGCTAATTATCAAGTCTGTGTGATGCATGTAACTCTTTTTTTTTTTTTAATGTACACCCATTTCTAATTATACACTGCAGGGCAAGTTAAGGTCTGGTTTTTTTATCATTTATGTTTTGGTTACAAAGTGTAAAGACTGCTCTTCTCCAGACCTCTTCCTCCACCACCCACTCGCCACCTCCTTCTTAAACTTGCACGTTGGAACAGATTGTGAAGTGATAGTTTTAAGCGGAAAAAAATCTTCCTACCTTAATGATCAGCTCAAGTTCCCACTGCTGGAGCCATGAAAAAATTGAGCACATTTTGCTCCAGCAGAGTGAGGAAAAGCTGCTCATGAAAACAGATTTTTTATGATTACACTTTCAGGGAGGCTGTCAACAACTCTCGCTCTCAGCTTTGGCACAGATGCTTACTTTAAGTGATAGGGGAGTGAATTTCCTTCTTTTTTTTATGTCACATTTGGTGAAAGCAGTTGAAAGTAATGGTCCTCATGAAATCATATAATTAAACGTGATGCATGGATAGCAGGCTGCAGCCCACACATGCATGGGCATATACACACACTTCCTGCTGTGATGCATTAAAGAGAATTTTCCCCGTATGGAATGGGCATGGAGAGTCAATCACATTTTGTTTTGTTTTGTTTCTTTAGGCTAAAAAAATCAGGACAGATCAGCACAAGGACTAAAGATTAATATCAATACATGTCGCAGGGCTAAATGTGCAGATATCCTCTCATATCATTAGATTTTTGATTCATTAATCGAAGAAAACATAAAAATATCTTCACACTCTAACAAACATTTATACTATCTCTGATTCTCAGAGGTTTCCAAAGAGATTTTTGTACCCACTTTTCTAAACCTGCTGTGCCTACTTTTACTAGTGTAAATAGTGTATTTCTACATTTCCCAGACTGTATGGTGGCTCATTACAGTGCGACGTGAGAAAACGCACAAAAAGCACACACAAGCGTGTTAAGCATGTTTTAAAATCTTTACCGATTTGAAACGTGAGTGTTTCAAAGTGAGAATACACACAAAACTGCACAAATTAGGGTTATTTTAGTGAAGATGAGGCATGTAATGATGGGTGTAAAAGAAGCCAAGAAAAGAAAGACATAGAAGTCCATCTCATTAATTTTCGTTTGAGAAATCAGTCTCAGCCATTATCTGAGATTTTCTGAAATACATTCAAACTTTTTCACCTCACAGTAGTGGGAAGAATACAACAAACTCTAAATCTGCATCCATCAGGTGACTGGTTATGTGCAGGGATGCAAATGTCAGAACACAAGAAGAAGAAATGCATGAAAAAGTGCAGAGTGGATTTCACTCTGACTGCTTTAACGGGTTTAAGGAGGATTTAAAACTGCACATTTCAGCCTCCCAGTGGCTGAACTTAACTGCAATTCCACTCATAGCTCTGGTTTAGAGTCGTCACTGTACCACAAATCCCTTTGACCAATCAGAGCAGTGCACCTCTGTGTATACAGTGCTGTGGGTACACATCAGTTGATGAAGAACACAGCACTTGGAGGTGCAAATTATCTTAAAAAGGAAAGTGTTATAGTCGGTGGTGTTTATACTCCTCACAGAAGCCAGCACAGGGATGTGTGTCAGAATGTGCAGAAACAGCACAGCAAGAAGAGCTCAGTCAGAATTGTAACTGCAGTCTGGGACTGATCAACGTGTCTCGCCAGCAGCTTTCCACCCAGTCACAGCACGTGTTTTCTATCAGAGGCAAAAACATCCACCTCGACATCTCCCCTCAAAAAACATAATTAATGTGAGATAATTCGACCTGTTTTCAGCGGAACATTCAGGAGAGATACTTGTATCGCACCTGCTTTCTCACTCATTCAGTCAAAAAGCTATTTCAGATTTAACCACTTGTCTAAACTTACATTTATCATAAAAAGGGATGAAACACAAAGTTTGGGTTATTTTATTGTGATATATTTTGATCGAATCTAATGCGGGATTTTGGATTTTTGTCTTAATGTAAAGCTAAGAGGGTCAGCCTCATTAGCGGACTAATGCTTTTTCATTTATATATATATACACTGTCAAACAATACAGTTAGAATGTGTTTAGTCTCTGAACACATTTTTTTAAAAGGTGTTAATTAAACTACATGTTCTACATGTAGATAAAATCAGATGAAGAGGTATTTTTAAGCACCTCATGGTTTGTTTTATCCCTTAGGCTTAGAATCTGACACGTATGACTATTTTAAAAGATTTATGTGAAGTATCTAAAATGTCAGGATGAGATGAACCCAACCTCTGGGTTAAAAGGTGAAATATTATTTATCATCTGACGTGGGTTTTTCGTACAGTGCATTAGGTTAAAAGAACAAATGCTGCTTGAACATTGTGTTCAGCAGATTTCTGTTTCAACTCCGTTCTTGACAAAATGCAGAAGAGAGTTTTTGTTGGTAAAAAAGATCAAGAACATGATGAGAAGAATAATAGTTTGCCAAAACTGGAATCCAACCAACCATAACACACATGCACAGAAACACATACACTCACACACACGCACAAGTCAAATCATTTGTGTCGATTTTTGAGAGCAGCAGATGAGATAAAATGGACTGTAAGGCACGTGGCAGTCGTAGGATATGGTAACCTGTGTTTAATCTCAGATTTTCAAAAAAAGAATTTTTACAATCCTTCTAACAGTGACTCTTGTACAACAACATAAATACTGTGCTGGAAAAAACAATTTTCCAAAAATTAAGCAGTTTTTTTCCCCCCGCAGTCTCTTTCTGTAAACATTGAAAAATGCAAATCAAGTCTCCTCAGTTCTCGACAAGACAACAACATCAAAATAACAACAACTGTTCCATCTGTAAGGCTCGGCCGCCTCACTATGCAAATAGTCTCTAATGGGCTCAGAGTGAAATGAAATCTTTTTTTTTCTTTTTATGTTTCTGTTACCTTCTCTTTACTAATCAGTTTAGTGTCCGAAGGAGTCAGCAGTGCTCAGTTTAAGATCCAGGAGGGTAGAGTAGAGGTTAGGGGGGGCGGCGGAGGGGGCGGGGATGAGGCTGTGGTGTGTCCGTCCATCAGAAGAGACTAGTCAGCGTGGTCTGTGACGGGCTCCGGCACTCGTGGACGTCCATGCCGCCCGGCACTGAGGTAAGAACAGAGGTGACGGTGGGCATAGTGGGGTTGGTCAAGTCCGTCAGGGTTGTGGGGGTGCTGGAGGGGCTCATGGAGGCGTTCGAGATCTCCGAGGCCGGGCCTGATGGCGTCCCGCCTTGCAGCGTGGAGCCGTCGGACGCCTTGTCCACCCCGGTGCTCTCCTGCCGCAGCAGGTTTCTCCTGAACTTGGCCCGCGCGTTTTGGAACCAGACCTGTTGAAATAAAATGACAGAATAATCCCGTTAGCACAGAGGAACTGATCCACTGAAGTTACCTGATGATTAATGGAACTCTGGAGCACAGGCCTCCACACCTCATGATATCCATGACATTGTTTTACAATTCTTTTTAATGTTAGGCTTACAGTCGCTCAATAAACTAATATACAAACTACATTTAGTTCACCTATATTGTACTGAGGGCTAAATCCATTATTCTATTTCTGTAAATAGATCTTCAGCACATTAATACCACCAACCTAATTAACTCGCTACATTCTTGTTGGTTAACCAACCACCACACTGTAGCTTTTGCATATTTGAGCCATGTAAAAACACATCATTTTAATACTTCACAGAACTGCCAGCAATATTCTAAAGCATAGTGTTAGATTTTACTTTCATACAGAATTAGCACTATGTGAAAATTAGGTTTCACATAGTGAAGGAACTTTGTCTCGATGAACACACAGAGCATCATGTCTGCTTTAACTCTTGTTTTTGCAAAATGCTAATACTGCACAGGTTTGTCACATCAGCCTTCACATACTGCTACATCAGCACACAACCATAATAAGAGTGACACTAACAAAGGTGCACATGATGCTCACTGAGGGATTACCTGCTGAGTCTTAAGCATGTTCTTAGTGTCTGTAAGTTTGATACTGTGGTAAAATAGATGGAGACTTATGAGTGCGTGAGAGGTGGGAAACCCCCGCTGAAAAGTCACAGACTCAGTCTTTTGTATTACAGAATGGTTTTGTTTCAGGTAAAGATAGCTGAAAAAGGGCTTCATGCATCTTTTGTTTAAAATCCCTAATAAGATTTGTCTTTATGTTTCCCTGGCAAGGACATTTAGCAGCTGCGTCAGAAGCAAAGACAGGAGTTATGTTCCCAGATACAGACCCTCACAACCTCATTAGGAGGTGGATGAGGTGGATGAATGGCTCCAGTTCGACACAGATCAGTCTTTGTTTTCTTTATTCTACCTGCAGTCAACATTGGGTCATTTTAACCATGACCAGGGTCAATCCCTGACCTGAAAGTTGCACTTATCAATATTTTATATGAGCAATAGATTTAACTAGTTGCTTGTATTGATAAAGCCCACAGAGAATCATGATCCCAAATGTGCTGGCCACCTCAGAACCTTCAAGCATCTTTCACCTCTCATAACTTCACAGCTAAGGTTCACTCTCACTGCTCCCTTATCAGGGCCGCTCTCAAAGAAAAAGCTCGATGAACTCAGTCTGCTCAGCACCAAACAGGTCAGAAGACAAATAAGTCAACTAGCTGGTGAACATAGGGGACTTACTTCAAGTCATGAGAAATATGGCTTCTAATAAATGTTTATTGTGCTCTGTTTATACTAAATGTGTAAATAAGCAATTGTTTGATAATCAGACTGATCTGATTAAAATTAAAATAGGCCATAATTTATCACATGTGTGAATTCTATCTTTAAATCAAGCAACAGCTCAGTTTTGACGCATTTAAACCCAAAACCAGGATGTTTTTGTGTCTAAACCTGAACCTGACCGACCTTAACTCAAGCCGTAACAATGGAGAGAAAGCTAGTATGAATTATTTTCGTAGGCTTAACAGCTGTGGAAGGAACTGACAAACATTGCTGTTATTCTGTTGAAGGGACATCAAACCTGGAAAAGCTCATATTGGATATTTTTCAAGGCAAAGATCATCTATGCATTTTGCTTTGGAGCTCCTCAGTTTGGAGGAACTGAAGAATTGTGAAGTAAAGAGGCCAAAACATACAAAGAGAAGAAAAAATAATATGGTCCTTGAGACATTTTGGTGACACAAAATCCTGAACAGACCCACAATATCTCCACCTCCACCAGCCTCGGCCCCTAACCCCTCCCTCCTTTTGCTGTTAGTTAGCACACACATCAGTGAGCATCTCCTCGTGTCTGTTTAAAGTCTGTTTGCAGATGCTCAGACTGGAGTCAGGGATAAAAGAACACTTAAAAACACAAAGCCAGGCTGCTTTTCTACTGTGTACAAAAGTTATGAAAGTCTATACTCACACATAGAGGATAAAAGCAATGATATCCACAGGAAAAAAAACTTTTCTTTAATGTTTGCTTATGAAAAATAAAGAGCTTTGGCTTCCTGCTTAATTGATGCTGAGAAAGGATAATAATGCGCCTGCTAATGCTGTGTATAGATTTAAAGGCAGCTAAAGCCACTATTCTCCTATCTAAAATATCCACTATTCTCATATCTAAAATGGCAATGAAACAATGCCTTTTTTTATTCTACATTTTGTAGATGATCCTTCAAGAGCCAGACCCCTCAAGAACGCTCTACACCCTGATTCTGAAACCAGCATCCCGTGCCTCAAGTCTCCTGAAATTCATTTATATTTACATGTGACTTAAAATCCTTCACACTTAATTTTGGCCCTCTTTTTTACCACAATAAAAGTATGTGAGATGCAGTGAGTGAGGCGACGGTCTGTGCTGGAGCGTGTTAGCGATGGAATCATGACGGAGCCATGGGAAACAGGCGGAGGCAGAAGCGCTTCAGCTGGAATAACAGGCACCAAAACTCGAATGCATCAAAGCAAAACGACTGCTTTGTTTTCCACGAGCGTTAATTAAAGCAGCGGGGTGATTTTTTTTTTTTTCTCAGAAAAATTTTGATTCAGAAACCTTTTTGTCTAATTTTTCTTCTTCTCAGTCCCCAAGATAATTTGCTGTCGTCTTTTGTGAGAATCAAACGCTCTGTTGTGCCTTCTCTTTCTTCGTGTGTGCTACAGAGCATTGTGTTTTTCATCCCTCAGTCCTCACTATAACATCACATCGTCCCCTGAAATAGATTACACTTTGTTTATTTAATGGCTTTCTTTTTTATTTTCAGGTAATTTTTGCTTTCCGGTGTGTTTGTTTCTTTGCAGGAAATTAGGAACGTTTCCTTTCAATTAATTTCTTATTTTTGATTGCATTTTTACTGAAAAGAAAAGAAAAGAACAGAAGAGAAAAGAAAAGAAAAAAAGAAAAAAAATGAAAAGAAGAGTAATCATTTCTGATTTTGTTTAACTTGTTTGCAGTTTCCTGAAAGTCTTCCAAAAATGTCCCTATAATGAAAAACAGCACTATCTTATAATAAAGCAGCTGATTTGGCTCTCTTTAAGAAAACCTCACTTCATATATTTCATACTTGGAAGCAAGCTGATTTGCATTGGAAACAAGTGGAATTCCTTCACCTCTGTTTGCATTTGTTTCCTTCTCCTCTAAGCAAAGGGAACCATGGACGTATCTTAAGAAAAAAGGCTGCTGTGGTTACCTGTAACACCCGTTTGGTGAGGCCAGTCTTCTGTGCGAGCTGCTTGAGGTCCTTGGCGTCTGGGTTGTGGTTGATGGCGAAGTAGGACTTCATGGTCCGAAGCTGGTGGTGCTTGAAAGATGTCCGCATGCGCTTGGTCTTCTGACTGGAGCTGTACTGGGAGTCCCGGTCCATGGACTCACCATCGTTCTCATTGCAGCTCAGTGCTGTGGGCCAACGGGACAGAGGAGCTTTGTTAGACTCGGATTCAGTCACTAATCATCATTGATTTGTTCGGTACTATACTTCTGATTGGCTGTTTAGATTGAGCACTGCTGCTTCTCCTTCTTTTTTAAACCCCATTTTTAAGGAACTAAAATTTTCATGATTCCAGTAATCACAAAGAACTTGATCTTTAAGAGCAAAGATGCACCTCCAAATACATTGCATATAAATGTAATTTCCTATGTTGAACTCACTGAGTGTACTTATTGTCAATGTATCTGAGAAAAGTCAATATTAAAAGAAATAAAGAAATGCACATTAAGCAGCCTTAAACACAGCGCTCTGAAGAAGAGCAATACATTAGTAAGAGACAAGAGCAATGCAGTGTTTAAGTGCACTTTACTGCTCTGAATGTGGAGCAAAACACAAGGGAAAACAATCTCTATTTGGGTGAAAGAAAGAAAGAAAGAAAGAAAGAAAGAAAGAAAGAAAGAAAGAAAGGTTGGAGCATTTTTATAGATTTTGCTGTTATCCTCCATCTTGCTTTTCAACTTGTTCAAAGTAAATCTAGATTGGTTTGGTCATTTAAATCCATACGATCACTCTGATCCCAGGTGACTCTGTGACCTGACAGCTGTTTCCTCCAGCTGCAAATCATCTTCCTCTCTGCACCTCATCTGTCTGTCCCTCTCTACATGTCTTTCTTTCATGAGAGGATGTGCTAGTATGGCTTCAGCAAACACACACACACACACACACACACACACACACACACACACACGCACCACAACAAGAACAACAACACACATATATTTGTCCCAGCCTGCAAATTTCTTGGCAACATTCAAAGTGTTGCTGCATGCATAACAGTTCGTGTTCAATATCAGAACGCTGCAAATGATGAATATGAAGTGAGTGAAAACCATCAGAATAACACTTCACTTAATTAGACCATACACACCAGGCAGAACAAATGCTGCTTTCGGTCCAAAGCATATGCTGCAGCATTTTAACAAAAAGCAGCCTGCTTCTTGCTTGCTCGTCTCTTCGTCCTCATGCTGAATGTCTTATTTGCAGCGTTAATGCCTCAGAGCTTCAGGCTGCTGCAGGTCACCACATGTTCTCATGTGATTGCTCAGGTGAAGCTTTGATGTCGTTTCTGGCTGGAAACAGAAGAGGGCGCACTGCCTCTTTACTCTCTTCCTGATTGAGCTTCACATTCATTTTTCTCTGTTTATTTATGAAATGCAATGAAAAAAGCTGGGTTATGCCTGCTTTGTTCTTCAGGAGCAAGGCTCTTTGTCTTTTTTTTAACTTTAAGAAGAAATTTTGAAATTGTTGTTGAAATTTTAGAAATTGTTTTTTTCTTAAAGCATCACTCATCTTTAAAGTTTATCACTTGAAGGTGAAATAATTTAGCCTTTTTCTTAAAACAGCTTCTATTCTAACATGAATTCCACTGATTTAAAAAAGAAATGGCAGCATCTTAAAATAAAGAAGCTGATGCACTGAAGAGGAATCACCTATTTCATGTTCAAATAAAAGGAGAGAAGCTTATTTGCATCGGAAGCTAGATGGGATATAATTAATTCACTTGTTGCAGCTTGTTTAAACTTAACTGACTAATGTGCTAAAAAGTTTAGAGTAAAAGAATCAGCAACACTAACATATATAACAAAATTAAAAAATCATCCTGGTTTTGTTTCTGAGACTATTCTTCTGGTTCAACATTTTTCCTATATGACTTTTTTATGTTTACAATTTTAAAGTTATTAACTGGAGTTAACATTTCAAAAAATGAGATTCCAGCCTGAAAGCTCTGCACTAAGAAAGTTCTTGTATTCCTTGCTCTCTCTTCCAGTGAATAACTCATCAAATCACATTGATCTCGCTGGTACACACCCAGTTTGGCCTGGTCCCAATGCAAAAAGGCTCCAGCAGTGTGTTGTGTGTGTGTGGTGGTGGTTGGGGGAAGTGTTAGGATTTGTAGATGTCTATGGAGCCTGACAAGTGGAAAAGGGCAAAAGCAAGAGCCGGAACATCAAAAAACTTTTCTTTTTATACCCCAAAGAGGACATGTAGGGATTATTTTTCTCTCTTTTTTTTCTTTTTGACTAAGCTAAAACATTACGAAAAAACCACCAAGTAGCAAAAGAGATTATTTTTTGAGAATATATTTGGGAAAATCTTGACCACATGCAAGTATTTGTTGAGAATAGTTAGACTGCTGCAGCTTATTGGCCTAATTAAATCTGAAGCTGTATTAAAAAATTCAATCCACACATTCAAGCTTAAAGTTATTTGCAATGAAAGTAACTTTGACCTAAATGAAATACTCTTTACAAAATGATGTTAGAGGTCTGACTTTACTGACAAACCTCCCACTGTAGTAGTTTGTTAGTTAGTATGCAGACTTACTCATGCACACTGTTTTGCCTCGAAATGAACATGCTGTTATTTCTGATCAAAATCATTAACTCAGTGGAAACTATATGGACTATTATATATGACTGAGTCTTCTGAGGACAAAAAAACATAAAGAACACAAAACTAATGACAGAAGCCTTAAAAAACAACTAACACGAAAATAACAGGGACTTTGAACAAAATAAAGCCATACAACAGGGTCGCTACAAACTTAATATTTAGCGCTGTGTTTGTTCAAAAAATGATAATGACACCGTGATGTGTTTAAAACAAAACCACCGTTTCGCCCCTGTGGTTAAGTTGTGATAAACTCTTTCTAAACTCCCTCCTTAAATTGAAAAATATTAAAATACATAGATGTAAAAAATACTTTGCAGTTTTCAGTGATAAAGTTGTGATAAACTCATTACCGCGGGTAGCACAGGCACAATAAGCCCCTATGGGAATGTTAACAAGATATTTCATTAATGACGCCTGTCAGTTTTAATCAGCACTTATTCATGCTGTGTGGCTGTTCAACTGTGAGGAGAGATTAAGTTTACAACAGACAGCGATTATTCTTTTTTTGTATGTAAAAATGTACTATTTCTTCATTTTAGATCTTAAAATGGTTATTGGGGTAAAAATCCTCTTCAAATAGAATAAAACAGAGCGCAGCTGCACATTAATTACATGACTTTGCATTTCATAAAAAATAAATAATATTATGTTAACTTGTCAGTGAAGAAACCTTCTTGTTTTGAACATCTGTGCAAAACTCGCTCTTACCTGCGTTGTAGGCAGCCAGCTCGGCTCCCGGCCCGGGACTTTTCCTCTTCCTGGGCCGGCCTTTCTGCACTGTCCCCACGCCGTTGAAGTAGGATAGTCCGAGCGTGTTGGCCGGGCCTAGGCCTTTGTGCGGAACTACGTCCGCGTGGTTAAAATGTGTCTGATATTCTCCCTGGATGAGAGTCTCAAAGTGCAGCCGACAGTACACCAGACTGTCCTTCATGCCAAAGTGGTCCCCGGTGGTCAGCATCTTGCTACAGGTGGTGCAGGTGAAGCAGTTGAGGTGGTAGACCAGATCCCGGGCCCGCATCACCATCTCCGAGGCTGAGATCCCCAGGTGGCACCGAGCGCATCTCTGCACCGAAAATCTTCTGCGGACAACACAGAAACCTCATCAGTGGCTGCACTGTGCGTGTGTCAGTGCGGGACAGGCCGGAAAAACTCCCTGTGAGGAGCTCACTCACGCAAACTCCCCAACTTCAAACTGAAAACAGTCAGAGCAGAAACTTTCCCTGCGCTCTGAGTCAGTGGACTGACATGAAGCCCTGAAGTTACTTATGCCTGTTATTAAGAGAGGGAACGAAGTCTAACGTGGATTTTGTACTTTCGCGTTTCTTATTGAATAATAACTCGTTATTTAAAAAGTTGATGTTTCCCTGTCGGTGATTGGTGGGGGCTGTGGGGGTGTGTTTGTCATGCTCCCTGCTAGAGGTAAAAGTAGCCATTTCATTATCTACATTTTAGCAACACACTGTGAAAATCTCCCCCTTCTTTCTTTCTTTCTTTCTTTCTTTCTTTCTTTCTGTCTGTCTGTCATTTAGAACCATACAGGGCTTTGCTAGGAGAAAAGCGTGAGTGTAATCAAAATCAAAATATTATCTTGTCACAAAATAATAGCTGTCGTCGGTTCAAAAAGACACTGTGTCATTAAAATGAAATTATCGGGGCAGAGGCATTGAAAAATAAATAATAATGCATAAGTCACATTTTTCGTGAAAAACTAAATTTTACGAATCAAATCCAGAAAATATGATTTTACTGACGCGTCGTTGTATGAAAATACGTACATATTCCAGCCATGATAATCTGTGGTTTTACTTTAAGAGAGCTCGTCTTCACTAATCAAAATTACCATAATTTGAAACGCACATTTAGCTCTATGAATCCTAGAAATCCCAGACACCGGCTCATGGCCGACACTTCTGGCTGCAGTGTGGAGCTCCAGGCCCCTGTGCGCCCTCCTACCTGTAGTAGTCCTCCTTGCAGAAGATGCTACCGTCCTTGCTGAAGCAGGTGAGCTCAGACTCCAGGTTGAGTTTACACTCGCAGCACTTGAGGCAGCGCATGTGCCACTGTTTGTCCACGGCCAGCAGGTAGTAGCGGTCCGCGATCTTCCTGCCGCAGCCCGCGCACAGAGCCACGCGCTCGCTGGTCATACACGGCATGGACTGCAGGTCAGCAGGGAGAGAGGCACGAGGACACAGCGTCAGAACATGGTATTGGGGAAAAGGAATCTGCATGGCATCCTGACAGTTTAACATAAATTCATCCCAACATGAAAGAAGACAGATAATTCTAATAAATCCTCGAAAGTCGCGTCTGTTTTTCTGTATGTTCAGAATGTTGTGAGTGTCTTTGGATCCAGCCTCCCATCAGAAGGCCACAGCCAGCAGCCACACAGGGGAAGATTATGCAGATTTAATACAGATAGTCTAAAGAAATAATGCAGCAGTCGACTAAAGTATTATTGTATAAATCTCAATATTCTAGGCTATGCATGGAAATTATGACGATATAAAATTACAGTATATGTTTAAAGATGCAGTTCGGTAAGAAAATGACCATGCAAACGCCTTTTATCCCCGCAAACTAACAAATTAAAAACATTAGTCTACAGAAATATTTTTCTTACCTCTAAAGGAAATTGCAGGCAATAAATTATCTGCTCTTTACTGCTTTGAATAATATAAATTGCTCTGCTACAGGAACGATAAGCCCATTATTAAAATAGTCCTCATAGTGCCAACCTACAGCAGCATATTAAAAGAAAATATACACATATATACATTATAGAATTTTTTTCCCCTTAAAGCTACAATTAAAAAACATTAACACGTACATGGGTTTATGGGATTATTTTTATGACGTTGTTTTTGGTGGAGGACACAAAATCTGTTAATTTCATAATAACATAGGAGGCTGTAATAATGCTGATCAATTGTGAATCAAGAAACAAAGGTTTCTGATGTGGGACTGTAATTAAATGTTATTTTCAAAGCGTCTGCAGAATGGACACATACACACCTACACGTACACACGCACGTACACCCCCCACAAATAATTTGCAAATATAGACAAAAGCAATTTTATAATGACAATCAAATCCTATTCGTTCCATGTTCCCTTGTTCTTTTTTCGCACTAACATATTTAAGAATTTTAACTGAACTTTTAAATAATTTGATTTATGAATTTTTATTGAATATTAATTACTGCTTCACAGAATAAAAAATAAAAACAGGATCTAACGCTACTTCTCCCTTTTTTAAAAAAGTGGAACACAAACTTGTAATTGTGTTTCTCTGTTGAGTTAATTTAGCTGCAGAAAAAAAAAGTCCTTTCTTTTTGTTTGTGAACTATTCCACATCTAGTTTGAACGTGTGTTTCCTGTGTTTTTAACGAATCATAGGAGGATCATCTAAGGAATTAAACTGTTGAATTTTAAGAACAAATGTAGTAATTTTCCTTTTGAATAATTGCGCTGCTTTTTCAGCTCTGCTTTCGATTAGTTGAAGCTTTGATGGAACTAAAATAAGTTTAATTTTTTAAGCTGAGGAAGCCACATTGTTGAGGCCTTTTGGATGAAGTTTGAGGATCTAAGAAGGGTATAAAAGAAGGAAGCAATAAGCTGGAGCGTTTCTGAACAGCTTGTTTGTGTGTGATTTGAAGGTAAAAAGTATTTAGAACTGAATCAAAGTGCTTGGAGCTGTAAGAGTGCAGACACTGTCACATGTTTCCAGGCTGCCATGCTGCCTGCGCTAACAAGCCAAGAGGGCAAAATTAATCTCTCCTACCGTCTCTGATTCCCCCATATCGATGGCTGAGCTGATGGCTGCTGACTCGCTCTTTCCTCTCCGGTCCATTTCTTCCACCACACCGTGCACGTCGCCTCCAGGGAGGCCATGGAAAAGCATCGTTGCCGCAGAAGGGAGGATGTTATAACTGTTCTCTTCGGATCTGCAAGCCAAGATGTCCATCAGAGGCAAAACCCTGCGCAATAATGCCACTCAAAATTATCGCTTTTTTAGGTTTTCCTTTTTTGTCGTGACAAGTGAGAAATCCAGATCAGGGAGGAAAAAATATGAGGGAAAAATTGGACACGTGTTCTCCACACTACGTCTCATCTGCCAATGGAAACCGTCATCCGAATCTCTGCAGCTCTCATTATTAATAAGCTATGATTAATTCATAAATAACCGCACAGATTCCGCTTCGCTTACTGGAATCTATTTTTCTTTCAGGTGTGATAATATTTCTGTGTCATTACCAATTACACTTTCTAGATTTTCTTTTCCATTTACGGTGAATAAACATACCAACTATGGAAGCCCCCGCTGCATGGGTCTCAGCACCGATGCCTCCTCCTTGCCGGGAGTAATATTTCAGGATTTCGATAGTCTGCAAGGCATTGGCAAAATTTCCCCCCTTTTTTTTGCAAAACAGTAAGTAACTCTATTGAATTGGCACTGCCAAAGCTGGGCAGCAGTCTTCTACTGCATCACAGAGTCAGGGCGAACAAAAAAGATATGTCCAAAAAAGCTGACAGGGAGCCTGTGAGAAAGGCTTCCTCCCTCCTCCAGGTTCAACAGTCCAAGTTGATGCTTACAGCAGCTGATTAATGTCGCGCAAACTACTTTTGCTTTGCAGTAAAAAAAATAAATAAAAGAAAAGAAAAATAAAAGAATCACAGCCTTTGCTTTATAAAATCCCGCCGGCCGTCTGGGAGAAGCAGTTTTCCTTTACAGTAGTCACTTAAGTTAATGTTTTGTCTTTTGCCAACGAGGCTGCATACATGTGCGTAACAGCAGAAGAGGAGGAGTTGGCTTTACGTTGACTGGTGATAGGAGAGTGTTTGCTGGCCCCCCAAAACCGCCGTTCCTCCTTCTCAGGTCCCGGTTGGACTCTCCGCTCCTTATCAACGGGGCCCTGTTGCGTCACGACGCACCATTTATGTTCATTGGCTGTTCCACCGTCACCGAACTGTTCGGCTACACTTTTATCGACCGGTCTGAAAAGGCAGCAGCCCCTCTGCCTCCGTTATGCACCGGACACTGTCCCCCCTTATCTCTCTGTCCGGAGCGGCAGTTGAAAAAGGTCCGTTTTAAAGAAAGAGCAGAGGAGTCAGAGCAGGAGAGAGTGTCAGTCCTCTGAGGTGCTGGAGCTGTCTGTCTGTCTGTCTGCGCGCACCATGGAGGTCTGCTGGGACCTTCACCCAAGTGACGCGCAGAGAGAGTTCCTCACAGCACCACACTGTTGCTGCTCACAGCCTCTCCATGACACCAAAGAGCTCTGCTCAGAACCTGCAAGGCTGTGCAAAACAGGAGAAGGACGTAAAATAGGGAACCATCCAGCTCTTCATTTGTACTCGGTTGTTTTGTCCTCATTTGTTTCACTTTATAATAAAGAAAAAAATGAATAGAACCTCAAAAAAGCCCTATAAAAACACAACACCGTTTTTGTTTTTATTTAAATGCTAATTTAGCTTCTCATAAACTATATGCACAACTTTGACTTATTCGTGTCATTTCACATTTGGCCTACATTGCATGTGGAAGGTGATAAATGGGGCTAATTTCAACTCAGAGCTCATTTAAAAGGCTTTATGTTGCGAAAATAATAAATAAACATTGCAAAATCTCAAGGGCCTGAAAATGTCAGCAAATGCCACCTTCCTCCAGAGACGCTAAAAGCAAGGAAATCAAGGGATGAATCAAGGCTAATATCAAGCACCCAAAATGAATGGACAACTTTATTGATAAGATGCTAAAGTGTGTTTTAACACTTGGCCCAACGCGTAGTGTTTGTGGTGTTCATGGTGACTGTAAACTCAGCGTTAATGGGCCTATGCAAAATTAATTTAGGCACAATAGGTGTCGTCTCTACATTTCAGCTTTCTTAATCACATATTTATGTATTTAATTTGGGGTTTATCTGTTTCTTAGAAAGATCTCCATCTCCTGAACTCCTCTCCGTCATTTGATGTCATTTGGAACGCAGCGGCTCTGCTCTTGCGTCTCTGCCACAGACAGTGCGAGCAGTTTGGTTCAGCAGCGGGAGCTGCAGCATGAGGCTGAACTGATCCCGGATCCGCTCATTCTAATTAGCTCTCTGCTCTTAATTGGGAGGGGAAAGTGGACTTCGTCATCAGAGGACGTGTTTGAGGACCGGAGGAGAGGTTTGATCTCGCACAAAAGACGGTAGTTACAGCGGTGTGGGAGAAAATTACACGTTATCACATCGCCGCTCTGGCTTTTGTTTGAAACAGAAGTCAATTCAAGCAGTTAGTAAAATGATTAGAAACGAAATCCATCCAGCCATTCAACCTCCTGGCTTTTCATACAGAAGAAAACGCAACCTTTTTTTTTTTTTTTTTTTTTTTTTTTTTTTACGCCCCAGAAAAAAAAAAAAAATAAAAATTTTTTTTTTTAATTTTTTTGTATAATTTAATAACCATTTAAAGATTGAAATAAAAAAAAAAG
>JAQMCX010000047.1:1405695-1435192 GCA_029814765.1 Acanthurus leucopareius
TTATAAAAATTATTATAAAAAAAACCCATCCCCCCATACACCACCCGGTCTTTAAAAAAATAATAAACCCCAAACTTTTTTTTTTTTTTTTTTTTTTTTTTTTTTACGCGCCAGAGCAATATCAGAATTAAAAATGATCTGTTTTACTTGATTTCTCTAATTTCTTCCCCTTTTCTCGCTTCTCTTAGAAATACCTGTCCTGCCCCCTCCCGCTCATAACAGCTCGCGTTTAGGCTATTGTGAAGTTTTATAGCACAAATATGATGTTAAGCTTCTAAATCCTTATGCAAATCAGCCCCTCTGTAATACCCTTAATTGAATACATGCATATTTATCATCTGCGTTTTCTATCTGCTATAAGGCTGGGTTTATACATTAAACATAGCGGCAGCGAGCATGTCTGCGGGCGTGTATGAAATATGATATTAGGTGGTAGTGTAAGATTAAGAAAAAAATATCAGTTTGTATGTATTTGTATCAGAGGAGCCAGACTGGCTTGTTTCTCTGGTTTGATTTAAGTCACCTCGCAGAAGAAGAACACGATTTGGCAACACTGGATTTAGAGCTGATTTATGCAAATGTAGGCCGGGGTCTGGGCTATATGTTGGAATATTCTTAGAAATGTGTGTCCACAATATTCACAGAAGGGGAGGAGAAAACTCACAATATGATAATTAACAACAGTATCAAGCGTGTAAAGGCAGAGCTGCGCTGGTTAAAGTAGTCCAATATTTAATTCATCTATGGTACATTTATTTAAAAAGGTAAAACTGAATTAATTGCAGTTCACCCAACACATCCTGCACATCTCTCTCTCTCTTCTCTCTCTTTCTCACTCACACACACAAACAGACACCACACACGCACAGACACACACACACACACACACACACACACACACACACACACACACACACACACACTTTTTCTTTTTTTAACATGGGGGCAGTAGACTCACATCTTCAATGCTGGAAGATAAAAAGATGCAAGAAAGAGGATCAAAAGGCAAACTATCACCAACACCAGTCACTGGTCTATTGTTGGGAAAGCCTTATTCATGCTTCATACACAGGCTACTTCCATCAGTGTGTTTCTACTCACATGACATACCAGTGGACACAGTATTTTACCAAAAGCCATCCACACTCTGCTTTAAATCAACTCTAAAAAAGGAGGTTAGACCACCCTCCTGTCCATGCTCAGTGCTGAGCAGATGTCAGATTGAAACAACTGATTCAGGATCATTTCAGAGTATTTCACTATGAAAAAGCGTAATCATTTTAAAACAAATACTAATGATGAAATTACAAGTAAGGGCTGCCGTATGGGCTTATTCTAATGCAAATTACTCTGAAATATTAATGTTAAAACTAAAATGATAATTTTTTTCAATGAGGTTCGTTTGAAAAAAATAGGAAAACTATAGTTTTGGTTGGTATTTAAGTATTTTATTCTGTGATGTTGAAGGATTTATATTAGGTTTGAACAAATATGTTGTTAAAGACCATAAAATGATACATTTGTTCCCCATCAGGTATTTTGCCCTTCTGTTCATATGTGTCTATATTTTTTGGATAAATGTAAAGAAGTATCTTACTTCAAGTCAAGTATTTCATAAATTGCTTCCATAAACAGCTCTTCAATATTTCTAAAAAAAAAAAAAAACCCAACCGTATTTCAAGAGGTTAATATCAAGATCAGGGCAGAACACAGTGCATTAGAGACACAGGGGTAATGAATATATCAGTGCGACTCTACCTAACACCCCCAAGACATATTTTGTCCTACAATTACAATTAATTCATTGAATTGTGTCCATTTTTTATATCTCTTTCTTGAATTAAATAATCTACTTAAGTTTATTTTCGGTCAGTTTTGTCTCTGGATGCGACAGCTTTAAGGCTGTTTGAAAGGTGTCAAAAATGCCATATATACAATTCAGCTGAAGAAATAGCAGTTATACGTTTGTGTGTTTGTGTGTGCTGGCTTAAAAACAGTCAAATCCAAATATATTTACTTTGAGAGGCATTGTGTTTTGGTGTGTGTGAAAGTGAATTCCTTTCAGTCTGACACAACCCACTGATTGTCATTAATGTGACTGAGGTCATGAATCAAAAGTTGCTTCAATCACAATATGAAAAAATACTCAGTGGGATTTTCCTCAAGCTGTCACTATTAATTCAAATGACATATTTTATTCTGAAGTTTTATACATAAATGAATAATTTAAAAAAAATGGTTACTGAAATAAATGCCAGAAATATTACCAGGATTCCATCTCAACCTTTAAGGTGACTTAGACTGACCAAAGTTTCACTCTTATTTCCATTCCTGTGTAAGTACATTTAGAGCAATAAAAAAACCTCAAAGTCTTTGCACTGTTTACACACACTTTGTAAAAATAGGTAATTCCAAAAAGACGGTTTCAGGACCCAGAAACTGACTTGTACTCTGCTCTGCACAGAGGAAATACACTCTGATGTCTGCTTTTACTGACATGATATTTAATGGAAGGAAATAATGAAAAATGTGATATCAGGCTCATGTGAAGGTTAAGACTGATTTAAGTGGGTAAATACAAAAACGAACAAAAACTTTAGAGTGCACCAATCCTAATAACTACTATGAAACTAATAAAGTAGCAGTGAAAGCAGCTAACTTGAATACTTTATGGAAAGCACATGTCCTTGTATGTGTGTGTGCGTATGTATTTGTGTATTTGTGTTGAAGGGGGTGGTGTTACTGCTTGTCGACGACTAAAATGCTGATGCAGCTCCACTGATTACTCCTTGTCCCGTAATGATTTCCAAGCGGGGCAGCCATCAATAACACAAATCTGCATTTCTCAGAAAAACATCACCCTCATCAGGCTCCTGGCATCTTTTTGATCTCACCCCATTTTTTAATTGTATTCTGCATTAAGGTAGAGGGGAGGCATCGGGTGCGTGGCTTTAATGGGATGCTGCTGTGGAAGTGGGGAGTGGGTTACATGCTTTCTGAGGAGAGCTCGGCTGTAATTAAGAAAGAGAACAAAGCCGAGGAGACTAAAAACACATGAAAGGGAGGAAGCAGATCACCTAATCACTGTATGTGCACCATCCACGCCATTTCCTGCATGTAAACACACACACACCTTTAATACAAGAGAGAATCAGGACTGAGTACAAACACGGAGCGGTTCAGACAGCACACCTGAGCCTCTCAGATGTCAGCCTCATTCATGCAGAGCATGCGACCATGGCTGTTTTCTTAAGGGAGCACTCTATGAACACATCGCATATAAATGGAACCATTAGATTAGTTCACTTCAAATGCCGTTTTAAACTCTCTTTACTGGTGGGTCTCAACCTGAGGCTCGAGACCTCTAAACGGGCACAGTATGAAACTTATTCACCGCAGACAAGAGAAGGGAGATACAATTCTGTTGATGGAGAAACTCTTAGCTTTGTGACATGATGTGATTTTGAAAAAAGTGGCTCATTTAGCTTTTGCAGAGGGTTCAATCACATCTCAGTCTTGCTCAGTCAAAAAGTGGGCCTTGAGTCAATGTTTTTTTTTCTATATTATTTTAAACGTAATAATGCTCATGTTCTGCTAACCTTTCGTCACTGTCTATAAAAAAAGCTTGCATCTCTGTGACCCCAGACCCCTGTGGTCTGGGGGTTAAGGGTCTGTCCATAAACTACAATGTCCCAGGTTCAAGTCTGCCAACCTCTTCTGCCTCTCATCCCCCATCTCTTGACCCTTGTTCCTTCTCTTTTCTAAATTTTAGCTGTCTAGTAAAGACATGAATGCCCATTAAGATAAAAAATAAAAAACTAAAAATCAGCTAATTCAGAGGGTTATGAGAGAATAAGTCCTCTAAACAACTCAGAGGGAATTCACTTTTGCACTGATTCATACTAGCAACAAAGGGTTACAAATCCCAACTGCTATTATAACTCAGCCTGTATTTGGATTTGTTCTACCGTTCATTTAATCTCTGCCCCTCTCCATCCACTGTTTCAGCAGGAACTAACTTGGAGAAGGTGAGAAAGCAAGCAAGCAAGTGAGGGAGGTGAGGGAGGTGAGGAAGGTGAGGGAGGGAAGAGAGAGAGACAGAGAGACAGAGAGAGAGAGTTGGGACACTTGTTTATGATATTTCAGCACCCATCCATTCAGCAGTCAATCTTAAAAATGGAAAGGTTTCTCAAATCCTTCAATTTTCTTGTCGTATTCAAAAAGGCACAAAGGCACACTCTGAAACAGATATTAAGTTTAAACTGCTTGTGTGATATAAAATTCCATACATCTGCCTCCAAACACACATAACTTAAATATTTGTCTCTCAGCTTTAATAAACTCTTCTTAAACAGTTTAGGTCTACGCGATTAGGAAACTCTCACATACAACACAGCTTCCTACAGATGAAGACATCTTAGCTACTTAATATATTTCCTACAGTGAGATAGAAAAGGAAAGTGGGAGGTTAGAGGAGGAAATTAGGAATGGGGGAAGTATTTTAAATGTAACTGCACAAATGTGGATAGCTGGAAAACTCCAACTCTGCTCAGTGAAGGAAAAATCTGTCACAGCATCATGTTGTTCGATTGACAGGTGATCTCCAGGAAGTGCTGCGGAAAAACACCAATGAGTGAAAGGATCTAAAAATACACAGCAGACAGTGATGTGAAGGAGGACCCAACAGGAATACCACTGTAATGACCCGTCCAAAAATTACAGGTAGTCACAGTAATGGCAGGAGGAGAGAGCAACGAACGTAGGAGGGCAGCAGTGAAGTACACAAGCACTCTGAGCTAAAATGTCCCGATGCCTCTTCATCGTCCACTAGTCAGCACAACATATCTCTGCAGTCACTGCTTTCACTGAGACAGCACATGCTCATACTGACATGCTGCTGTGAAATGACAGGAATGGCATGGTGTTCCCGATTTTGGCACGGAGATGGAGCGGGAAATGATTCTATGTGGACATACATTTGATGGATACAAAGGATACATTGCACACATTGTATACATGCATGCATGGCTGTTCTAAGATGTTGAAACAAATGCTTATTCAAAGAATAACTGTCAAGTCCACATAAAAACAAAAGTCTGAGATGGGGGGACAATAGTCAGCACATTTAAAAGGAAGTTCAGATCTCTTAAATGAGGGCTGAATACAGAGGTTGAAAGTCTATCAGTCCACCTAAAATAATGTGACAGAGTGAAGACACACCATGTTCTGATACTCACTGCATTTTAATTTGATTTTATTTAAGGGGGAAGGCACAGAGTGGGAGTGAATATTAGCAGGATGAATTATAAAACCTTTTTTATGCAAGAAAAAAATGGTCAAAACAAATGTCCTGCATTCTGATTACTGATGTTCTGCCTGTGTTATCTGTCTCATTGTAGCATAACTTCATATGATTGGATTGTTCTTACTAGTGTATTGACATGTTAGCAGCATTTTATTGATTTGATTTAAATTCTGTCGTGTGGTTTAAATGACAATGATGCAATATTCTGTAAATGATCATATAAAATTTTAATCTGCAAATTCAGGTATCGGAGGTAAAAAGTAAAACGTGTTTAAGGCAAATTAACATGAAAACACTGAGGTGGAGTACATTAAAAAGGGGCCTACATATAACATTTGACTTTTTTGTCCCCACAAACTTAGATGCTGCATTGTGAAATGGATATGATAGAATGGGAAAAAAGCAACTAAATGATGACTGATTAAGGCTATCCACTAAAACTAAAATCCTCATCTGTGGTACAAATGTAAAATATCATAGACATTTGCAAGTCAGTGTAAAAATCTCTGAATAACTCATGGAAAAAAATATAATACTCCTGCAGGTAGTGTCTGCATTTACAGTTTTCTATACTTCATATAATATTTTATTCCATACAAGTTCTTGTAAAATGCATCATATCTTACCTGAAATACTTGATGACTAATAGAAATTTTAATGTGTTATTCAGCAGGTTTGGAAAAAATTGTATGTAACTGATTTTAAATTATAATTAGGGTACGATTTCTTCATTGAGCTTCATGCATAAATTGTACACAACATAGAAATGATGTCCCTCAAAATACAGGGGAAAGGCTTCAAACTCGGTAGAGCTCAAGGTTGAAGCTTGAAATGGACATAGCAGTCAGTGTGTTGGCCACAGTGCTGTCAGTCTGAGGCCCAGCTTACTGTCCTGTTTGTCTGATAGGCCTGTTAAACGTGGTGGTTCAATCCATCTCTTAGTGAGGCCCATCCGCTGATGCTGACCGACCTCACAAAAAAAGTGTGTACATCTTATCAATAATGTGATTCACAGCTTTTAGTGGGTTTTAATGGTATCAAAGTAAGCTGTACTTTTTATGTTGATAAAGTGAAAATCTTGATCATTCAAAGAGATTGAGGGAATAAGAAATCCTCATCATTTGTTTTGCATCCTGAGAGCAGGACTGTGAAAGCTTTTAATTTTAGTTTAAGAAAAATCATTAAAATTGACAAGATTACCCGTTTTTTCCCTGACTACAGCTGAATCATGGATGGAGATAATCAATTATTAACATTGTCCATTTGTCTTCTTTCTCATGACAGGGTTGAGGTACTGTTTTTCTCCTGGTTTTGTGTAGTGCCGTGCTCCCACCCGAGCCCCTGTCAATCAGGCCCAGACTGCAAGGATTACAAAAGGAGCTCATTCTGCCCCAGGAGCCCCTCTTTGGAGAGCAATTCTAAAACTTACATGCCTCTTATTTGTTGGGTCAAAGGTTAAATTGCTGACCCTCCCCTCCATCCCTCCCTCTCGCTCTCCCCACCGTGGCCAAGCTGGACTCGGAGTCTTATATTTACATGGATTAGAGTCCTTTCACGCTGAAGAAAAGAGCTGGTTCACAGTCAAAGCCCGAGGAGCAGTCCATGCTGCCCGAGTGGCCACATTATTCACTGGCAGACAATGACCATATTGTAGTTATGTGGAAACGGAGGGGGCAGGAGGAAAGAGAAATCCCCCCTTTGCCATGGCAAAGTCCTACACTTGTGCCACGGAGAGGGGAGGGCCGAGCCCCATCCACTTTTTCAAGCAGAGCAAACAAAGCCTGCCCACTGTGAACAAGATGAAGATGTCAAAAGCTTTTAGGCAGGGGGGTGAGACGGGGTTTAGGGGATAAACCAACAAAACAAGTGAAAAGGTCTTTTCTCAAATGGATAAATCCTACTAAGTCTACATTTCCACATCAGATTTACTCTCTCCTCTAACATCCTCTCTCCTCCCCCTCTCAATAACCTTTCCAAATCAAACCATATAGAAAAAAAGAGAAGGAAGGCTTGCTTTAAGGAAAGAAGAGAGAAACACTGCTTGTTAAGTCAGCTTTGTCTTGATTTGTATCATAGTTGACAATTTTTTTTTTAAAAGAAATCTTTTCTGTTAGATTTAATGCACTCACACTAACCAAATGACAAAGAGTTGCCATAATAAAGTGACCAGGCAGCAATAAAAAACAAAGCAGTTTCACATGATGGATCTTATAAAAAAAAACAAAAAAAAACTTAAAATGATATTAATATCAGAAGCTCCTGGCTGCATAACATGCACCTTTAAAAGCGCTGAATTTTCCCGGTGCAGACTGGAGCTCGGGTCCCCTCTCTGGGTGATTCTGGCTCTACTAATGATAGATTTCCTTGCAGTATGAAAGGACGTACAGATATTCCTCCCCAACATGCACTATGGCAGTGTGATGTCCCAGAGGACAGAAGCCCGAGGCATTGGGGAGTGAATGACATAAAGAGGCCTGGTATACAGCCACAGCCAATTCACATGCAAATAACCAGCCTTACACTGACTCTGATTAACTCCCTGTGAGTTCATAGTTTCCCTGTTAACAAAGATTTAGTCGCTTTTGAGCGAGCGGTACATTAAGTGGGGAGAGACAGAGGGAGAGAGAGCTGGTGGCGAACCTTACAGTAAAGCCCCCTCAGGACATAATGCAACCTTCGTCTTGTTGGCCTAATCCGCCTTGCAGATGCAGGACAGAGCCGGCGCTGGTACAAGGAACGAGAAAATGGAGACAAAAGAAAGCAGCGCTCTCGTTTCTCGTTCCATCTTAGCAGCAAAAGTCCTCCAAAGCTCCATGACTGAACTCAGTGAATGACTTGAGATTGAGCCAGTCAAGAGCTGTGTGCCCAATGGACCATATGAATGAGAATGGATCATGTTGCTCTATAGCACTGCTGCTATTTACTTATCAACTACATACAGTACTACATACACTGAGTGAATGTTGACTGAAAAAGAGTTTGTGAAGGAAGCAGATTATCTTTAAATGGAAATTGAGTATTCACAAAAGCTTAGAGGAACCCCACCAAAGTGACAGGGAGTAATTTTTCATTCACAAGGTGCTGGTGCCAGTTAGGAGGTGCTGTATTTCCACCATTAACCACTAGATGGTGGCCCCAAAAAACTCTATACCTATATTAAATTGCAAACACCTCTTTAACTTCTTTCTTGTTGTGTCAAACACATGGTTTATATGATATATGTGAGTCTAAAATATTGTTTATGTTTTTTTGCATTGTTATTGAGAATGATTGTTCATGAGGGAGAGAGTAATGCTCATATCAGAGCTAATACACTCCCTTTAACTATGCATGTGTATCCCACGTATCCTGCATTCCTTAAATGTGTAGGTTGCATATGATACTACCACCAGGAGTGGTTTCAATGATCTGGAGGCCCCAGCTAAAGACCGATGTAAGGTTGTACTCCATTTCGCTTAATGCAATCACAGCTAGTGAATTAATAACTATTTGGAGGCAGATTTTTCCACTGAACAAAGTCATAGGACTGAAGAACTGATCTATTAGAGATTCCTAAATATTCCAGCTGAAGAACCTTGAATGACCTTCAGCTCGAGGAACAGGTGGCAATGACTCCATGCCAACTCCATAACCCTATACCAACTTTATCCGACTATCTGTGTGAGATGCAGTGACCCACCATAATCCTGCACACACCTACCTGAAGAGACACCACACTCATCAACTCACACAGTATGCATTAATACTGTACATAACTGGGGGCGATCAATAAAGTATGAGAATGTGTTATCAGGAAGGAACTTCCTGAAACAATTTACTGTAAGCATCACAATCACCGTCTATGTGAATTTCTCTTGGAGATCAATAAAGTATCTATCTATCTATCTATCTATCTATCTATCTATCTATCTATCTATCTATCTATCTATCTATCCACAAGCTTTTAACAGCTATAGAGGGTTAATGACTTTTGACTCTGAGCAGATTTTATTCTACCACTTCATACTGTTAATGTGCACATTGTTGTGCATATGAAAATGCTGGATTTTTATTCATGTTGTCAGGAAAATCTGCTGTATAGGATTATAAACTGATAATCTTATTAAGTTATTTTGAGAACACAACTTATGTCATGTGTGTAAGCAATACAGTCACGTGTTTTGTATACTCGGATGGATGAAGGTCTTGTTATACCAGCTTTGTCTTATGACTGAGATAAATTATATAGAGGTTTGCAAAGATGGAAATATTATAACGTTATCCAAAATGAATGTGAATGTACCTGTGTAAAAATACACTCTGATAAAAGTAAAAAGTAAGTTGGTTAAATGTCAGAAGTCTACTGACTCAGTTCTGCTGCAATTGTGCAGTGATTGTGTACTTTCATAACATTTATTAAACAGGGAACGTCTTACATCTAGAAGTGCTCCATAGCACTCCAAGTGGTAAAAAACTCCATGTGCAAACCATCAGTGGCAGACTGTGAACAAACACCAGTTACATACATTTTTAAAGTGAAACTAAATCGACTTGTTGCTGCTGCCTTTTCTGTCTTGATCTAAATGTAACGACGCCCTGAACAGTCTCTGCAATCTATTATGTTTACTCTGAGTAAGATTAGAGGCTCTCAAAAAAGATATTCCAGTGTCATCCAGATATGACTCTGTCCTTATCTGCCCCAGGGATCGCACTCTTTAATCATACGCATCCAGCATGTGTCATCAGAATAGAGTATATCATTAGCCTTCATGAGACGAGGATCCTGAGGTGGGTTTGTTCGATGAGCAGGTGTCTTGGCTGACCCGTCGTGGTATTTGCCTAAAATATCCAATTTTTTACTGAGGTCTTCCTAAGCATTAGCAAACTTTTTTTTGATCCACAAGCATGTTCTTTGTACAATTCTTAATCCTGTCACAAAGTCAAACTCATGGACAAAAATACAGTTTTCACAGGACTTGACTCACTTTGCAACATTTTTTTTATTACAGTTATTAATAAATACCTACGAGTCATGTGTGCTGGCCTATATGGCATGTTTTGCAATGTTAAGAATGGGCATAAGAGGTGTAAAAGTTGAGTGACTCTCCATGAATGTGACTTTTTTTGTGTGCAGCTTTGATTAATATCTGGTGGCTGCACCACCCTTAGCCACAGCAGCAGCACCCTGCATGGTACTGCTCTGCTGGTGTGAAACCAAGAGAATAGCCTTTGTCAAGGTGTACTCGCTTCAATTCTCACTCATCTCCCCTGGCATAGGAGTGTTAAATTATATGCTCCAGAGGACTCCACATTCATATTTTTACAAGACCCAGGTTATTAGGCAAACAGGCTCTGCACATGTCCCCTGCTATGACAGTTTTCACAGTCAAGGATTTCGACCTTTATTTCCATCCAAGTACCGCCTGCACTCCCCTTCGCACCCCCTGTGACACACACGCACACACAGACACACACAGACACACACAGACACACGCAGAGACACACACACACACACACACACACACACACACACACACATAGACACGCACAACCACTACCACCCCTCACAAATTCCCTCTCCCTCTAACTAGGCGAGAGCCCCTAAGTCTGTAGAGGGTGTGATCACAGTATGGTTGCTCTGGGTGTAAGACTCCAGGCAGAATGGCTGCAGATCCAAACCTCCCAATCTACTCCATGGATTGACAGCACAGCCTTCAGCCCTCTCACCTCTCATTTTGCAGCTTTATTTATAGTCCCCCACTGCATAGTTCATAGGGGGGGAAAAAACTGTTTCTGATGACCATTTGTTCCTGAAGAGAAGACAAATTACAAATGTGAGCTTCCCCTTTGTACTTTGAAAATGCCTTTTTCATAACCAAAAACGAGCCTGATGAAAAGACCAAGGAACATCAAAGTGGTTCGCCCTCCGACAGAAAGGTTAAAAGTTGAGCTTGAACACTGATTCTCTCGCATTCTTCCCGGCTCGATTCTCATTAGCCACTCATTTTAATCAGATGCACCATCAATTAGCATGACTTTTCGGAGCGTTTGATGCTTAAAAGTTGGATCTCAAGGACGCAGAACTTTCAGTGTACTCAGATGGGAGGCAGGGTTAGTGAAACATCCAGTGATCACTTTACTGATGGTTGTGTTTTTTTTATTGGAACCACAGAGGAAGTGGTTAATCCTGAGAAAGCCAGGAGTTCAAGCTAAGAGATCAGGTATGATTCAGTGCTTACATGTCACTGCTTTTGGAAGGTTGCCTGTACTAACATTTTAGGTGAAGGATAAAGGTATAGTATTGGTTGGGAACAGACCAGTCTTTGACTATGGGCTACTTTGGCTTCCATATCAGATATTACTCAATGATTTAATCTATAGATACATATAGGTCAGTAAACTGGTCTTCCCATTGTGACAAGATTAATATTTCAAGATAAAACACATAACGCCTTGGGTTTTTTTTTTTATATGAAAACAGTCAGATGTATGGATACTGGCTGTGAGCTGAAATATTAACTATCATCAGCTACAATTCAAAAATATCCACATCCACTCCGGCCTTCAAACACCCAGGAGCTAAGCCCTGGTATGGGTTAACTATGGAAAGTGTTATACTGTAAATAGATATTGCCCGTTTGGGGACTTGCAGTAGGCTGCGTGTTGCCAGAATGCCAACAGCTGAGAGATCCACACATATAAAAGCTGATCTGACTTTTACATGCATGCAAGACAATATAATGTGCATGATTAGAAACAGCCAAAATTGAATGTTGTTTTGTAATGTTTATAATTTGGAGAGTTTAAGCTTTTCTCTTCCCAGCAAAATCTGGGTTATCTGACACAAAGTTAAGCTTATTGTGAACTTTATGTCACAGTAAGATCCACTGTATAGATACAAGTATATGTTGTAGACATATTACACTCCCTCTTAAAACAAATACAAAAAAGATGCAGTAAATTGTTATTAAATATAATAACCAATTATCAGTGTTGCCCGAATCTGCATATTTTAATGAATGTCAATCAGTATGAGAAGGTTGAAGTAAAATAAATGTTTTAATGTTTTTCCTTTCACAAAATAAGTTCAATAGAGATTAAATAAGTTACGCAGAGATTTATAGCGGAGATTAGCTCTGGGAGAATGATAAGAAGATGTCAGAGTCGGGCAGACAGACCAAAGCAGTGGGGATATGGCAGGTCAGAGGAACATGACACCCAGTCTATCACAGTCTGCCTCAACAGCACTGAGGAAGAAAAGGGAATAATACGGTTGAGTGCAGAGAGCGAGCAAAGCCAACATCAAAGTTGATAGAGGACTTACACCAACATATGGGGCCAGTATAGATCTTTAAAAGAAATACAGCTACTGACTGGTTAGTGTTAGCCTGTCTGACAAGGTGAACAAGATACAGCATGACTAAATACACTGTACATTTTTTATGGTGGGTGTCAAATTTATGTATATTAAAGGAAACAACAAAGCTAAAGCCCCACCCGTATCCTCTGAAGGATCAACAACAAAAATAAAATAGTGATATTTATGCTATTGGTATGCTAAAATGATTTTCTTTTCCCTGTATGACATGTTATCTTGAGACATTTTAAAGTAAAAAATCTCAAAATTTCTTGTTGTCAGAGGCCAGATTTGATGAATCAAACAATTACGTAACAAGACTACGCCCACACTGCATGCCTCAGTGCCCCATTCAGATTTTTTTCTACATCAGAGTTTTTACTGTGGCTGTGTATATTCTTTTTTAAAAAGGTGGTCCATCTCAGATTCCAGTGTGAACTGGTAACAGACCTGAAGTGACCAGCATGTGCAAGAAAACAAGATCTCACGTACAACATGCTGTGTACAGAAGTAAACAAGTAAAAGAAGATGATAGTAAACATGGAGGCCACAGACGTCAGTGTTTACAGTGTTTACAGTTACATCTGTGTGCATTGGAAACAGGTGAATGTTTGAGCAGGTGATAATTAGGAGGAAGATGAAGAGAAACATTGAAAAAGGAAAAATATCTTACAAAGTAACCACTATATCAATTCTCAGCTGGGATTGGTAACATGTAGGGCCAAATCTTATGTCTGATAAAAAACAAATTAATATTATATTCAGAGTTACTAAGTTAGCAAATACATGTACATATGACCAGTAAGTTAGTCCACCTTTCATATCTTACAAGTAAAAAAGTATAACGCTTCAGCGCTTCACTCAGACAACATAAAACTCAAGAAGCTGACACAGAGAAGACATTGCCTCCTACCATGTTTTAAGAGAAATGATTGGTCAGTAGCCAATCATTTTAAGCCAACTGATCTTATCTCGAACATAACCTGGTCTTGAGCGGCTTCAATGTGTAGCATAAGTTAGAAGAAGGCCAGTAGGAATTTAACCACTGTCAAAACCCTGAAGACTGAGAAGTAAACCTGAAGTTACCTCGCAAGCTGAAAGCCCTGCTTTCTAGTACAGACCTCCGTTTTTGTTGCTATAAATGTCCCCACATCGATTTGAAAGTGGAAACAGGAGGCGAACGGTGGTCTTAAACTGTGCAAGGAGCTGCCTCTTGCAAGTTGTCTTACCCAGCTATTACAGCACCAACAGCACCCCCTTCATGAGAAAATCACCTCATATAAGTGTAATATGAGCTATATGTGTGAAAAAATGTTGTAAAAATTTTGATTTGATATGTGTTAAATGTTGAAATTTAATTATTTATTGGTTTATGTAGAATTCTAACATTTCACTCTATAATGTTTGTAAACTACAGCAGGAGAATTCAGAACCTCACGCTATTGCTATTGTCCACCTGCAGGCCATTACTTTAGCATTGTTGGTGTTTTGATGTTTCCAAATATGGACACTACCTGGTATTTTAATGATGAAACATCCATATAAAGCTTAGATTCTTGTGATATGATTGAAAAATGTCTCTTTAACGCACTGTATTCTGATTATGAAATGATGACAAATTATGAATTGATCAACTGCTCCTTTCAAATTGTAAAAACAATGTTTCTTTGGTCCGTGTGCATCACGTGACATTGTGGTTACAGGGATTGGCCACTATGTAAAACTGACTTCAAAGCCTGGTGCACTTCCTGAGGGCTTGTGTTGGAGGCAGAGGGCCTGCCTCGGCAGAGGTGTTGGAACAGGGATCTGCTGGTGAAAGGCAGGTAGCTGAACAGAGTCGAAGGAGTTAACACTCAGCTGTGGTTAATCTCCTCAGGGGGACTTTGGGGCAATATCCAGTTAGACTGGAATGTGTATGTGTGTGATTCTGACCAGGGGCTGGCACAACTGTTTCTCACTCCTCCTGCAGAGAGCCTATGGTCGCTCCTCTCAGCAGTGTTATTTCTCCCCAGCACCCTATTAAAACTGCTCTCAACACATGGAACCGACTTCGACCATGGTAGACAAGCAACTCCCTAGAGCCTAACCACTGATGCTTAAATCTAAGCCACACAAGACCTCAGAGTACACAAGTGTTATACTAAAGATTTGACTTTGCTTTCTACTAAGCCGGAAATTCAGAGATTCAAACTTTGTAGAAGGAAAACACAGCGAGTCAGGATTCCACGAGGAAAAATTTGACAAGACGTGTCAATCAAAACATTTCTATAATTCTGCTGATATACTGACACATTGACATGGTCATAGCCTGTTTACAACTGTGCTGTAAATACATCACATTTTTAATTCAAACATGTTAACTTTACATTTCTAGTTTAACATGGTTGAATGCCTCTACCAAATCAGTTGCATTTATGGTTGCTCAAATGTTAGGCTAACAATTAGTTTAAACTGGGAAGTAACACTGAGAAACAATGCCTGTTGTGTCGCTTCCCTGGTTATTTCTTTTCAGTGACATCATATGACCACCACAATGGCTGCAAAAGTGAGTGAACAAAAAACCCTGACCCTTAATCTGCTCTAATCTTCTCTAATGGTCACTGGACTCCTTGAATTCAGTGGAAAATCACTCAACCTCTCTCTTGATAAATGTCAATATGTATTTTTTTTGTATTTTGGGTCACAGAAGCTGATTTTACTCTGTAAGTTTGAAGAGCTATGTTTGTTAAGAATTTCAAGGCTCATAGTTAAAGTGGGATATTTGTTGAATTTGCAGAGTAACAACACATTCTCACTCCCAAGTCATCACACACGGGGAATTGGTAGAGATCCCCTCGGTAGATGTTTTTAATTCAGGATGCATTTGTGTGCAATACACAAAGTGTTCCTGTCAGATAGCTTTTCTGTTTATGTCTTATGTAGTGAAACAGTCCCATTTTGGTTAGGTTCAGGCAACAAAACTATTTGGCTCAGTTTAGGAAAACAGTTGACTTGTGCTTTCACTGGCACTCAGATCTTGATCTTTTGGCCATGGGTCCTTTGTTTGACCCAAAAGTCAACCCGGACTTTCACTCTGCAAGAATTTTTACAGTCTTTCTACTTTGTTGTGGTGGACCTGTTGCAATTAGTGCCCAATATTGCGAGACAAGTTTACTCTGGAGCTAGATGAACCGAGAGCACAGAAGACAGAAAAAGGGGTTTCCTGTGTGTTTAAGGCCACGTTCAAAATCCCAGCACAAGAGGCCCAAATCTAATTTTGTCCCCTCCTACGTGGCATTAATGACAGTGTGAACAGCATATATCAAATGGAGTCTAATCTTTTTAGGTCTGATTCAGGCCACTTCTTTATGTGGCTCTGTATCACATACTCTTCTAATGTTTTGGAATGGGACCTAAATCTGACATGCCATGTGACTTGAATTGGAATTCATGCGACTTTTACATCCTCCCAATGGTCATCTCCTTGGGTCGCTTGATGTAGTCAGACATGAAGATGTGGAACAAAACCTTGCAAAACTTGTGTATGATCCAGCCAATGGGGGACTTTGTGATGCCACAGAGGTTAGACAGTGTGGGGAAACCTGCCCCTGTTGCCAGCCAATACAACCCAACATCTACACCCTTTTGTGGGAAAAATAAGGGAAACAGTCACAAAAAAGAGAAACTTACTCTAGAAAAAAAAAAAAAAAAAATCTGAAATGAGCACTGAGGCTTGTTGGGGAAACATAGCGACACCAAGAGGTATTGACCAAGTTTCTGTAGATATGTGATGAGCAGGGAATGAGAACGAGGTTAAAAGCAACCGATAATTTTTTTTGAGTGAAACTGGTATCCACAACACTGATTGCTAGTGAAATTTGAATAGTAATTATAAAAAAAGTTGCAGTAAAAATAGTAGTGCAGTAGTTTTAACAATTTTTTTGTTAGCATTCTCTAGCATGGCTCTGTTCTTGTTCTGTAGCACTACTCTGTCCTTAGCCATGGTGACTGTCACTTGTTTAGCCAAGAACCCAAATTTCAATCATAAAAGACACTTTAGAAGTAAAACAAACATATTTCCTTTGCCAGCAATATTTTGTCCATGAAAAAAATCCCCTGAAGCTGTAAGCTTAAATTCTAGCCTCTATGAAGGAATTTATGAGCTGTGCTAGCTTTAGCACCATCAGCTCTGAGAACAATCTGAACAACCAGAGGTCAAAACCAAGAAGGCTACAGGCAGTAATTGCTCTGAAGAAATGTTAGCAATTTTAAAATGACTCTGCATCTAAAATGTGGTGCTTTTACGTGGTGGGCGGAGCTTTACTCTTCATGGTTTTTCCTCTCAGTAAACTTCAAGAGGTGTGTCTCCATATCCCTTGCATTATGCCAACTTCAGCAGATGGTAATAATTTACAGTCACCTACACTTTGTAGTGATTGCAGAAACACAACTGTATTGGAAATGTTTTGTTAAGATGCTGCAAGTAGAGCTGAATGCACACAATTTTCAAAGCTTGACGACAAGGCTACATGTTCGTCACATGGTCACAGGAGAGAAAAATAGCAAACAGGTTTGCACTTCACCACAATTTCATTTACAAGTTTGATTTTGTAGGCCGCCCAGGCTACAAATTAGTCCAGATGCTATATATTTCTATTAATTCCCTGCTCCACATGGAACCCACAGTAGGCATCAGTATCAAACTACTTAGTCTTGTTTTTTATGCCTTCTACTGTACGAGACCATGAATCCCCAGGGTTTGTTTCCCCCCTTGTACAGGCATGTGGAGTGTTATGTAGAGTGATGCGCAGCACAGAAAGCGTTCCCCTGCAGTTTACTGTGGGCTTGGCTGGGTATGGCAGATGTCTGCAACACTGCTCTGCTCCAAGTTGAGGGCTCCATTTCAAAGGCCTGTTTACTGGCAAGCCTTAATAGGAAGTGATCTTAAAGTGTTCCTTTAAACATGTCGGAGGCTAATGGTTTAATTTGCTCTGGGTATTGCTCTGTCTAATGAGATTTAGCATGCGCTCCCAACTGCACTGCTCGAACACTCATCTTTTGGAATGAGAGACATAATTTCCTCTGTTCATTTATAACTCTTCATGTCTTTTAATTTGTCACATCATGGATTTTTTTTCCTCATTGCTGCGTCAGAGTGGAATATCCTCATGATAGTAATATTGAGATTTTCTGATGAGGTCTGTCTGTGTAGCTAATGTGCCATTGTAACTGTAGGTTGTGTGTAGGATATGCATGTTCATATATTTTTAGATTCAACTGTCTAGTCATATTTGTATTCTCCTGATTGTATAGTATGTATACCTACTCATCAGTGTGTGTGTGTTAAAATATGTTAAACATTAGCAACATATGAAGAGCTTACATCAGGTATCAGTATACTGTGGCGACACATTACTGAGCTGCTGGGCCTGCAAATTGTGCAGTTAATTACCATGAGCAGTGTGTGTGTGTGTGTGTGTATGTGTGTGTTGCTGCATGTGCACCCATACACACACATACACACACTAGTGCAGGACTGAACAGTGATGGATTGGGTCCCACAAGTCTCTGGTGTGTTCATTTCCAGTGCCCAGCCGGTGGCTCAGGTCATCCTAGGGATCAAAGGCTACGACTGGATCACAGCAGCATCCCTCCCTCTGGTCCAGGACTTACACTCCTCCCCTGCTCTGGATGAAGATAGATAGAAAGTTGTGTTCTCCTTTTTGACAGCCTCTTCATTTACCTCTCTCTGATAGAGGATGCCCTCCTGTACTCTTTGCCAGAGGCAAGATATTTCTCTGTCATTTCATTTCTGATTTGTTGCTCATGTTACCACAATGATTTCACATCAAATTTTCTCCAGAGACTGAACATTACCTGGTTGCTGCAATACTGGAACCTGTCATGGTTTTCACACTGTTTGGTTCCTTATCTTAACCACTGGCAGTGGAAGAGTAAAAACTGTGGGTGGGACAATTGAATTAGAGGTTTGGGGTCCTCCTCAAGAAACTTTTTTTAATGGCCAGGCCTTTAACTTGTCTAAACAGTGAACCCCTGTTACAAGAGACTCAGTAATTAGTTAGCTGAAACGAACTTATCAACATCATTACCAACAGTGATTATGACTAACTTTCCTCTTCTTAAAAAGTGGGAGGGTCCAACCTGAATTATGGCTGTACTTTATTTAGCCCTGTACAGTAGTGTTGCAAAGTGTTGCCAAAGGACATGAAATACCAGAGGAATCCTTCTGTCTCATGAGATTTAAAAAAATTGGGTGCATTTAGAAGAATGCTAAAAAGCAGTGATGCTGAAGGTAAGATTGTTTTAGCCATAGCTGATGAAATTGTAAAAAAAATTGTTCTGATTTTAAAAAAAAAGAGAAGAAAGTAACATACATGCATCCACCATGGTAAGAAAATGCCAAACACCATTCAGATCTGGTCCTCAGAGTAGCTACTATTTCAAAATACACTACACTGTCTCAAATTGTGCTTTTTCTAACAATAATAAAAAATAATAATTGTGAAGGCTTGGCTATAAGTGATATTTTCTTCCTTTAAAAGGCATCTTCAGGCATGTAGTTTGATGCACTTGGTTTGGAACAAGACGAAGAAATTAAATACTGATGCCTTTTCTGTTCTGTTCATTTTGAGACTGAATTTTTTTTAAAATGACAAAAAAAAAAAAGAAACAAGGGGTAATAGCATGTTTTTTTAAACAGAGTTACAAGTAACTCATTGACTGGACAGTTAGCTAATGTCATCCTGCATCATGAACACCATGGACTTACTTGAAGAAATTAAATTTAAGGGACTAACAGCAGATCATGTAGCAATGTATAAATATATATATTTACAAATAATTTATTGTGATGTTGCATCTTGAGGATTTTTGAATCAGAAGCTCCATTTTATAACACTTTGGATTTGGAGTCAAGAAACTTCACGTATTTATTATCCTAAAATCATGCTTTCAGTCAACAAATGACCCTCACCAGAATCTGTTTGGGAGCTGACAGACACCCCCCTTTAATGCATTCTCAGTCTGGTTATTTGGCCTGCACAGAGTTTGATTGACAACTTTCACACCAGCTCAAATGAACTTTGTATAATTTTGTCAGGTTAGGTGTGAAAGCACATTCACAGAGCAAAAATGAAACAGGATATTTTAGTGTAGTTCAAAATCACTACTGAAAATCCAGCCCCACAACAAAACACTGCTCAAAAGCTTTGTGTTTACTAAACTAATGGGAGTATCATGAAAAATGCTGGACTCAAAATTTTCAGCCAATTTTTATCACCCAACACATCCAAAAAAATTTTTTTTTCTCACTTCCTGGTTTTGTGCTGTGTTGTGTGGCCTTTTACAAATGTGCAACAATATTTCTCTAAGTGATGCAGCACTGTACCGTCAGTTTGGCCCAGAGGCTATACATTCAGATGATGTCATGTAGGTCTACAGAAATGAAAATACAAACAGTGATCATTGACCTGGTTTGGAGTTTAACGTGTCTTGTCAATAGTTTTACAGGGTTGGGATGGAGAGAATTTCTATGGTTGCTGACTTGGTGTATTTTATTCAGCCCTCTTGCTTTCATGAGTTTAAAAAAACAAAAAAAATTAACTACTATTTAGAATGACAGCAATATTGTGCATCTCTGCTTGAACACTTTGGTTGGTACACAAAGCAGAAAAACTACGATGCTTAATGGTGCGAGCAAACATTGCATTTCTTGCTATAAATATTGACACAGGATCGACCATGAAAAAGACCCAAACGCAGATAGCAGGCAAGCAGACAACAGGAACAAAAACAAGAGTCTTTATCGTACAAATCAGACACAGGGCACATGCAAACCAAATGCTATGTCTTGACAAAGAAACTAAGAACTGGAATTAAATACTAACTGAACTGACGAGACAATGATTGGCAGGTGAGCAGGTAAGGAGTTCAGGTGTGGGTAATTTGAAGATGAAACAGAAAAGGACATGATTGGTTGATGGAAGCACTGGTAACTGGCCAATGACATCGATGCAGAGCAGGTGAGGAGGATAAACAGGTTTGGAAGGAGAACAAAAGAAATGTAAAGAAACACAACAAAAACCCATAAAATGAAAAAGGCAGGACCCTGACAGGTTCTGTTTTTGGCTTGACTCCTCTGTGGCAGCTTCCCCTAAGATTTCAATATGAAGAGGGTGACTTTAAAACAAAAAAATTCCTTCAGTTTCATATTTAGGGTCCTGCAAAGCTAATAATTGAACAAGAGAAAGATAAAGTGTAATTATTTTTACATTCATAATTTGAATATTAAAAATACAATTTATAACAATAACTTGTGAGAATCTTATACCATCTTTAATCATCTACCCATCTTTATAATAGCACGTTGCAATTCATTATTTCTTTGGCTTCTTAAGTGTTCCTCAGCGCTTCTCAAATTTAGCTGGCTAACTTTCTTGCTAGCATTTAGCTAGCTACCTTTAAGATAAGATAAGATAAGATAAGATAACCTTTATTGATCCCACATGAGGAAATTGCATTCCAGTTACATCCCGTCCAAGAAACATTAAAAGACATACACATAACATGGTTTAACAAACTAACTTACAAAAATGTCCTGATTTTCAAAAGAGAAAGACCTGAGCAGTGCAGCAACAGCCTAGCAGACAAAGTTCTGTAAAAATCAAAAGTGTGAAACAGTGTACATGAAGAGCAGATTTATTACCACATTGTTTTTTAAAGATTTCCTAAGCATTGATTGTGGCAGTGCTTAATTTGTAAATCATGAATTTCCCAAACACAGCGAGGATGTTGATCCGTCAAGGCAGAGAGAGAGAAAAAGTCTTGGAATGCAATTAAAAATCCATAGTGGCTGGACGATGCTGAGGTGCTCACTGTTAAAAAAACTTAATAAAACTAGAAAAAAAAAAAGTCAAACACAGAAGCTTATTTATTACATTAACCAGAGCATTTACAATATTCCCTCAAAACCTGCTGGAGAAGG
This sequence comes from Acanthurus leucopareius, assembly GCA_029814765.1. Taxonomy (NCBI): domain Eukaryota; kingdom Metazoa; phylum Chordata; class Actinopteri; order Acanthuriformes; family Acanthuridae; genus Acanthurus; species Acanthurus leucopareius. The sequence goes on from JAQMCX010000047.1 coordinate 1,427,320, forward strand.
TGCATCTCTCTCTCTCTCTCTGTGTTCATCAGTCTCTGTGTTTCAGTGAAGTGTCACACCTACACACACCTCTTAATTGATCCATACTCATTTCACATTTCACAGCACAAGCACCCGCTTGCTTAGTTTTGTGGCTACCAGTAATTGTAACAGACATTTTTTCAATTTCTTCCTTGTTGCTGACAGTCAGTCAGTAATGTTATTCCTAATTTGAATCACAGCTGCTTAAATGAGCCCATGTGGAATGTATGGGCAAAAGTTACAGATTTATCAGAGTTAAACTGAATACAAAATAGGCAATTAAGATATTTTTGAGTAATTTGGAAGGGAATAAAAATACGGGTGGCGGAACAGATAATGAGATGAAGTGCTGGATCAAATCAGACTGAAGTTCATCCTATTTTGGAAGGTTCTGGAGCTTGCTCCAGCATGTACCGGCCCACATTAAGCCCTGGTCAACGGGTTTTAGAGATATCTTGTAAAAAATGGGCCTTGAATAGAAGCTACTGTTATCCGGGGGGACTTGGAGTGGAAAAGTTTGAAAACCTCTGCTTCAGATTATTTGCCATTTCCTTTCTTTCCTATTCTCTTACTTTTAAAATAATCTCTCAACAAGCACATATGGTTTTGTTGCGCCTTTCTCCAGTCAGTTTTGAAAAAATACTCATTCTGTTCATTGATTTGTCACATATTCAGAAAACCAAACAATAACAGTGTCCACTGAAATCTGCTGAAACACACAAATGAAGAGATGTGGCATATAGCCTTAAATCCAACCGACCCACTGCGTAGTTAAATACAATGTTAGCAGGCCAATGGGTCAACCTTCCAGGCTTTTCTAATTTCATCTCTTTACTTGTAGATTTAATTAGAGAACAGCATGGAACTCAATAGTCCTCCTTAGGAACTTTCCCATCAGTCTCCTGCTTTTTCTCAGTCTAGTTCCCATCCTACCAAGTGGAATATGTGAGGGGTTACATGCTGGGGATAAGCTCTTCTGGGTAAAACTCCATGAAATGGAGCAATGGGATTACAGGGTCCATGCACAAGTCTCAGGCAATCCTTTCTGAGACAGATTGCCCCTTTTCACATCTGCTTTTCATCCCTGTGTGTTCACTTATTTTCCCCCTAAATCTATTGGTCTCGATCATTATCTATCAATAGAGTCCAACTTTGATTAAGAGGTCTGTCTATAGGCAGATTGTCTCACCTGTGCATTGATGGTAGATCACAACAGAACATGTCATGTTAAGATTTTTAAGTTCCACAAGAACCTGATTCAAAAAACGCACCTAGTTCAAGTCAAAAACTTCCATCTGTTTGATTGATCGTATTAAACTGTTATCATATGTATGCAGATCATGCACAGTTGGCACATATTGTCATTGTAGCTTATGTGGGTTAAAACAACAGGAAAAAAAAACGTCAGCATGCGTGACTGTGGCACTGTTGATATCCTGCGGCAATAGTGTGATTAGATTCATGATTAAGCTTAGAAGGGCCAAGCCCACTGAAGATGGATTAAGTTGTAGAAATTACTCCATTGTTGAATTATTAGTGAAGCAATAATTAAGTATTCATTTAAAAAGACTTCACCTGTCTTCCTCTTCACCTGTGTGGAAGTGTCTGTGAGCGAGACACTGAACCCTGAGGGCAGACCAGCACCTTACATGGCACCTCTGTCACCATCAGTGTGTGCATGTGCATGTGAAGGGTGGATGTTGTACAGTGCTTTGTTTGTCTGGATAGAAAAGAAAAGTCTGGATTTCAGTCCATTTACCTCTTACACGCAATCAGTTCAGCTACAATGGACTCGTATGAGTGGAATGGTTTATTGTTGACAGGAGGGATATTAAACTCAAGCTTCTGCTATATAACATGTACTCTGATTCAGGTCTACAGTCTCCTCACTTGAGTTTTTGGGTTTGTTATCTTAATGTGATCTGAAAACTAACAGCACAAACTCAAGTTTTACAGTCTGCATCAATACCTTTCTCAAAGATGTCTACAAATTTATTCCAATAAAAATTTCTCACTCTGTAGTTTTTAACTTATTAAGCATTACAATTCATCTTTTGCGGGCCAACTTACTTACTCTCTTTTTGTACAGAAACAAAGCACTGCATAACAAATAACTTAATAATAATTATTGGACCACAGTGCTCTGATAGTGATCATATAATGTTCTTTCCAAGTTTTTCTGATGTTTAAAAAATAACTTGGGATCAGACCAATGATTGCAAATAGAAATCACAGTTTGACACTTTACACAAAAGGAAACTACTAACTGCATTGCTAATAATAAAACAAAAGCACTCCATTATATATATATATTCGTCACAGTGGCAGCTTACCTGTGCAAGAAAATAAAATATAGTCTTATCTGAATTCATTCATCATCCTGTCTTTCTTTGATCCCCAATCAGTTTACATGTGTATGTGCATGTGCAGCAGAAAAACCTGGGCTTGTTTTTGATTCTCTGGTGTATACACACATTAGCTGTGGTTGTGTTGCATAAGCATTCTGCCTCACCTGCAGAGGTGACCTCCTCCTTAGGAGTCATGCCGCCTTGTTTTTTTGGGGGGGTTTTTTGTTTTTTTTATAGCTACTGTCAAGTCAAGGGATTCTATTCAAATGGCAAAAGTTAGATGTAATGAAAATATCACCACAGAGGTCTGAGCCTCACTCTATGCTTGCAGTAAACTGTACAGATGGCTACTGAATTCAGTATGAGGTGCTTGGGTTTGTATTTTTTTCTCTCATTAAACATTTACAATCCTCTTGAGGTACAAATATTTTGGTTTTGATTTTGAAATTCAGTTTTATGCATTTAGCATCTTTTTTTTGCTTTTTTAGAGGTGCTGTCCCTTCCTCTTTTTCTTTTTTCTTTTTTTTCTTTTTTTTAAAAATGAAAATCAATCATGTCCCCTCCTGAACATGATTTTCATGATCATGTTATTCTAAGCAAGGTATGACCATATACTGTGCTGGTAATGCACACTAACATCTCAGAATACAATGTGCAGAGGGGAAATAGAGCAGCTTTTTACAGAAATGAAAAAACAAATATAAACAGTGCTGAAGCAGCCCCACTGACACTCCAGGACCAAAAAAATTAACAAACATTCAGTTTAGGAGGAAATATTTTGTTATCCATCTCTTTTAAGTTAATTTGGTAGTATTATTCAAAAGTTGTCCATGGTGCACATATATTGTATTGGTTTTTGCTATAGATTAATAAAGCTGTGTGTACTGAATTTTAAACCTGTATATCTCTCTATATATTGAGTTTTGAGCTTATATAAGACATTAGAAATGATTGTTGGACAAATATAAGCAACTAATATTGCCTGATTTTTGACTCAGGTGTTAGTATAGCACACAAGAAATGAAACAACTGACAGCTGCAAAACTAATAACTTTTTTCTCAGTGGTGGTGCCACAGCTCCAATTACTTGACAAAAAAAAAAAAAAAAAAAAATATAACCTCAAGATTGGAATAATAACTTGTTTCAGTGGCTTCAAACCACATTTCAGTTTTCATCAATGAATGGATGCTAGAAAGTGAAGAACTGATGACTTTTGATTCACTGATGTTTCTTATGGATTTCTATTATGTCGTTACTATTTTGTTAAAATAAATTCACATACAAGAAGGAGTAGTTTTAGGACTAGGAGCCTGAGACATACACATTTTTTTGAATAAAAAAATAAAAATGATCTATTACTGACATACTTCATAGTGACACTGGGAGAGGTGCCAGGTGTTAAACATCAGTAAATAATTTAATAAAGTAGACGGGGCATTTTGACCGAGATCTTCTGCTAATGTTAAGCAGCCATTTGTGATCTATAACCCGTCTAATCAGGACCCTCTTCACAGCATGTTGCAGAGGCAATCTCCAAGCCGTACTAGCCCTTTTTTCTCTCTCCCCTGCTATCTTTATATTGAAATATTGTGATTATTCCCCTGGTTCAGGGGAGGCTAGCTGTAATCGCCAGACAAATGATGTGGAAAAGCAATAAAAAGCTGCTCCCGTGGGACTCTTCTAGCTGGCCGAGTGACACGGCCATGAGGGATACGAGCTGCCGATGTGTCTATGGAGAGTGATCCAAGTTGTAGCAAAGCACTGCCTCAGAGCCATAGATCTGCACTGCTTAAAGGGGATTTGACTAAACAAATGGCAGCATATGGTAGATGAGAGAGAGGAGGCGAGTGGAGAAAGGGAGAGGTGGCATTGTTTTCAGAGAGAAAGGAAGGGGGGGTGTAGTGTTGGGGGGGTCCATGTCTCTCCTCCCCTCTTCAATCTTTCATTATGTTGTCACACTCTAGCTGCGTGCTTCCAGTAACACTTTAATTAGCCTCCATGAGTTTAATTGTGCGTGTATGTCTGCCAGCTTGTTTTGCTGCGTAAATCTGTCTTGTTTGTTTTTTCCCACTCTAACTATCACTGCCGCTGCCTTTGTGCTGTTGCTGCAGGAAACACCACACACCTTCAAGTTCACTCCAATTTTTTAAAATTTGCATTTATTCATTCATTTATTTATTTATCTATTTATTTATTTTATTTCATTTGTTGTAATTCCAAAGGTTTTGCCTGGCTGGCACACCTTCATGTGAGCAGAGAATGTCTCACAGCTCTTTTGCATTGTATTGGAAAATTCTCTCCAAATCTTGTCATTTTAACTACAAAATTTCTAATCTTAAACAATCACAATTTACATGAAAAAGGGCTGAATTAAGATTCTTTTAGAGTGTCATTTCATTTTTTGTGTCCCAAACTTTTTCTTCCCAAATCCTTCTGTCAGTATTTAATAGTTTTACACATTTTTAATAGGAAAAAAGGGTGTTGTTTCACTTTATATTTTATGCATATGTCAATATCGGTTGCATATTTTTAATTAGAAAAAATTTAAAAGAATGAAAAAAATAAAAGACCTCTTAAAAAGATGCAACATGTTTGCATGTGTAGGGGTTGAGGGTGTCAGAGACTGTAAAGCTATTTGAACCCTCTACAGTAGGTTAACTGTGCTTGATTTATGGGCAATTTTTTAAAATTATTATAAACAAAAAGAAAAAAGAAAAAACTCTTTGCTTTTAAAAAAATATTTGGTTTTACTTATTATTTCATTGTTGGTAGAGTGGTAACTCCTGTGAGTCAGCATTTACATCATCATGGGACGTTTGAACTCTTTTAAAATTTTTGAATAAAAGTGTAAAATATAGCAATTTTACTAAGTGGCCAATCTTGGCACAGTGCATGTTAAACACTTTTATACCCTTAGCCGACTATCAGACTGTACTTCCTAACAGAAAGCAATCAAAGCAGCTCCGGAAGTCCTCCTCTGTTTTCTTTTTTTTTTTTTCTTCCCTTAGTCTTTGTGGCGAAACAAGGAGCAGGCAGTTTGCTGGCAGTAGGAGGTTTAGCAGCCTGGAGCTAACGGGAGCATCAAACCACGGCTGTGTGTTTCCATCTGTGTGTGTGTGTGTGTGTGTGTGTGTGTGTCTGGAGCTGCTGTTGTTGCTGTTGCTGCTGCTACCACTTGCCTCCATCTCCTCCCGTCTCTGGCCTAATCAACAAAACAGCCTCAGCTGCCCCTTCGGATCCCCTGCCAGGGTCCCTATCATCCTCTGATCAAATATTAATGTGTGATACTGAGCTTGCTCACTAATCCAAAGCCAATTAATATTATCTGTCAATTATTTACAGATCCTGAGGTGCGGAGGCAGATCCCTGAGGACTACATCGGCCAGGTTCAGAATACGAAATTGACTTCCTCCCACCCCCCCCCACCCTGGCCTCCCTTCATTCTTTCTTCCTCTCCCCCTCTTGCTTTTTCTTTCTTTTTTTTCCTCTCTTTTCATCTACTCCTTCCTTTTTTGTTTATGTGTGTCTTTTAAAGCCTAAATGGTTGTCTTTTCAGTGGTTCAGGGTGAGCGGCGCAGGATGCTGCCTGGGCATTAGCATTGCTGATGTATCTGACATTGTGGGATGGGGTATGGTGGGGGGGGGGGGCTGCGCTCTGGTAGCGCTTTGTGTCTGACTCTCACTCATACAGTGCAGTCAGGGAATATTGTTATTAGTTTTTATCACTGATGCGCAACAACATGACATATGTTTCAAATCCCCGCGCCTAGTGATTCGGATTGTTAGCTCCAATCACTTCCATTGTTATTCCAATAGACAGTGAATTTGCTTTTTCCACACATTTTCTCCTTTGGAGGCGACCTTGTAAGTGCTGGTTTGGTTGACTAACGCTCACACATTCACACACACACACACAAGCAGGCACAAGCACGCACATTTCAGTAATCAGTCAGTGCTGTTTGTAACTGGCTGTTTTTGTCCTTTACTTTCTTTCTCACTCATTTGATGGCTGAGAGAAGCGGCGGCTCTGTGGTAATGGAGTTTTCACCCTCTGAAGTCTTTATTCCACACAGCAAAGAGACTCTGCTGCAGCCTCTGCCTCTGCCTCTTGTAGCTCATGTAGCTGTCTGTGCAGGGGGTGGTGGGTGGATGGGTGGCTGGGAGTCGGCGAGGCCTGGTGGTGGTGGTGGTGGTGGTGGTGGTGGTGGTGGTGTTTGGGGCGGGGGTGGAGAGAGGCTGGCATCTGAGAGGGAATAATGATGGCCAGTCGTTTGGATCCCTTGAGCCATAAAGCTAGCTCTTCTCCTTCTACAGAAGGGGAGAATAAAGGCCGCAGAAGAAAGGCAGGATAAAAGAAGGGGGGAGTCATTTCTGACAGTGTATTTGTGCTGCAACTAAACTCCCACTACCTCCCATAATGCACTTTGACCTGCTGGGACCTCTAATTGGCTGGCTCGGTGAGGAGTTGCAGGATGCTGAGGTTTCAGTCCACTCCTCTGTTCTCCAATTTTCCAAAATGTGTCGCGATGTGATGTGCCCCTGGTTTCTGTCGGCTCACTCACATGGTATATGTTGCACTAACTAGCTTTTCTGCTCCAAGTTCCTTCTTTATCAGGTCTTTGTACGCTGCTCTGTCTAATAAGTACAGATGAGTTGTTTTTGCCAGTGTTATTCCCCCCGCCAAATGTGAGCGGGAAGATGGCTTCCTCTCGTTAGCCGTGCCTTCACAGCTCAGATCTCACTGTTTGTGGGAGCGGTTTAATCTGATATGTAAATATAGCGTTTGATCCAAAGAGATACTCTAACGAGCAAAAATCTCTGCTTTTCTCCGCCTTTCCTGCACCAGTAATTAAAACAAAGCCTGTTTGGGCTTTTCTCTTCCGTCTCCTGTCTTTTTTGTCTGTCTCTTCCTCATCTTTCCTTCCTCTTGTTCTCTGCCTCTCTGTGTCTCCTCTTTGACACAAGGCAGTGCAGTCTTGATTTTTACACGTTTCATCCTTTACGTTAGGCAGCTGCTGCATATTTTGTCAGAGCTGTTGCTGTGAAGTACGTTTGTCATATTGGAAACGCGATGTTTGAAGCCGGGCTCTTTTGAAGTGGCTGATGTGGGGCTGTTTTAACTGGAAGGCAAAGGGACGGCGGTAGCCCGTAATGGGGGAGTATTCAAATGACTGACCTCTAGATGACAGACCCAACCAACTGCGCTATGAATAAACAGCAGCTTGATGTGGTGCTTTACGCTGCGCTTTGTTCAGGTGTTGATATCATGTTCCTATCATACTGCCTGCTAAATGACTGAAGGTCACTGGTGTCTGTGGGATGGCGCTGAGATCCATTTAGCTAAGAGCTGAACAGTGAAAAGACTTCGAGTGAGTTCACAGAGCCAGTCCTCCTGGTGAGGTGTGTGTGTGTGTGTGTGTGTGTGTGTGTGTGTGTGTGTGTGTGTGTGTGTGTGTGGATTGTGATGAGCATAGTGTCAATGAGCACTCTAAACAATATGATA
>JAQMCX010000047.1:1435292-1481723 GCA_029814765.1 Acanthurus leucopareius
GTGTGTGTGTGTGTGTGTGTGTGTGTGTGTGTGTGTGTGTGTGTGTGTGTGTGTGTGTGTGTGTGTGTGTGTGGATGGTGATGAGCAGATTGTCAATGAGCCCTCAAATCCATATGATCTATTTGCCTTGTATATAATAAAATGGAAGGTTTGCTTATTTTATTCCTGGTTGATTTCAATAAGGAGACTTGTTATCAAAAGTAAAAGCTCTTTTCATAGAAAACTTTGATGCACTGTTTGGCCGTTTGTATTTTCTCTGCTCTGTGATTTCTGCTCTTCTAACTCAGGGTCACTTTTGTTACTCATACTCGGATTTTTGTGAACGTATGTGGTGTCTTACCTTCTTGACTTTCCAGGATGCAACATGGACTTTCTTTCTTTCTTTTTTTGAGAGAGAAGTTGGATAGGCATTTGTCCAAATCTACCAATACTACCTCATCTGGAAAATTTTACACAATTTTCAGTTTTCTATAAAACTAAAGTGACTGAAACACAGGTAGATGGTAAACAAGTGATACTTCTGGCTAACTTCTTGTACAAAAGCATGTGATCAGCATGTAGCCAAACCAAAAGTTTTAGCCCCTGTCTGCTAGAACTGATAACCTCACTCTTTAGAAGAGAATGATGCTATGAACATGTTTAAATTAAAGTGAAAAAAAGGAAAAAAAGAATGAAATACTCCTGGTGTCGTGTATACCCACTTGTTCATTTGGAGGAGGAAATGGTCAGTGTATTTGTGCTCAGAGTGTGGAGTAAAAGTACAATTCCAGGCACTCAAATGAATTGTTAAGAGAAAAGAGCCTTTAAGAATTTCAAGTTAATACATTATAAAAATACACCAACAATTACTGACACACTTACAACCTCTGGGTGTCTCTGAAGGACAAAGCTGGATCCATTATGGTATTTTGCAAAGTGCAAATAATGGGGCTGGGGGTGGTGACATGTCTGCGCATCAGCTACTATGTGTCTTTACTGTAAATTGATTCATATCATTGTGGGTGGAAATAAGTTTGCTTTGAAACTTGTGATGATCTTTGCAGCACCGGGACGGCAGAACCTCTACAAGCTCTAAATGTTTCAAATATGTGCACAGGGCAGCGGGACAGAGAGGCAAACAGGACTCTGACTGGAAAGGTTAGCATATGAACTGAAAAAGATTTTTTAAAAAGTTAAACCTGTCGTTTGTCCATGGCTCTTTTTATTTATTTATGTATGTTTGTGTTTAATTGTCTGACTTCTGTCTATTTTCTAGTTAGTTAATTTCTAGTTTTTCTAGTGCTGTTAGATTGACATTTAATACCACTTCACCCCCCCCCACCCCCCCCATATTACATATTAGTTAATTATAATATTCTAGCATCTCTTCTATCTCAGCATGTTTTCAGTGCTGTTACTATGTTAAGAAATGTGAATGCGGCCTCATTGGAATTTAAGATCATTCCCTTCATCTGATGGAGATTTTTCTATAAATCTTTACTGTAAATATGCAATGCAAATGAGAATCTTTCCATTTTTTCCCAGTTTTGTTCAGTTTGTGATGGTTCAATGTCCCTCAGTAAAAAGGCATCATTGGTGGGGTTCAGACAGTTCATGAAGCTTAGTGAAGTTAAAAATTAAAGAGAGAGAGAAATAAAATGTGCAGTTTGAGGAAGCAGTGATATTTTAATAATTAATTATATTTCAATATAAAATCAAATTGATACTTTGAGGTCATGACGATTGCATTGTAAATGAATGCAAAGTTAAAGAATACATCATTTGTTTTATTTGATACAGACTTGGGATAGAAACTAGGCCCCTTTTCGGTTTGTGCAAATACAGATAAATTGAAAAAAAGGAAATCTGGATAATAATTTCTTTGTGCATCTCTAGTTTCTTGACACAACATAAACCAAAACCCTGTAATAGAAGTATTAGTAACAAATGAAGTCATCCAAATTTAAACAATCGTGCTTAGGTGAACCCACAATATACATGCACATTTGCATGCTTATTTTTTGGTTTTACTGCCAACAAACTAACAGTTTAGATTTACTCTTACTGTTTTAATATTGTTTGCAGCTGTAGTAGGCAGCTGTTTAAGTTTCCATGACTCTTAGGCAAAAGTAAAACTTAAAATTGCCATCATTTATTTGTAATGACACACAGGTCATGTAAACATAAATATGTCATGTGTACGGATGAGGAATAATCAAGTTATCGGTAAACTGTTTAAAGCAATGGCTGTGTTTCAAGCAATCAAGAAAATAATTCAGACTGTCCCACCAAATAAAAAACAGCAATATAGGTCGAAAGCAGATCCTTATTACCCATATTCACATTGATTTGTTAAGTAGCAGAGCAAAGGACTAAGTCAGGGGATGTGGTATAAGGGGAGGGAGGACATCAAAGTGAATGGATGGGTGTGATCCCACATGTCTATTTCCTAATTCTTTAAATTCACAAAAGTTGTTGTAGTTAACTGACGTAATGCCTAATTTTACATAACTAACACTGATCTGATTTGTAATCAAAGCATGACCTTCTCTTAAACTTTACCCAGTATTTTTGTGCCAAAATCTGATCAAACCATAACGTTGAACGACACTGATCATGTTTGCCTGTTACACGGTGTCACTGGTTTTCTCCAGAAGGAATATAAACTGCTTTGAATAAACATCATATAATCTGTCATTCAGGTACGATGAGAAATAGCTGCACGTCTGATTTACAAAGAAAAAAACAAAACAAAAAACGAGTCATTGATTTTTTTACAACCAAAATACTCCCAAATCATTTTCGTCTTCAGTCAGTTTATATAACTTTTGTGGGACTTCTGGAGCTCCATAGTGCATCCAGTGCATTCAACACTTCAGGAGGAGAAAATCTGCCACCCAGACCTTTGGGGGAGGATGGGATGGATGAGATTTCATAGGGAGACAGGTAAAGAAAGAGACAGAAGCCAAGAAATCTGGCTTTTTGCTTTGATACACCACCTTCAACTTCTGTTGACTTGATATTCTCCTAATTAATTTGTCTGCAGTTGGGTTACCTTGATGAAAGATTACGTTTGGAGGGAGAGAACACCTGGTAGCATATGCTGCGGGGACTGATAGCACGGCAACAGAGTGCCAGCTGCAGATAACAGACAGGACGATTCAGCAGATTGTATATTAGGAGTGAGAGGACACACACACACACAAACACACACATGAACACATGCATGCATGTAGACACGCGCACACACACACACACACACACACAAATGCCTCTGAAATGCTCATTTGCAACCCTGTCATCTTGATTTTATAGTGGTCCAAAAAGTATTTCAAATAGAAAAAAATATGTTACATGTGAAACATTATTAAATGTTGTTTAAATTAAAAAAATGTAATAAAGTTTTTAAAGGTAAATGTTAATGCATAAAACTGTAGTTCACACACCTCCACAGATCAAACACTGTAAGCTTGCTAAGCTTGATCTCTCCCCAACTTCTAATGTTTAGGTTGCCTACCATAATGATACTTAGATTACATTTTATCTGCCATAATCACTATTTATTCCTATCTATATTAACTTTCCCACCATTCACAGATCTGGTGTGAAGTGAGAGCTGGAAACAGGAAGGCTGACATTATAATGTTATCTTAAGTTAGCTGTTGATTGGTTCATCTAAACCTAATAACTTGCCAAACTATCAGTGCAAATCTTTATATGAAACCAAAAGCGTGATCTGTCCTGCACTGAAATGACATGTTCTAGTGGAGGGTTGTGATGTCACCTCATGACAGACACTGAGGTAACCTGGATCCTTAAACTTTAAAGTTGTAGGTTGTTGCTGGTTCTTACAGTGAGCCACTGTCTCTTTGTTGTGATTGAACTAGCCTGCATTTCTGTCATATGACATGCAGTTGAAGGGGTCACCATGCCTGACTAACTGCCTGAGCAGTCATCAGTCTGGCTCTCAGATGATCATATTGATTTCTGGCATGTCAGCATTTTTGTTTGCCTGTCTTGCAATTTAAGGAGTTCCACAGTCTAATTTCCAACACCGTCAAAGTCTTTCTGTCAAAATAACCATTATGGAGTTTGTTTTAATTTTATTTGGTTGTGTTTTAAATTGTGCGGCTCATTATGTTAAACTAAATCTTGCTGCAGAGCACAGAGACCATATTGTCTGCATCTTTCAGTAGTGTGAGTTATATTTCAGGATAATTAAAAAACACAGTTTCTGCCCAGTTCCAGACTTTGAGCAATCTGAGTTAGAGCTTAATAGTGGACGTTTTCTTGGTGCAAACTCTCCTCCACTGCCAGCCTTCTTCCAGCAGTGTCAGCAGCAGGGTTCGGCCTGGAATAACCCTCCATCAGCCGAACCCTGCTGCTCAACAGTCAGGATCAGGTTTCTGTCGGGGCAGCAGGAAGGATGAGATGGAACTCGGCTGGGGTTTTGAAGATCGGCAGGTCCGCCGCTGAATACCACCTTGTGTTTTGGGGTCCTGAGAGGAGTGCCCCAGCAGCTGCCCTCCTTCATGCCTGTTTGTCAGGAGCTGTCGATAAGTCCCGCACTCGCGCCGCTTTAAAGGGGAGGGGAAGAAAAGGCTGAAATAGGATGCTTCCTGCCCTTTAACATGCCAGAGGCTTCGTTAAGGGAACCTGTGAAATCAGTTTAATAGGCTGACATCACCCCTGGGCCTCCGTGACCCGGCCCTCCTGAGACCCTCCTCTCCTTTTTTATTCTCACTTTCTTCTTCCTCTTTCCTTTACTCCATCACCTCATCCTTCCTCTGCTGCTCTCTTTTTTCTGGTTATTGATTATCTTGTCTCCTTTGCTCTTCTATGAACATCTCTTGTTTTTTCCTTTTCTTCTTACGCTTTTTTCCATGTCTGTGTTCCATGACTTCCATCATTTTTTTTACTTAAACTCTTCTTTTAATTTGTTTTTTTTTGCCATTTTCTGTCTTGTCATTCATGATTTAATTTATTTATTCATTCCTTTGTCTATTTTTTCTTCATGCATCATTTCTTCTTTACCATCCCTCACATTTAGACCATTCTTTTCCTCTTATTTCTTTTTCTCCTCTTTTCTCTTCTCTTTTACCTTTGCTTTGCTGTCATTTCCTTCACAATTTTCTTCTCCTCTCCTCCAATTTCCTTTCCTTCACTGTCCTTTCCTTTCTTTTCTTTCTTCTTCTTTCTTCTCCTGTCCTCCTCTTAAATCTTCCTCTCTGTGCGTTTTGCCTCAGCAGCAGTGTTTTGTAGTCGATCTAACCGGGGGATAGCTCTATTTTTCATCCAGCTGACCTTGATGAAAACAGCGGAGCAGGCTGGTCTGAGGACGACCCTGAGTGTGCCTGAACCCACCTGACATTAGTGAATAAAATATAGCGTGGGCCTCCTGTTGGGGACGGCTGCTGAAAGGGAGATCACTCCACCTCCTCTTATTTATTCTCTTTTCCTCCTTCTTCAGACGCTAACGCCGAGAATGTGACGTTAATGTGCATACCGGCTGTTTGAACCGCCGACCACAGGTCAGCCACTTTAATAGAGAGGTTCAAGCCTCTCTCAAAGGGATAGCAGCCCGACGCCTCCATTAATGTAGAGCAGGAATGTAGCCATAAAACAGCACTTCCTCATGTAAGGTTTCCCTGGGAAGCGCTGAGACCCTGTTGTTTTACACTCTCTCCAGGCAGGAACACTGCAACCAGAATGAAACAATCACTGTAATTCTTTGGCTGTTTTATTGTGTGTCAAATGGTTTCATGTTTGTTTTGGATTCTTGGTTTCTGACTTGGAAAACTCTTGTTGTATCTCTAGGTTACATCACAGGAGGCTTGTGATGGTTGAGGGTTGCATCTGCCTTCTCTTCGTAGGGTTTTGCATGACTATTTATGTGCTGTGAATATTTTGTCTTCTGGATATGGTATAAGGAGTCTGTGTGTGTGTGTCTGTGTGTGTGTGTGTGTGTGTGTAAAAGTGTTACTGCATTTCTCTGTGCTGCATGTGTGTGTGTGTGTGTGTGTGTGTGTGTGTGTGTGTGTGTGTGTGTGTGTGCAGTATGGGTCCTGACACTGCCTGGATGGTTATGGCTGCCCATGGCTGTAGGCAGGCCTTGGGGGGTGCAGGCCCTCTCCTGGTGGGGATAAAAGCAGGAGGCATCTGGCTCCAGCGGAGCTCCAAAAACTCAAAGTAGCCTAAGATCCCCCTCTCCTAGTTTAGCCAAACAAGCTGGACTAATCCCAACTATCAGGGGATGCTCTGTCAAAACAAGCAGCAGGGCCCTAAGGCAAGCCGATCCACTGAGCAGTGAAGGGCCGCAGAGAGAGGGAGAGAGGGAAGGAGGCCCTCCCATTAGCATAATGCCTCTCGGTAGCGAGCTGGTGTGCTGGCCTGACAGCCTGAGCACAGGGGCACAGCGTCTCACAGGGGGTTTGGGCTCAGAAACGGGGCAGCAGGGGCAGAGGGGGCTGCAGTGAAAATGTGGGAGTTTTCTGGCTTAAATCAGTAAGGGGGCAAAAAACCAGCCCAGCCTGCTGATGGCAGCTCCTCCTCTTTCTCTTTCTCTGATTTAAACTCTTCTGGCTTATTTTTAGCAGCCTCCGTCCTCCAAAAGGAGGTTGAGTCCTCTTCTCTCTGAATATGTAGGCCTATGCCCTGGGCTCGCCGTCGTTCACCCAATTCACGGCTACATCACGAAGCTATTCTAGTGCTGCTGATCCTGTGTTGTGGCTACCTGCTGGAGAGCAACTCAGAATTTGTGTCAGGGAAAAAAAAAAAAAAGAACTGCTTGACACACAGTACACTATAAATCTCACTCTTCACATATGAAATATTGATTTAGCATGCTCATTATCCTCCACAGATCTCTTTTGATATTCAGATGACTCTCTTTCCTCTTAAAACCTGTGAGATGGCGTCACGAGTTCAAAACGTGTGTGAATCAAGTGAATCCACTCTGTCTCCTTTTGTCACCTTCTGGTGTCATTTAATTTTGTATATGCAGAGTGGCTAAATGAAACAAATGAGTTAGCTGTATATGTTATTAGTCCTAATGGGAACATAATGGGGTTAGCTCAGGCCACGTAATAATGAATATCAATATCAGCAGCCTGGCCTTTTATTAAAGCCTTACATCATCTCTCAGACACTCAATTTGAGAGGGGACTCAGCATCCGTGGGGGGGATATTTTTGGTATGTGGTTGCTTTGGCACTTCTGGCCTAAGTGTGAAAGCAATGACATGGTTCTCAAAGATATTCTCATTTCATTTTGGTATTTATATTTAAAGACTGATTAGAAGTTATCATAAAATTGCGAATTCTGTGAGTTATTTTTAAAAATATTGTCATATTATATGATAGCAGCATCATTTCTGTGGCCATGGATACAGTATTTATGATTCCTGAACAGTTGTTGGAGGCTACAGCTTAGCTAAAAGATCCTTTTAGAATAGGAAACCATGCCGTCTGCCTTAAGTCCAGCCAGTCCTGCTGGGATTGTACTTGGACTGGATCCAGTTGATTATCATTTCAGCCCACTGTCACTCATAAGGAGGCAGGTTTCTAGGCCCAATTATCTTTGAAAACCCAACCATGGAGGCTGGATGTGATCAATGAGGCCGATGCCAGTGTCGATGTGCTCTGAGTCAAGCCTATTGATCAGCGGACGCATATAGACAGACGTTGTGAGCTGTATAATGTCAGCAGGGCAGACGGGTGCGAGGCTTGCGGGGAGGAGGGCTGGAGGGGAGGTGAGGTGGGGAAGGGGATGGTGGAGGTGGGGTGGAGGGGTGGCGGCAGCGCCGGGAGCCTCAGGTGTGCAGCGTCAGGAGGAAGAGGTGACAGTTTGCTGGGCCCCCGGGCCCCTGGGGAGGGGATCAGGACCTGCCCTGACTCCCAGCCTCCCAGCTCACGGCAGCAGGGTGACGAGGCACCCCAGCAGCCCCTCCCACCGCCACTACTGCAATTAAAAGTCTGGCTCAGTTGCGGACTGGAGCGCAATAAAACACAGAACACAACAACCCTCTCACCTTACGCTGAGGGACTGGGACACACACATACACACACAAGCTGGGACACTCCTGCCTCTGCTTGCTCTATTCTCAGAAAGACAAAGCCTAAGGATTGTGGGAAAATCATACTGATCGAAATTAAACAAGGGTTTAAGTTTAAGGAGTTTAAGGAGTAGAGATCATGGTTGAGACAATAGTTCAATAGTTTTTCTTGGTGAATGTTAAACTAGAAGATCTAAAACACCTTTGTTGATTTGAATGCTAAGATAAGCTAATATGAGGAAATATAAGCTTATCTTAGCATACAGCAACAAAAGGAGAAGCTGTCACCCTGGCTCTGTCCAACAGCAAAGCCCCGTATCCTCATAGATCAGAGTCATATGCAAGTCAATCAGGAGTCTTTCTCTGTTCAGATTTTTTTTTTTAATTTCATCTCCAGTACAATAATCAATAAATTACTTTTGCTATGGTTTTTAACAGAGGATAAGTAGTACGCACAACTAGCAGCTAGCACAAAACAAATTTGCCAGAAGCAAATTTTACAGAAAAGACAGCTTATAAGTGTATAGCGGAAGCAGGCTAGCCATGTAACATGTGCATGGCGGTTCAATGTCTTTTAAGCAAATTTTAGAAAATTGGCGACACATCTGGCAAGTCGGCCTCCTCACTTTCTATTCATACATAGAGAAATGTATTTTATTGCATTGGTGCACTGCATATATTATACTAAATTAACAAAAAAAATACAAAACTATGTAAACAAAATTTGTATAGATGTGAAGGGACACTAAAAAAATTTTTCTTAAAAGGAATTTATTCAAACTTATTTTTTTACATTTTATTTATTTAATTGATAATATCATCTTTGTAAAAATTCTAAATTAAAAACTTTAATTTGCCCACGAAATATTTACCAGACATTTAATTGAAGAATATGCTCCCCTCAGGTGGCTCGAAACAACTGACACGACCTCAGTCTCATCAGCTGCCAAGAGACAGTTGTTTCAGGTGACTGAATACAACATAAAATTGTGCTTTGTCAGACAGAAAGCTGACAAATTCCAGTTTAATGTTCAGATTGCCTCTGGATCTGATTCTATACATATCCATGTAGTTCAACTAAGAAAGAAAGGAGACTGTGCAAAGTAAAGGTTTGTGCTGTTCACACTGATTAAAACATTGCAGTTGTATCACATGTAGGTGTAAAAATTGGATTTCATCCTCTGCCTGCCGTGGAGGGAGGAGAGCCTCCAACACCTCTGCCCCAGCCTGAAGGAAATCTGTTTTCCATTCTGCCGCCACGTCCCCAATGCAGTGCCGTCGTCTCAATAATGATGAACGATTATTGCCCTCAGATTGCTTTATGATATATGCACTCGTTAAAAGTAAAGGGCCGATCGTTCCACTAAAGTAACCTTTCTGTACATCATTTTGAGTGTGAAACTAATAATGGCCTGTTTCATGTGACAGACTGGAAACGGAGATATCCTCTCTGTGGTGCGAAGGAATTGAATTCAATACATCTTAATGTGGATAAAGCAGTGGAGCAAGCTGAGCTGTGATGTAATGACCATAAAACTATTCAGCAGTGGCATAATGAGATCAATCACCTCGATGAATCAGTCTCTTTGCTCCTTTGAAGAAAAACAAGAAGAGCTCTAGTTGTTTATCTCCATCAGATGATAAAGACTAGATTTTAAAACTGCATATGGATGCTCCTTATACTCTGACAACTAATACAAGCAGGAGCCACACTCCTGCTCCGTCCTCATATTATTTTACCTCTTAATTCCTATGAATATAGTGGATTTAACATGAATTTTAATGAGTGAAATGTATGCATTTTGGTTCATATTGATGTATGAGGTCATTGGAGAGGGAGAGCGCCAAAGGCTAAAGTTGAGGAAAATACAGACAAGGAGGAGGTGAATGCGAATTAGAGATACGTGTGTGTGTGTGTGTGTGTGTGTGTGTGTGTGTGTGAGGAAGAAGAGAGAGAGGAGAGGACAGCACACACTGAAGTCCACAGCCAGGACTCCTCATGCAAATACTACCAGGAGAAAAAAAAAGGAGCTTCATGAATTAATCTCACCACTTCCACTTTTTTTTGCTAAAGGCAGTCTTCCTCCCCAGCTTGAGCCTTGCTTTTCCTGGCGTCAGGGAAATTAATTAGCTGTTTGTCATCCCAAGCTGAACTGGGGGAATTGGGAGAAGACTCGAGACTCAATAGCAGACAGGCAACACAATGACTGAGGATGGATTGGAGGCTGACTGGCTGACTGGCTGGTTGGCTGGTTGGTTGGTTGGATGGATGGAGGGATGGATGGTTGGTTGGTTGACAGGCAGGCAGGGCTGTGACACTGCAGGTGCTACCACTGACCCCCCCCCCTTTCCTCCTTCTGAGCCTGAAGGAGGGTTTGCCCACCAGCCCGACCTCAATGCACGCTGTAAAAGAGGCAGCAGCTCATTGTCTTTGTGAAGATGGAAGGCAGAGAGGAGGGGAAAAGCTACTTTTTGTGTTATTAGAGGAGGACAGGTGGTACTCTGTTTCACTGAGCCCTAGGAAATGCAGCCTAATGTTAGCCAAGGCTGCTTTCATGGCCTCGGGCTACAGGAGGGACGGAGATAGCAGGCAGCAGGTACTCACTGCCATGGGGTAGATTTAGCAGAGGTGTGAAGCTTCCGATTTTGTCCCACACACACACACTACCCCACTCCCATATTTGATCAAGGCAGGTAACTTTCACCAGCTCGATCACAGGGTAGAGTTTTAGGGAAGAGTAGATTAAGTTGAAAGTTTGGTTGTGAGCTTGACAGGGACTTGGCAGCTCGCCAGAGCAGGTGGCTAAAACAGTATCTTCTCCTTGGTTTTCTTTTACACAATAGAGAGTTTTGTGGTGTTCTTACAGGCACATTTACCTTTTATGAAATAAGTGAATGGACGCTGGGATTCCTGGCATCTGATGCCAATTTGTCCATTATGAAGTGTGTAGTTCACCTCTGACATTTCGTTTTCTCGACATACACGAGAGACACCTCAGTAACGCTTAAAGAGAAAAGAAAAGAGGGAGATTTTGATAAATTAACGATCACAATACCTCTGTTTGACTTTAACTGTATTGCATCGATACCAATAGACAGCAAAAGAGTCAGTGCAGGAACACAGGATGACAGTCTGGAAAATGTATTACTTTACAGCTCAGTAGTCACTTGGTATGTGTCAAATACATGCCAAAAGAACATTTGTGGGGGTGACGTCCACTGGTGTTAAGATGCATATCATATGACCTCAACCATAAGTGTCCATGATTAACTGTTTTTTTAAACAGTCATCGGAGTTTAATAGTTGTTTCATCGTGTTCTGTAGTTGCCATAGTTGTGTGCACACAGTTTTCTTAATAACTGCTTTTTTGAGTGCACTCACTTTCAGTTTGACTTCTACATAAAGTGCTTTAAAAATCTGAATGACTGCTGCACTGTTGACATCCTGTTCACACGTCTGACTTTTTATGCTTTTATGACTTTTTTCGATGTGACGTGATCAGCTCCCAGATATCAACAATTCAAAATAATGCTACCATATGTGATTAAACTGATAGCCAAAACCAGAAGAATCTAAGGTGCACATGTGTGTTGGTCTGTGTGTATGTCAATGTGACATGCACACATGTGTGTGTGTGTTTATGCAGAGAGTATGTAGCATCCCTCCATCCCACCTTAAATGGCTTGCTTCTGTATCCGCTGAGTAAGAGCTTACCTTGTATGAATGTGTGTGTGTGAAACATAGAGTAATGTGTGCTCGTGTGTCTGTGTGTGTGTGTGTGTGTGTGTGTGTCTTTGTTGCAAACGGTAAGATGATGGACTCTGGGCTCTCTGCTTTATTTTGGCACAGCATCCACTCTGTGTGAATGAGCTTCTATATATATATATATATAAATGTGCATGTGTACCAGTGTGTACCTGTCTTTGTTGTGCTATAAGTGGATGGACTCCACCAGCTTTCACCCTCTGTGTGTGTGTGTTTGTGTGTTATGTGTTGTCTTTGTTGTGTGCCTCTAATCCCCAGGTCCCCGGGGCTCCAGGGGAACAGCTGAAGCAGGGGCAGCGGTGGCTTGTCAGCCCGGGGCTCCCGCTGCTCCTCTCCCTTTCACTGCTCCCCATATGGTCCTGCAGTGCTGGGTCCCCTGGGGCCTGTTAGCGCCACACCACCCAGGCCCGGGCCCTGCCACCAGGCCCCTCTTGCCTCCTGTCTCACCCCAGCGCCGGGGCCCGCCATCACCTCTTAGTTCCTCCTACCCTCTCCCTTTGCTGCATCCCCTCCCTCCTCCTCTTTTGATTGTCTGGATTACGTCTCGATTTGAACCCAGATCTTTCCTCCCCGTTTTGTTGTCTTCTGTTAACCACACACACACACACACCTCCCCATCCCCTTACTCTCTTCCTCCACCGTTTAATTGATGTTTCTTTTTTTCCCCTGCCCTCATCTGTCTCTTATTTCTCCGGGCCGTGCCCTTCTTTGCAGTGCGGTGAAGTTAATACAGGGATTTATGGCTCCCATTAGATGTATGAATTATCTCCCTTTCTTTCCTGCAGGAAACTTTTTGGAGAAACCGCCTGTCCGTCGGCTGCAGACACCACAGCATAGTGGACAGAGTATATTAAGATAATGCGGCACGGGCCGGCCAGTGGCCCCACAATACTCATGGCCCCCAGTGACACCAAGACTCGCTGTCTCTTTAAAGAGTGATTTAGACTCTCTGGGCCCTATGCCGACCTCATTGCTTGAAAGTACCTCAGTTTATCTTCACCAGCAGAGCCCAGAGCGTCTCTAAATCAGCTGTCACTACCTCTTGGGGATTACTAGGGATTTATAAATGAACAAGGAGTGCTGTTTCACACAAGTTATCAAACAGATCATAAAACACCATCTCTGGGATTTGACTGTTTGGTTACACATGCTGGAGCTGCGTCTTATGGTAATGCTACTGGTTTGCTGAGTGTTTGCACTAGAGGGAGGATGCCTGTCATCTTTTTTTTTCTTTTCTTTCTTTAATTTGGGATTTTTGGCTGCATCTCTGCAACTGCATCCTCCCTTGAACCAAAACATGATTGATCCACCTAAAGATAACCAAGGTAAACATGATGCTGTCTGGATGTCATACAAGTGGAAATCCACATGTCCACATCTTTGAAATTATTTAATACCATGTGATTTATCGCATTGATTTTTGTCTTTTTTGATAGAACATTTCACATCAAATATTAATCTTCCAAAACATGCCTTTCTTGCTCCATTAAGTGGATCCACATATTGAGTCCTAGCGCCCTCTGTTGTTGGTAGAGGGACAGTGTCCTGAGCTGACCACATCACACCTCTGGACCCTCAGAGGAACTAAAGGACCAGCTGCACATGATGTAAAGTGGAATCAGATCCAAGTCTATGACTTCAATAAACTGGACTTAGTTTGGTAGTAAAGCACGCAAGAGCTCAGAATAAAATGAAATAATCATATTTACAATTAAAAAAAAAATCACCATTTTCTCAGTTCTTAATACAAAGAAATGGTACAAAAGTGAGGACTCGGTGCTTTCCTGTTTTTATATCACTGTGAATTGAACCTTTGTGGTTTGGGGATTATTGATTCAAACTATATGAATATTTTTACCTGGATTCTGGAAAATTGTGATGGATTTTAATGCCTTATGGACCATATGATTACTTCATTAAAAACATTATCATCATTAATCATTCATTTGTTGTAAAAAAAAAAAAAGGAGTTATTGCAGTTTAAAATCTGCAGCTGTTCCTTGAATTTAAAATCAGAATGATAAAGACAGGTTAAAAAACACTTGTCTTATTTAATCTCTATATGCTATAAATAGTAGCACAGGATGCTACTGTACTGAAAAACAAAAGTTATTAATGGGTTGGCAGGTTTTTAAAATCTCTTGACAGGTGTTTATTGACTTTCAGTAGGGTTTTTCACAACCTGGGAACCCAGAAGTTATATTAATGGCTTATAACTAATCTTTTATGTATTAATCATTTATCAAAAGCTAAAATTAATCATTTGTTATAAACCCCCCTACGTAAAGCATGTTTTTATAGTTAGTGGTATCACATTGCGGTGTAACAATGTGCTACCGTGTAAATTTGGCGAGTAACATCCCGGCTCGTCCACTGCTGGCTGTTTTTGGACCATCTGAGCTGCTGGAGTAGATCAGCCGGGAAATCCTTCGCTCTTTTTCCCGCTTTGAAACTCAATCTCTCAGGGTCCCAGTGTTGTGTCTTTGAGTGCAATATCCTCTGCTGCACTCACGCTGTCATCGGCTGCCTCTCTCCGCTTCTTTCTCTCTCCGTGTCTCTGCTTCCATCCACCAGAACACACCCCTCCCCTCCCCTCCCCCTCCTCTCCCGTACCCCCTCCACCTCCTCGGTGCGCAGGGCTCCAGTGAAGCCTGCAGCTGGCTGAGGCCTCCCCTCCTCTGGGCTAAAGACTTGGCAGGGGGGCAGGGCTCTGGATCCAGCTTAAAGAAAAGCAGGCAGATCAAGGACAAGAAATACTGAGGGAGAAAAAAGTAATGTATGATCCTCTCTGTGAACAACCCCCACCAACTATCCCCACCTCCCCACCAGCCTCACCCTCATCCCTGTTGCTATATATCTCTCCTCTCTCAATCTCTCTCTCTCCCCCCTTGGAGTTTCCCCCTGTCCAGTTTGGTTTACCGCTGCTGTTTGGGCTAACTGGTTTCAGATGCAGGACAAAGCAGACATCCCTCCTCCAGAAGCAGAGATAGATAGCGACTTTTTTATGTTGTGGGCAGAGACTCCATATTTATGAAGGGCACAGACCGCAGACAGGAACATACAGTCATGTCAGTTTAGCCTTTGGGTGTTGAGGTGACACCCTTAACAAGAGTTACATCGTGTGAGGAGAAAAAATTCCAATTAATAAAAAATCATCCAAACATTTGAACAAGGACAAAAAGTTCAAAGGTCAAGGCCAAATGGAAACTCAGTGACCAAAAAGCTGGTATGGGAATATTAGAAAAAGATTTTAAGATTAAGAAAGACAACAACATGAAGGGTCAGCAGTGCATTTCATGTACATTTATGTCAGAACTATCTGCAGTTCTACATATTTATAAGTCATTAATAAACCTCTTTTGAGACAATTTATCATATAGGCAACTAAAAATGTTAATAATTTGTTAATAAATGCAGTTGGGTCCAGATGTTCTACGGCTCAGAGGTCAAAAAATTCCATAGTGGTTGTCTTCCCCATGAATTAAGAAGCTAATAAGACAAAGCGAGTGTCATCCTGAAGGAGAACAGACAGCAGACAAGAGATTATTTTACTTTTACAACCTAGAAACTCAAATGTTGTCTTCTCTACTGGCTTGTGAATTACTTTGATAAAGGATTTATTTACTTTTATTACAATCATTATTTACAACTCATTCCATCTTTACACAGTATGCATTATTTAAGATAGTAGAGTATTTTTATGACATTCCCAGAGGGAAGTCAAGACATGTTGTCGTTTGAAGCTCGATGAAGTTTTGAATAGAGACCAAACTCGATCTCATTCTCAGGACATCAGGTGTAGATATTTAAAACTTTGATGATGCCGATTAAGTTCTTTAAAGGCGTTTTATTGGCTAATTTTAACCTAAAGGTTACATTCCAAGAGTAACTGTCTCCCTAGACTGTTCTCATCAAACCAACGTTTCGTCAGGCTCCTTGATATCTCGTATAGACGCATCAGTGTCGTGATCAGTGTTGTGAAAGAGTTGCAGTTTAGTAAAGTTTATGCAACACTCAGTTGGGTTTAGAAAAGATTGTTGTTTGGGTTAAAATTATAAGTCAATTAATGACTTCTGATATGACACAGACAAAAACAGCCATCCCCATGATGAAAGTCCTGTGTTTTAACCATCCATCCATCCATCCATCCATCCATCCTCCTCCCTACACAGACCTTTTCACTTCTGTACTGTATGTCACCTTGTTCACAGAGTCTGCAGATGGATTTACACTGGAGCTGATTGAAAGCCTGGTGCATCTCATACAGGTGTTACAGGTACTTTGTGCATCTGTGTGAGGAGCTTTACAATCATTTTTTGACTGGTTTTAGTCTTGACCCATTATTTTAAGAAAACTTCCCAGGTATTTCTGTTGAATCTAGATTTAAATCTCAGCTTAGCTTTAAGATAATTATGATGTGACTTTGATGACTTTCACTGTGATGGATTTCATAATACAAGCAGATGTTCAAGTGTTTGCAACTTCATCTTAAAATGTAAAGAAATTATTAAGAGCCACTTTCTGTGACAGTGTGAAGTATACATTGGTATGATCAAATGGTTAGTTGTGATGTGATGAATGTGCGATATAAACTTATTTATATGAATCAGGAACCAAACCAACAGGATCTGGTGTAATGCCTTTAAATTAAAGCCATCAAAGCAGATCTTTCTCATCATCTGACTTCTTAACACTCAGATGACGCAGTAATCTTAACCTTTGTTGAAGGAACACAAAAAAGAAATACACAGTTGGATTTCACAAACACCTCATAGTTCAGCCAAAAAATCAAGCAGGTGTGTGAGTGTGTGTGTGTGAGAGAGAGTGTGTGCTGTGTGCTGTGTGCTGTATGTGTGTATCAGTTTTACCACCATGCCAGTCATGTGTCCTCCATCAACTATTGAGCTTTTGCCTCCGGTGTTTCATCAGGTGCACAGCCTCATGTGTTAGTGCCTTACACGAGCAGATTAATAATTCCATTATCCACTCTCTCTTTCACTCTCCATGCTCTATTCATTCGCTTTTCTCACTTTCTCCCCTCTGTTCGTCTTTGCGGCTGCACTCTGTCCTGCTTCCCTCTCTTTCCCTCCGTTCCATTTGCAAGGTGTGATATTGCTTTAATTGAGCAGAAACATGTGGAGAGATCAGACATATCTCGGGGGATTAGAGTAAAAGCTGGGAGTTTGTGCGACTGGCAGCCTGTGTTTGGAGCAAGGGGTCTGCTGGGAATGAATGTAGTTAGTGTGACCCCTGACCCTGCGAGCTGTTGACGTGGAAGCTGGCCAAGAGGGGTCCAACAGAACGCTTTTGTTAATCTCATTCAGGGCTCCCTGTGAACTGTGGGCAGGGGGAAAGCTGGCAGCTCAGACCTGTGGAATGCAGAGCTCTTTATTCCCATGCTTTGGAAACAGAGGTGGGCCCTGGAACTAGCAAGGCTCCTTTAGCAGGACCTCCTCCACTCAGCTCAATCGACACTGACAGTTTCCTGGCTTAGGGTTGCCAACTGGCAGGGCAGCGGTGCAGGGAGGACAAATGCGCCCCACCAAGGCTGCAAAGGCCACAGGCAGCAGGACAGCACTTCTAACAGGCAGCTACGGTAGTGTGCCACTGTTTGAGGCGTCCCAGTTAGACTCACTGCATTAACTGTTGCTACACTAAGAGCCTCTCTGCTTCAGCTTTGAATGCAAAAATGCAACAAAATAAGTATGTGTAAGATCACTGACTTGTCTTCCTGCAACCATAATGAGAGAGAAACCTAAGGTAATATCATTAACCATATAAAAATAAGTAGATTTTTCTTGTTGTCTCCTAATACAGCCCACAATTGTCTCAGAAAGGACTTATGTGAGCAAGGTCTGATCTCAGCGGTTAAGGTTTGGCAAAGTTGAACCAAAATTACCGGGATATATTTAGGGAAAGACCATTGTCATTGTGAAACTAAATCAACACTGATTGTTGTAAGGAAATGAGATGTGAACAGCCTTTGTCGCTGCTAGTTTCTCCTTGACTCAACCATCCGCCATTATCTTCTCCTTACATGGCATCAAACATGGATGTTAAAGGCTTCCTGAATTGGAACATCTCATTTCCAATAATTTGACCATATCTGTGTGTTAAGCACATTCAGTGTGTCTGCTGCAGGTCACAAGTGACACAGAATCAAATAAAGCAATGAATCTTTAAACCCTTGATGTGGCCGTTTGTATGAAAAAACCTACAGTTAATTACAAGTTGCTCCGAGGGCAGAAGAAACAAACAATGAAAAAGTCTCTAACCACGCTTATTTCAAAGAGATGACTGTGCATTGTAATCATTTAACAAGTTCATTGAGCTCTTTTTTAGGCTTTGACATCCTTGCTGTTGTGTGCACTCAGGGTTGTCTTGTGCAATGGAACCGTGTTGGTGCATCGCCTGTCTATCTGGTTCATATTTCTTTGCCTTGTTGTCCTTTTTTTCAGCATGCCAGCAATTACCAAGATCTCAGCTGTCACTCTGGAGAGTACAATATGAGTTTTCACCTATTAGTGGTAGTACCAATAGTTAGAGACACAAAATTTCAACCTAAGTTATGATAAACTGTAATCCTTCTGGCCCCTCTCCTCGTTCCTACTCCCCAAAGCACAGACAGTGAAGTGAAATGGTAAAGTTGCTGGGGACCTATTGGAAAACCCTCAGCCACCCGTGGGAGTCCTCCAACATCATGTTGGAAACCCCTTCTCTAAAGGGTGCAGCTGTGGGGATCAGAGGGGGCCCCTAGTACTCACTGGTTAGGCCAAATCAGTGGAGATTAAGTAAGTGTACCTCTCCACTCGTCTAAATGGAAAGCTGCTGGAGACTAAGTGGTAATCTCTGAGGCTGATGGCAAGTTAAGACTAAAAACAGCAAAACACCTACGCACTCATAGATTCTTTGACCTTGAAATTTGGATTTTTCAGAGTTGTGCGGTTTCAGATCAGTGTGACAAATAGCTCAGTCTTTATTATTCTGTGTATCATTAAGCACCTGGCTGACAGACAGGAAGTGAGGAATTCAGGCTTGGAGAAGGGAGAACTCCTCCTGCTCCCACAGTGCTGCCAGTCAGCTGAGTCCACTGCTCAGCGGAGGCGGGGGAAATACCCGCCGGTACGCACAATGGTGCTGCTGGGATTACAGGCCCCCCTGCTGGTGAGCAGCCCGGCAACGGGGTAGAGGGAGGGAGGGGGATAGAGAGGGAGGGAGGGGAGCGGAGGGGAGATGGAGGAGAGGTGTGCACAACATCCACAGCTTCCTAAACTCAAGCAGAGATTGTTGCTAAACGACTGTGTGTTTGAGTCACATTTAAGAGACCCTCACCCACAGCTACAGCATGTGAAGAAACAAACCAGCTTCAGTGAAAGAATACAATTTTATTCAGGAACCCGGATCTAAAGGTTTTACTGTAGACATTTTTAGGCCATTTCATGGTGACATGCTGCTAAAAGTTTCATTTTATTGTGTAACTTTTCAAACAGTTTGTTGTTGACCACAACGCACCCTTCTCACCCTTTTCAGCAAAATCTAATGCAGTCTTGCCTATGACTATTTCTTTCAGAATGACTCTCCCAAAAATTCAAATAAAGATAAAAAGAATAAATATCGGCTGGTTGCCCGAACCAGCCTTATTGTCAAAACATGACCAGTACCTTTACACACACACATACACCACCCAGCCCCCCTTCACCGTGCTTCTCTTTTTACCTGACATTCTCTCTCTCTCTTTCTCTCTCTCTCTGTCTCTCTGTCTCTCTCTCTCTTTCTGGAGGCCACATCCTCCATTGGTCTGTTGGCTGGAGTGTGTGCACAGCTCAGGCCTGTGATTTACCTGCTGTCCCTGGCTTTAACGCGCCCCATATGGTGAACAATGGCCCATAAAGACGCTTCTAAATGAGACAGGAGTTATAAAGGCAGCCCAGACCCCAGCTCCTGCCCTGATGTTGCTGCTGAAGTGTAGCTCAGACAGTTTGTTTACACTCAGTTACTAAGATATTTTACTTAACATACATGCGATGTGCAGAGTGCATATTAGCATTTGGGCTGCCACCTAAAACTCAATGATCCAAGTCATCAGTCAAGAAGTTGTTAAAGAAGTTGGGTAGATGCTGAACGCAGTTGTGTGATATTTAATAAAAGTCACAAAATGTACACAATGTACACAAAAAGAGCACAACATGTCACAAACTACCAAGGTAACAGTGATGGAAACAGAGACGGACAGCAGGAACCCAGACAGTGTAAGACGGGACGGTGTGACAGTGAAGACTGTCAGTGAAGGTCTTAACCAGACTGCTAAACTACACTGAACCAGATGCTGCAACAACCTCCTTTTTACCGTCCAGTATGATTGACTCTTTGGCTTACAGCGCTGTCAGCAGCCCTGCAGGAGAGACGCTCTGCGGTACACTGGGAATTTATAACTCAACTCTGAGCACGACGCCTACCTTACCTCTTCAGACTGTTCGGAAATCCACTGTTTTCACATCAAAGATGACAAAGAGAAGCATTAAAATTTGAGTCACACAGATAAAACATCTGAGATTCATGTAGGCTGGTATGGGAGTTTAGTGTGGTTGAACTTGAAAAAAGTGATTCGAATGGTCGAATCTTCGTTCTGAACAGCCAAATCTGATTCGACTGACAAAATTCTGAGCTCAGTACAGCCTTGGTTAGCATGGATTTACATGTAAGGAGTGCGTGTGTGTGTGGGTGTGCGTGTGTGTGAGAGTGTGTGTGTGTGTGTGTGTGTGTAGTTGCTGAGCTGTTGGCAGCTCTCAGTGCTGAGCAGATGGAGTGGAGAGGGATTCTGGCTGCAGTTCTTCATGTGATATAAAGATATGCTTTCTGTCAGAGCTGCTTCTACTTTTTGTGTCTACACATAATGAGTCAGTGTTTAACAAACAAATTTAGTCAATTCACTAAACCAGTTATTGTTGCAGTGGGTTTATGTAGAGTTAATAAACCTGAATATCCACTACAGTGCTACATGCAACCACAAGATGGTTTATCTTTTTTATTAGCAAACACTTTAGGTATGACAGAGAACACTAATCTTAAGTCTACAGCTCATGTCATTATGTTATTATGTTGTTATGTTATCATTATATTTTTATGACTCCAAAGAAAAGAGCAAGCTCTCAGTCTTCCGTTTATTAAAATGATGCTCCATTTTTTCCCTTTTTTTAGTTGAACCTCATCCTAGTCATCCACCCACAGCCCCCAGTCATTGCCACTGCCCATTTCAAAAACTACATGAATTACTCCCACTAATACCACTACTACTATAGAATCTCAGACTGCCTCTAAAAGACAAGAAAGCCAAGTTATTTCCCTTAAGAAGACAACTTTGCAGCCAATGGCTCCAGGTCTTAACCTTTGTTTATCATTTCATGTTCATTCTGATGATTTGTATTTTCCATTATGATCAGAACATTTTGAGGAATCATAACATATTTTCATTCAATATCATTATCAGGCAAAATTGATCATATTTACTCGCAACAAAGCTTCAAAACAAACACTACTACTGCAAGGAATTTAGTACTAAATGAAAGTAATGAAATTGTTAAGGGGCTTAATAAAAGGCTTTGGTAGTGATTTCTCTGCATGATTTATTGATAAGTAAATTAAGGTAAATGGAATGGAATGCAATGAACATTGCTTTTTTTTTTGAAAAATTGACTTACTTATGATTTACAGTCATCTATTATCTGTAAATCTTTATCTGTTTCTGTTTCTATTATATGTAAATAGTTTATTCCAGAATTTATTAGTACATGTGAGGTATGATTGAAAAATGGCTTCTCCTCCCTGTGCTTTGGTTCAGATAAAATCTCCCATGCTGAGTCCACATTGTAGAGTAGTTCTTTATAACATCCACACTGTCCACTTTGCTCACAGTGATCGAGTCTTTATAAAGGACAGCAGTAAGCGCTGCGGGACATTCACACTAAATAAACTTATATGTTTATACACCACCCCACAGAGGTGGAAAGCTAGTGGGGCGTGTAACTGCGTTTGGGCCCGCCCCTCAGGAGGTTTATGGCCAATGGGGCAGTAAAGATGTCATGGCCAACAACCAGGGGGACTTCTGCGAAGAGGGAGGATTCGGAGGGTACAACATTTTATTTTCAAAAGTCTTGTATAAAAAGCAAAAGGCTCTGATTCCAACTCCCTTTCCATTCAAAGGTCTTTGCAGTGGTCCGGCCCTCCTGCCAGATATCACAGCTAAACCTTTAACCTTGATGTGTCTCACAGTCTGCTTTGGCCTCAGAGGTGGAGGTGACCCTGACACCCCCTCTGGCTCTAGCCCTTCAGCTGGCCAGCACTTTGTTTCCTTTGTTTAACCCCTGACCTGAGAAAACAAGACGTGTCCCAGAGTTCTGAGGAAACTGAGGGGAAGAGGAAGTGTTTGGTTACAAATTAAATATATGCGTGTCATGAGCCATAAATCGGTGGGACTGCTAGCAGCGCTGCTACTGAAATGGCATGTGGTACCAAGGCTCCTACCATAAAGTTTTAAGGCCTCACTTCCATCTCTGCTTTTCAAAGGGGATCTGGGTGATGGCTGGACCTGAGGCAAGATGGATCCCAGGTGTCAGGAAAGGAAAGGGAAGGCATGGAAAAGACATAGAAAAGAAAAGATTAAAAGAAAGGAAATGAAAAAGAAAAATTAAGAGGGAAAAAGGAAAATAGAGTCTAATAGCTGTAGTAAAAAGAGTAATATAAAGATATTTAGAATGATGAGGGTGGAGAAAAACTGTGTGAATGGGATATAGATGGCAGTTATATTGTAAAGAAGAAGGACCAAAGAAAACACTGTGTAGGATTTAGTGTTTATAGAGTATTATGAGGATTATGAGGATGGTTAGGATAATCTTGTTGTAAAAAGAACATGATTTGAAATCACCTGGGGAACAAAAAACCAGAAAGCTCAGTGTGCTCAAAAAAAAATGTAAACAACCACAATAAAATGCATGTTTTTAGCCAAAAAGCCTTTTACCACAGAGACTTTACAGCCCATTATCTGTTTGTAAAGACATTTCAGTAGGTTCCCCTGTGTGTGTTTTTATTGCATTTTAAAAATGTTTAGGTATACTCCACCAAAAAATGTGATAGCATGAGCTGACTCAACATTTTAATGTGCTGTGTGGTAAGCCAGTATGCTAAAGCTGTGATAAAACAGTCAACAGAAAAGGAGTCTTATCCTCCTTATTCATGAAAAAAATGCAGATACTGTGATGGATGGATGATGCTAGGTGTATGCACTGATTCATTGCCTCCATCTCTGGGTTGGATGGTGGACCATGGCACAGGAAGTGATTGGCAGCACATGTGTTCTGGTACTTTGTTGACCCTCCCATCAACCACATCCTCCTCCTCTCTGTCACTTTAAAATAACATCACTAGACTTCCTCCTATATAACTAGTCACTTGACCTTTTAACATAAATGTAAACATGTGAATTCTGGAGAAATGACCATTACTGTTGTTCTTTTGAGGGGCACGGTCCTTCACTCATAAAATGGTTTACCATTGAAAGACCTGTGACAATGGGTATCAGTAAAGTAGCTCAATAACAATAAAGACGCTCTATACTCTGCTAAAGAGTCCTGTTCAAAGACACTTCTTCTACCTGCTGAACTGAGGACTAAGGTTAAGGTCTAAAATGTAGATGAATAATCCCTTTCCTCTCCATCTGTGAGAGTTCAGGTTTCCTGTCTGTCTGACAGACAGCCATCAGCTCCTGTGTAATCCCAGGGCTTTGGGCAGAGTAAAGTGTTGACAGCTAGACAACACAGCCTGCACCGCACTCCACAGAATGTGCTAAAAGATGCAGATGTAAACTGTGCACGCATTTGCCAGATGTAACTTAATCCTGAAACCACTCCTCATGTTTATTCTTACAAAACATACTTATAATACATGATTTGCTCACTTTCATGATGGTTAATGAGCAGCACCATCCTTTTAATTTAGATGTACGGATGCTGTGTGTTATCCTTGAGTCAGACATGAGTTAAACTCCTGTTCTACATCATGCTTGGAAAGTTTTGTGGGGTCTTTGCATCACATCCTAGTTTTTGTTTCATGTTTCTTTTTTATGCAGAATGCCTCACACCAGGAGATCCTGAACACTTGGGTTTGCACATTGCAAACACTTCTCTGCGCTGGTTTGTGGCAGCGTGTGTGCATGTGTTGCTCGTGTTGAGTGAAACAGGTCAGGTGTGGGTTGTCCAGCCTGTAATGTGTTTGTCTGATGCAGGAAGGGGGGAGGAAAGCAAGGTCATTCCTGTGTTGATATGGCAGTCTCAATCTCCCCCCTGGGACATGCAGGCAGGGAGGAAATGATACACACAGGCTTGGATTACTCACTAAAGAACTCTTGGTGGGGGCACAAGAGTTACACCAACTGCTCAGTTGCATTTGCACGATGTTTCAATGCCACTGTGACTTGTATTTTCTGCCAAAAAGTCCCAAATTTCGTTCCACTTCTTATACTTGAAAAGACAACAACAATAATTAACCAATTTGCTTAAAAATTGCCCCCTTTTATAAGAGCCACAACTCAGTTTCACCAGACAGGCTTCACACACACACACACACACACACACACACACACACACACAAACAGTGCTGGAATCAGAGGCTTAAATCAGAAGCTTGGCATCAAACTGAAGTCTAGCTGAAACCTAGAGTCTAGATAAAAGATGTCCAGCAAGATTGTTTTCACCTACTTGCATGTCTTATTTTACTTTATTTTAAAAACGGGCCTCAAAATGTAATTTTGTGTGTACCTACGTTTCTTCTTGCGGTTCTGTGTTCTAAGGTTCTTGTTCTGAAAGATCATCATTCAAGGTCCCTTTGCCAAGCCAGCATTTAGCCAGTTGCAGTCAAATTGTCCATTTTATTGAAGATGCTGTGGGAGTCGACTTGTGTAAGTCTGTACACAAGTATCCCAGCATGCATTTTTAATCCACCAGCACTTGGAGGAAGGCAGCAACTATTACGATATTACAGCTGTTATCCTGTTACAAAATGTTCAGTAGAGAAATGGATTTTAAATATGTTTTCTGTTCATCAAACAGTGCCGTCTTGAATGTATGCTGCGTGCAGGCCTGCTGCTGGGCAATGCAAGTTAGTCCACCTCACCAGGGAAAAGAGTTTTTTCTCCACAAGCCCTTCGGTGATTTACCAGTGGTACTAATGTCTCCATAGCATTCCAAATATTAGATATAATACTTTTTTGGAAGATACATTTAGGTCTCAGAGTCAAAATCTGTTGCTGCCAAACTATTTTGGCTAGAGGTTCATCGAAGGTGCATATTTGTGTTGGATCTTCAGCGCTGTAGAATATCATGCGCTCTGTGTGGGATCCTTTCAGAGGCCATGCCAAAATGATGAGAAAATAACAGAGGTATGTAAAGGAGAGAGAAAAGAGACACAGTGGAGATTTTGTTGCATTAAAATTTATAATAGAGTAACGAGAGGAAGTTTATCTGCTGCCTACATTTAAATGTGGTTGAAAGGTCTGAAAATGCAAAACGTATTTTCTGCTCTGAGAACTAGAGAGTTTTAGTATCAGTTTAGCTGTGTGGAACTGCTGGTATGTCAACTGAAGGCATTTGTAAGAGCCAACTCGATTGTAAAGTAACAATTGATGAATAAATAAAAGGTGCGATCAAAGCTTTTGAGTCTGTTTCTGTTCAGCACAAATCGAGCACTACACACTATTGTGCAAACTATCAATTTCCCATCTCCAAGTCAAAAGCAGCACTTTGTAGGAATCTGCAAGGATCTCCATCTTTAGGCCCGGGAAGATCCAAACTCATGTTAGGGGCCATCACAGACGATGAAACGGTATTCTTCATAGTGGAAGAGTCCACAGTGTCCAAGAGCATAGAGGGCATGTCCGGTCACGAGCCCAACCAAGAGCATGCTGCTGCTTTCACTTTGTGTACCATGGGGCTGTGTATTGTGAATTTGTCCCACTGGGTCAGACTGTTAATGCTGAGTACCACTGTGAAATTCTGAGGCATCTGAGGGGAAACATTCAGTGCAACCACCTGAACTGTGGTGTAATGGCAACTGGGCGCATGACAACACATCCACTCAAAGAGAAACAAGAAGGGTTCTCACCTGTAACAGGACAGGCGTCACTACCCGCTGCCCTCTGAACTTTGCTGCCTGCGACTTCCATCTGTTCAGCTCAGTGCTAAAATAACAAATGTATACATGCAGGAACAGTCTCAAAAGTTTTTGATCACACCTCATTTATGTCATGTTTAGCTGAAAAGTGAGACAATTTTTAAAGCCTGTAAATGAATAACCACTAAGAAGCCTGAGTTTTTTAAAAGGATTCATGTTGAACTTGGCAGTGCACACCTTTAAAGAGGATGGGTGCCATAGAGTGACCTTGCATTGTTCACTTTCTAAAGTATCTTTCCCTGTCTAAATCCACCGGCAGGCAACGTGTTATTCACTATAGACTAAGTCTAAATCTGTTGTCAAGCTCATTGTCTTCCTGTCATTTAAAACTTGTAATCCCCATCCTGCTGCATTGTTTACAGTGATTCCTCTTATTTTTCCATGGAGCACATCCTTCAAGAATTCCATGCTTCACAGAGCTTCTCCTTTGAATATGTGGCAGATGAAAGTAAAAACAGGATTACAGTCTAATCCCTCTCGATTGTTTGTGTCTTTTGGCCACTGGGAGAACTCTGATGTGGTCCTGCCCTGCTGGAGAGAGAGACAGAAGGGGGGGAGGCGGGGGTCGGGAGATGGAGACGGAGACGGAGGAGAAAGAGACTTTCCTCAGTGCCGTCCAGTAATGAGAGCCAGTAATAAAGTGGATGTATTCATGGACAACTGAAGCCAGCAATTAAGGAAAGAGGTAGCTAGCTTCAGACGGCCACTTTGGATCTTTTAAATGTAAATACAGCCGCTTCTCTCAAAGTGCTTGGTGAGATATTCCGAATAAAATCCCCTCTCACTAATGAGGGAGCTGTGATATTTCTACACCAAGCCTCTCTACGGCGCTACCACGGTAGGCAGCCCTGGCCCTTGTTGAAACGTTTTAATCAGGCTGAAGGAACAGGGATTATAATATAACAGAGTTGGTGGAGACTAGTCTTCCTCTGTTTCCCATATCAACACAGTCCTGTTTGATCTGCCCTGAAATCTACACTGCTGTGACTATCTTAATTACCTAAGTGGATGTAGACAACATACCCTACATAGTAAATTGCAGGAGCTGTCATGTCACTGAGTAATGTTCTGTGTTCCACTTAATAAAGAACAATACTTGGGAAAATAAAAGACAGTCACTGTTTCTACATCCATAGAGGAGATAATAAGACAAAGAAATGGCTCATATAGATCCTGTCAGGAGACAAATTATAGTAATTTTAAAAGCAAAGCTCTGCTATTTGGTAACATTTGGTGTTTGCAAGATCTTCTCTCATCGCCAGTAAATTGCTGTTGCCTTGATCAGCTGGTGCAGCCTGTCACAAACGCGCTGTTTTGTGCCATTGTTTCATCCCATCTGGCTAGGCTTGATGTCTCCTTCCCCATCCTCAGCATCCTCATACACTCCTTTAGCGGCGGGTCAGGTCACTACACACTGGTTTGTGATGCGGGAGTCACAGAGCTGCCGTCATCTCGCTGCCCAGTAACAAACAACAGCTTGACTCGCAATATTGTCGTCGTGTTTGTTTGTTAAGAGGGAGAGAGACTCACTTGGCAGCAAACCAATTCAAATGAGGCGTTTAAGATATGCAAGTGCACTATGAATACGAATGAAGGCAGTTATATGTTGCAGGGGATCCTCATGGCATAGACACGGGCCACTTTCTCCTTTTTCCAGACGGTGGAGGATTTCTCGGTGGCCTGGAGTGGATGTGGCAATTACCCTTTATTTGCATTGCCACTGAAATTCATCCAATTACCATCATTTAGGCAGTTACTTTTGACATGCGCTGGCTAAGTGGATATTACCATCCCTCCTTTATGAGCAGAGCAGTGATACATTTACGCCTGAAGGCACTGAGAGATCCGCTGTTGTTGTAGGGTATTTGAGAAACAAATTTTCATATTTTATTTAATGATGAGTAGAAACATATCCTAAAATCAAGCTTTTGATAACATTTAATGGTGCTCTTCATAAAAATGGGACTGGCTACGGTACAAAACTTCTGATATGTATTTCCGAGAGGTCATCCAATGGTTGAGATGGTAATCCCTGCTCAACAATGGTCCCCTGTGAGACGTGGATGTCCTCATTGCTCTTAAATCTCAAGTCACAGAAAATACTTGGTCACACAGTTTTGATCACATGATGACAAGTTTAAAAAGAAAGAAAATAGCTTTTTTAGTTTGGAGTATCAGAGTGTAGCTGACATTTATTCAAACATTTCTTTGAGAAAAATATTTACAAGCAGCACTGGCATTTATTAAAGTATTTATTGACTGGACACTTGAGAGCAGTTGTACGAGCTGACAACACAACATGAACATATGATGTTTTTGGAATATGTTAGCCAACTGTTGCTCATGCTTTTATACATCCAGAAGACACATTGCAACATGATCATGTATTTAAAGGTGTAATTGTGTCCACCTGTTGAATCTAAGACTCATCTTCATTGTCTTTTAAGATCTATTTTGGCCTCCCCCAGCTGCTGAGGAAAACATGTCTGTTTAGCTGTTAAATGCTCCACTAAATTCTCCAGGTACTTGCTAACCTTGTCTGTCTGCGTTTTTCTGCATGGCTGGTTAGTGTACAGTAGTTTTAGCAGAGCTTTTCTTTAAAATCAGCTGCTCATGGAAATGAGGTTGATGGGATTGCTGAGAGTGAAACAAACAGTATAAAACAAAAGCAAAACTATTTGCCATAAAATGTTCAGTAGATCTTGCGAGAACTGCAGGGGTAGTGTCAAATTCTCTGTGGGATCATCAATGCAAGTGACTTTCTAATCACACAATGTCCCTTGATTCAGTGATTATACAAATAAATTATGTGCAGCTCCAAGTTTTACATCCAAATATCAGATACATCTACTACAATCACATCAAAAGATCCATGGAACAAAACACTAACAGAACCATTTACTGACCACATTTGATTCAACTTAAAGGTCAAAGCATTTGAACGCACTTTATTTTAGGATCAATTTTTTTATCCTTACAGATTAAACAGTCCCACTGTCCGTGAAATTTTACCACTTTTGCAATGAAAACTTGTCTTAGATCAGGTCCAATTCACACAAAGGCAAATCTTGATCTTGCACCACACTCTTAATGCAAGCTTTTAATCCCCTGAAAAGTCTCATCTCCACCTGGCTGGGAGAAGTAAATTCCTTAATCCCTGTTTCTGTCTGACGTTGGGTTTTGGTTTACTTCAGTTCCGAAGTGATGCAAGTAGTGTGCGTGTGAGTGCAACAGTGAGTTGGTGTCCCAAAGGACCGTGCCGAGGCGGAGGCAGTGTTTGCGCACTGTGCAGCCGGTGGCATTAGGTGTCGGAGGCAGCACGTCTGCAGCCTGCTCCCGAGCCTCCAGAGAGTTACCCTGCGGTGGCTTCACTCTGATGCTGATGCCATAGATACCGCAAACTCCAACACCGCCTGCACTGCCAGCTCAGTCAGCTCTGTCACACGACGCTGACATTGCTGACATTGCAGGTGCCATCCTAACTAACGCTGCTCTCTAAAATTTGCCATATCATTTGGATAAGTCTTGCTCACAAACTCTGACACTGTCGGCTTTTACTCTGTAATTGCATGTACAAGTACAGACAATTCTGTCAAAGATTTCTATGAGAAAAAAGGATTTTGAAAGCAGTGTTGTTGATCAAACAACATGAAAACATTATGTTGTGTTTTTGTGGTAAATGTGTTAGCAAGAACTTGTCTATTTACATATCTAGCAGACATTTGCACTTGTTTCGGGTCCTGTCCTTTTGACGGATGTTCATATAAAAGCTCAGCTTTGGTCTTTTGGTCAACTTTTGGCAAAAATATCTGTCCCTTTAGTGGCTATTTATTTAAATCTTTTTCTTTATACTATTCCATTGTTTTGTGTTGTATGAAGGACTACAACCTTTCTTTTTCTTTTGCAACCTTGTGTTGCACAAAAAGGGATAAATTACCTTGTACCTTGTAAATGTCCCACTACATTTACTGGCTAGTTGGTAAGTTTGTCTGCTGTTTAATGCTGGGAGGGACTGTGCAGTGGTTTTACCAAAGCTGCAAACAGCTGCTCCTGGATGTGGGCTGGAAAACCAAAACAATTAGCTGAATGAGACAGAAACCAGCCGCAATTTCAGCATTTTTTTATCCCAAGGACGGAGGAGCCAGACCACGGATGTATGAGGAAAATAAAATAGTGAGTGGTTTATTTAATGATAATGTGATAAAAGAAGCAAAGAGTACATATCCATCCAGAAATAAAGTTTGTTTTTTTCAGATCTTTCAGACTCTGTCCCCCCAGTTATAACAAATACAAATAAGTTTCCTGTTTGTAGTCCAAGCTGATGACCCTGAGGATATTATCAGGAGTTATTTTCTCAGACTTGACAAAGCTCCTCTAGAGCCACAGAGAACACTATACAACTGTTTGCAGAGGTTCAGTAAATTCTTCATAACAAGTATTTTGACCTTTCAGACCATTTCACAACACTTCTTTGAAACAAGTTGAGGTTTTGAACTTTTTTTATTTTCCTGATCAATCTTGGATTAATGTGTCTTTGTAGACTGTAGGTGCTGCTCTGTGTTGCTGCTGTTGACAGCCGTGTTGTGTTAGAGACGCTGAGGCAGGCAGCGGGCTGGAGCCAGGTCAGTATGCCGTGGCCCCTCAGTGCAGTCAGCTTATCCTAACCTCACACTGCTGGCTACACTAATGCCAGCAGACAAGAAGCAGTTGTTGGCTTCCGCCGGGTCAACAGCAGTTTCAGCTGCTGACCCGGCTCTATGAGGCCGAGGGGGCCGAGTGTACATCACGCCTCCTTCCCCCCAAACCCCCCCGATCCCTTCCCTTCCAAAGGCCAATGTGGCTCCTCTGGGCTTTTGTTGCATGATGGGATATATTCAGCTGCTCCGTTTGGCTGGTTTGGAGGAATGCTGCGGGTGCGCCCCCTCCCATCGGTTGGTCAGTGGAGCGAGGAGGAATATCAAAGCTCCGTCGAGGAGGGGGCGGGAAGGGGGCAGGAGGGGGCTGAGAGGGTCATGTCTCATTGGGCAGAGCAGGGGGGCACTGAGCCTGTCACATGGCTGATGGCTGATTTACCACTCCACTGGAGAGGTGAAGCCTCATAGGCCACCTCTCCCTGTCCACCACACACTCACACACTTCACTGACAGATATTCCCGACTGCTCAGCATCTCTACACTGTTTTAACTACCATGAACATCAATGGGCTTTCTCTACTGTCTGGCCATCTCTTTAGCCAAGCTTCAGCTGAAGCACCTGTATTGATTCCTGCTCCAGCCAATTCAGCTGCAGCCTTTCATGGGCTCCTCTCACTGACTTCTCTTTGTCCATGTTTCTCTAACATGTTCTTTTTTTTCTCAGCCATTTTTTATCATCTGCACCCATTTCCTGCACTCAGCAGAGATGCCACTCTCACCCACCCCACCCCACCCCACCTCTGCTCTCACACTCTTCACATTTTGTCCACTTTAGTTGTGCGGTGATGGAAAATCCATGCCATTCACTTTGTTGTTGTTGTTATTTGCAATGGCTCATGTGTTGTCAGACATCTCCATATATAAAAGACACATGGGTGGAATGTTCTGTCTTGCTTTCAAGACCCATTCACCCATCAATAAATAAACCACATCCTGCAAACACGTACCGTTCCACATGGTTCAATGGAAAAGCATAAGCAGTCCCTGTTTTAATAGTATTGCCAAATGGTACAAAAACATACCCCTTGTAGTCTATTTTTACCCACTAATGTGTATTGATCCGTACTCTTAGATGCCTGTTGGATATAATAATGTGTGTCCTGTCATCTAACATATGAACCTGCTTTTGCAGATAGTTAAAACACACTGACTGCTGCCCTTATATATGCAGTTTGTGCATCAATGCATTTAAATACTGGCTTCCTCTGTACCATAAATTTTGTTACCCTAAATAAATTCTGATTATCTGAATGAACAAATCATAGTGTGAAAGAGGATGTGATGTTAACATGTACATCCATCCTTCTATTTTCTGTAAGCATTTTTCCATGGCAGGGTTAGGGGTCAGGGGCTGGGGTCAGTCCCAGCTGACATGGGACGAGGGCACGGTATAACCTGGACAAGTCGCCCGTTCATCTCAGGACTTACGCATAAAAAACAACAAGCATTCACACCTATGGGCAATTAGAGTCACCAATTAACCTAACCCTAACCTTCATGTGTTTGGACTGAGGGAGGAAGCTGGAGCATCCAGAGGGAACTCACGCAGACATGGAGAAAACATGCAAACTCCACACAGAAAGGTCAAGTTTGAACCCCGAATGTGAGGCAACAGTGTTAGCCACGGCACCACAGTGCCCCCTTAATGTGTGCTTTCTACAGTAAATACCAAATACCAGATATCCAGCTCTGAACCCGAATCAGTGCTATGTGGAACTTGTTTTGAACTTTCTTCTCTGTGCAAGGTAATGGAAAGCTGTGACTAAATATAATTTCTTAACTGCAGGTCTAGATGCTAAAACAGCCTCGTTATGGCACCTTTTTTACCACTGCTTTAACTATGCATGATCACAGGAAGAAGACTGAAATAGTTAAATAACTATATTAAATGCAAGTCCCTGAAAGGTCTGCCTCTAAACACATTACCAAAAGTCTACAGACATGCTAAAGAGGTGTAAGACAAAGTGTTTTTCTGATAATTTAGGCATGAAATACAACAACAATACTATACCATCCTCGTACTGTAAACTTTGTAATTAAAGTTTGCCACTGCTGTGTCTTAATTTAGTGTGTTAGCATGTTAAGTCTTGCTAATTAGCACTAAGTGTAAAGTACAACTGAGCCTGATGGAATGATATTTTGGAAATATTTGGTTAGACACCAAAGTACGAAACAAATGAAAATTTTGTCCTGGTGATGGCGCCAGATGAAAACTCCAAGGATCAACAAAGTTTTTTTAAAGTCCATGAATAATCTCCAGTCTAAAGAGTGTTACATCCATCTGTGTAAACTGGTGCAAATATTAACCCTGAGGTATTCCATCCTTAACCATAGATGTTGTAATGCAAGCAGCACAAGAGGAAAAGTCAGGAGATCAGCAAAGTCAGCTGACTGTTCATCATCTGGGGACAAAAATGTCTGTACGCTGTTTCATAGTAATCTGATGTGTAATTACGAAGATATTTTAGTCCGGATACAAGAGACTGAGAAACCAACGCTGGCATCCTTAAAAGCCATGCTGCTCATGTGGCTCCAAAGTTGGTTCTGCCATAGCTGGTACCAAAGACCAGTGAAAAGCAGATGGTCAATTCAGAACCTGCTTCTTACCAAAATGTGCCAGGCTTCATCATTTCAGACTGGCTTTGGCAAAGGGAACCATTTGCAAATCAGTGTTAGTACATTGAATAATTGGCATATGCATGACATTCACTCAGCATTTTACATTCACACATGCACCAGAAAGTAGATGAGTGGAGTGGATAAAAAGCACAAGTGTGTCTTGCTTACACTCACAGTACAGTGCTCTGCAGTAAAACTATAATGCACCTATTTTCCTGCTGCTGTAGTTAGAATACTGTACATACCTCTTGATCCATCCTCAACCATGCTGCATATGTTTTGAGTTTGGCATCTGAGTCTGGGCTGTCTAAGAAAAAACGAGACCATTCAGAGATAAGAGAACACGCCTCTTTCTCTCTGTCAACATGTAAGTCTTAAGTGAAGCCGAGTGCTAGCTGGGATTCCTGTCTGGTATCCTGTCTGACATGAAAGGCTGCTCGCTGGGACTGAGGAAGGAGCTCAGAGAGAAGTATTCCCGCTGGACCCTCCGGCAGATGGAACAAGAACACCTTGAAGGATGGGAGTGTCGCCGAGCCCGAGCGCTCGCT
This sequence comes from Acanthurus leucopareius, assembly GCA_029814765.1. Taxonomy (NCBI): domain Eukaryota; kingdom Metazoa; phylum Chordata; class Actinopteri; order Acanthuriformes; family Acanthuridae; genus Acanthurus; species Acanthurus leucopareius. The sequence continues at coordinate 1,469,171 of JAQMCX010000047.1, forward strand.
TTCTCCCCCGCAGATGAAACGTAACGCGGGGCTGTCTCAAATCTCCGGCAATCTGCGGATGTGAGCGACGCGGAGAGAGCACCTGGCTCTTCAAGGGAAGCAGCCGTTTGAGATGTGACAGAATGCCTTGTCAGATAGAATCACTGTAATGGAGAGATAATCCCACAGTCATCACTCAGAAAGGCATGTCTGCAGGGCATCTTGGAGGAATAACCAGATATGCTTTGCAACATTTAGACGGTAAACGTCACTAAAGCCGCTGTATTTATCCCAGGCTAAAATCAAAACTGAGTGTAACTGGAAGGAATTTGGATAGTAAAAGATAGGAGGCACTTTGAATTTTGTTCGTAGTAATGAGAAATTCAGAAGTTCTAAATGTAGATCAATAAGCACTGTTCTGCTGATACTCTTGGCTGGTGAGTAGAACAGGATTAGTCCTTGTAGGCCTGTCAGATGACAGAGACAAGCCAGACAGGAGAGTTTGCAGCCACTGCTGTGTATGCAGAGATGTGCCTTTCGTCTCTTGTCACTCAAAGGCCCTTCGAGGAGTTTTGCTGCTCAGCCACCTTCCTTGACCTGTCACTCAGTCCTCTGACAGCTGGTAGGCCTCCCTCCCTCCTCCTCCCCATCCTTCCCCCCTTTTTCACTCCTTCACCCTCTCAGTCCCTCCCAGTCTTCCTTCTCAATCCCAGCATGCGGATCGGGGTCTCATTTTCATGTGTCAGGCGCCCCGTCAGTGTGACAGCTCCCTGTCCGCCTGTCTCATTAGAAAACAGCCAGCTTGGTCTGGGAAGCAGCAGGAGAGGCGATTGGCGTTCAGCTCTCCCCAACCCGGGAACTGTGAGATCAGCTCTGCTAACACCAGTCAACCAGATCATCATCTGGCTTGATCTAACATCCACACATACACTGATCCTCACACCCAGACTCCAGCTGATACATGTACACACACATTGATATGCCTTTTTTGACAGGCTCAGTGCACTTTCATTTTAGTTACTTAATGGACATGAGTGCAATTACAAAACTGAATCAACCAACGGCACTGACAAAAAGTGAGGCGGCCTTTACTTTGCAAAAGTTGCCTTTTCTCTCTCCTGCTCTTTCTCATCCAAGTGTTTAAATACAACTGCACTGTAAAATTTTTGATAATTGTCATCATTATATTTAAGATTAGCCTTTGACTTACTGGGTGCATGAAAAAGTTTACTACCCCTTCTTACAGCCTGCGTGTTTTTGGCTGTGTGTGATTTAGTGATTCTTATTTGTCACTCAGCAGTGTTTGAAACACAGCTTATCTTTGACAAACACTCCAGCAGGTCTGTATGATTGTATCCTAGTTATTTTTTCTCAGGGGACGACTCTTGATAGAGGGAAACAAAGGTGTTTACTTTTTCGGCCTGCATATCAAATGACCTTGAAGGGCAAAAAAAAAAAGAACTTAAAAAAAACTAAACATCAGACAGCTATGATTCCCATTCCTTTATTGTTTGTCCTTGAGTGTTAATTGTGCAACGTAGAGAGACATCCATTAGGCAGACTTGCGTTTGATGTTTTTTGATGCGAGACCTAGATGTGAGACAGTGAATAGTTAAATTCTAATTGCGTGAGGAATTTGTATCGTTATAATTTGGGGAGGCTTTGTATTCTTCCCTTTTAATGAATGTAACATGGCCATCTAGGATAGGAAGGAGCAGAGATTTTGTGAGTTTATAATGAACTGTGAAAGACTTTTGAATATGTATGAGGATGCAAGACCTTAGGCAAGATGTACACAAGCTCCCCTGATGGGTGTGAAGTTGATCATATCATTTCCTTCCAAAGAGCAAGCCTCATTTGGTACAGAGTTTAATCCAGGACTCATTGTAACGTGGCACAGCTTTGTAAGAAGTGGAGCACAGGGAAGAGTTGAGGCACGATGGGGAGGAATTTAGTGCATTTGATTTTTGCTATTGCTGCCTGATTTCAGAGTTGTTTCAAAGTTATTTTTATCTATATATAAAAAAAATTAATGGTTACTGTTGAACTGGGTTAAATCTAAATGTGAAATCTGCTTTAAACCAACTGGATTTTTTTTTTTTTTTGCTTAATTACTTTTAATAGAAAATAAAGGTATGTGGTTGAACTGCCAACATTGCAGCACATATTAATTATGTATTTTGAATAAAGTTTAAAAGTCAAATATTGTTATGAATTTTACGACTGTCACTTTATGTTACAAACAAAATGTTGTAAGTTCTGCTTGTTTGATGTTTGCCACTGCAACTGCTGGCCAAAATGTTAAAAGCTGTTATTCTTTCTTCATCAAAAATGTACAAATACTCACAAAGATGAAAAAAAGTTAGAGAATAACAATTCCTTTCTGAAAAAGCACCGATAAAGTTTTGGTGTTTTGGTTCACCAGTAAGAATTAAAAATTTGAGTAAGAACATCAAAAAGCTGCGGCTGAAGTTCATGGGGCTCAGACGTGGCATGACAGGCGTGCTGCAGTATGTCCACAGCAGAGCAACATTATAGTCTATTTTAACTGCTACACTGCTTATTTTTGGGCTCAGATTATAGTCCGTGTTAGATTATTGTCAGGAACTGTGCTAAGAAATCCCCTTTTTATCTTCTGATTTAGGTTCAGGATAAGAAGTTGAGCTTTAAAATTAACTGAATAAATGTGGCCAAAGATTTTATAACTTCAAGACTACTCCTCAACTGTGTACTTGTCACATGTGTGTATGTGTGTGAGCACACATATGAATACATCGCTTGATTTCTGTCTCTCTCAATGTGCCTTAAACCTGTGACCTGACATGGTGGCGGCCGCTGAGTGCTCTAAGTGATGACCCTTCAACCTGGAACATTTCAATTTCAACCTGTGACGTCTCCCTAGAGATTGATTTGAATGTTAAGTGCGCCCTCCAATCCAGGCGCCGTATGAAAATGTAATCAGAGCGCTATCATCTCCCCGGCAGATAGAGGGCTTGCTTGACTCCATGCGGCAGGCTGGGCGCTGGCCTCATTTCCCCTGCCAGCAGGTGTCCTCTCTGGATATAATAGGCTTTACATGTGTAATTAACACATGGCACTGCTGCCTGCGCTCACCATAGCCTTAGCCCTGCTCCTGTCACTGTGACTTTCGTTCTCTCTCTTTCTTTCTCAATTTATTTCTCCACCTTTCCTCTACCTCTTCATTATGAAACATAATGGCTTTTGGGGAACTCTAGCTGTGGTAAAAGTGGGTGCAGAAGATAAAGACAACACCTTGATGAAGAAAAAGCCCAGCACTTGGTAGTGCAGGGGTGGGATGGTGGTGTACAAGAAGGTTGCACAATGTGGAAGGACATGGATGGAGTTAACAGCTTGCTGTGTGGGCCAGCTAATGCCTTAAAACCCCCCTCTCATGAAACCTGTAATTACCAGGGCTCCGTTAATCAAGAATGAAACAGAGGAGAAGCAGTGGGCTAATTGGGGCCGACGTGCTCTGTAATTAGAGTAATAGTCACACATTGGGATTTTATGAATGAATGACTTTGCCAGGTTTTTTAACAGGGCTTCATTACATTGGTCAGAGCTACCAGCCATATCTGAATGCATGTATATAAAGGATACAATATGTTACTAGTCCTTTTTTTTTTTTTTTTGCCCAAACAGCAGATTTTCTCTCCAGGCCTCCTGACTTGGCCAGTGTTAATTATGTCTGTGGCCGGGGATGGAGGTGGGGGGTGGGGGGGGAGTCCAATTATTTTTCTCTTCTTCTCTTTTTTTGCCCCAAACCCTTTTTCACCCATGTGCTGCTAGCTGTCAGGGCAAGGAGGTGGATTTCTGTGTTTGTGGAGCTTGATTTGCAGAGTGTGGAAGGAATTCATCATTTGCTTTATCATAAATGGAAACTCTGACTTATTTCTGATATGACAACGCCACAATGGGCTCAACTGATAAATTATTTTTCTGATAATTTGAGATATAAAGCAAACTCTTCCCATTTTGGAGACACAAATGGTCTCACATATTTCTTATGATACATTTTTATTCCTGGTGGGAATGTAAGAAGTCTGCATAGATTGTGGCGACAAAATGCACTTGGCAGTTCTGCATTTCTGCAGTCCAAGTGAGCAGGAATAGCTTGCTGTTGCTGTAGCTAATGTTAAAGACTTTATGTGCAAAAATGTGCAGCACAAGACCAGCAAACTTAAGGCTTCTCTCTGCTTTAATAATTTTATTTGTATGAGATGTTGACTGATGTGTTCATACATGGTCCGAAGACCTTTACACTCTATGTCAGGGCAGAAAGCCTGCTGTCATAGCCTCCTCCTGGCTGCATCCAGCTGCCTCCATGTTGTCCGTAAGAATTCTTGGAGGGTGTGCGTATCGTTGTAGCCTTGACAATGACTGTGTAAATGGGCACATTTTGAGACAGTCTCTCTTTAAAAGAAAAAGCAATTAAAGTACTTTTGTGAGGGATTTAAACTACAACAACAAACCGGTTACAAAGTTGTTGAGGTAGCCTTTTGATTCTGTCACTGAACAGCAGATTTTACAACTGCTTTTAGACCATGTGACATACACTTTGCATGAAACGGGCAAAGTGTATTAAAGTTGTAAAAATCAAATTTTCTATGCTATACACAGTATGGTCTGCAATATCTGTTCAAAGAATTTACATTTTGTAATAACCTGTCTATGAAGCTTTCTTTGCCCACTGCAGAGTCCACCATTCCAGCCATGGATTCAAATTACCTTGCAGACTTTTACAGAAAACAGTGAAGCAGATAATCACTTTGGGCATATTCTGACAGCAAATCGCTTTTAAATATTGCAAGAAATAATGGTAGAAGACGGAGCAGCCACAGAGTTTACTCCTGCCCTGCTGCTTTGTGGAAAAATACTTACACTGTGATTTTTTTTTCTAGCAAAGTAGTTACTCAAGAGTAAATGTTGCACCCAGAATTCTCCAACCTGAAGTATTAAACCACAGTAATGTTCCACTGATGTTGCCAAAATCAGCCAGGACTGAGATCTTAAGCTTTATGGCTTTTCAAAAAAAAAACTGTGGTAAAGGTAGAAAGGGTAAGGATGTCCACGTTTTTTGGGGAGTTTTTTTTTTTGAGTTTTTGCATCATTGTTGAACAGACATTTGTGGATCATCCTCTGTTTGTTCAAAGGGGCTGATCCATCTGCTTCATGCCACAAGTTCTACAGATGCAATGGCCAACTCTTCCTCAGTTAATATGCATTTGGATACATGTGGATAATGATAATACACCAAAACTTTTTTTCCTTAAATATTTTACTATCATTATGATTAATATTATCATTTATGCCATTGTTGGTATTATGTGTGAGGTTGTACAAGGTTGAAGTAAACCATACAGTACTTATTCAAGAGAAGAAATAAATACAAAATAAATTAAATTGAAATGCATTTCAGAGTACACCGCCATGGCAACTGGCTGAGAAAAACATCAGCCACTCGTCAGTGGATTTCTATGCAAGTTTAAAGTAAAAATAACAAAGAGTGAATTGTTCTTATAGGTGAATATTCTTGAGATAAAATCGCAAGCACTATGTAATAAAATAAATACCTACACTATCAGAAAAACAACTATAGAAAAAGTTTGGAGAGATTTTTTGTGCATATCTGTGAAACTCTTTTTTATTGTAACCTCATTTCTTTGATTGGGATGACAAGATAAGCAGAATCTTATATCACAGGTTTTAAGCTTTAATGCTCACTGTGAATGATTTCTTGTATAGGAGGAGGAGAGGGTTTCTCTGCTGTACGCTGCTCTCTGTCTCTTATCCCCTGAACAGTGTTGATGACCACAGAGAAGAGAGAGATTTGGCACGTTTCCGCAGCTTGGATGCTTCCCTGTCAAGAGTGTAAAGGCCACAGCAGTGATTAATGGAAACCATCTGAGGATGCAGGTCCACTACCTGTGGCTAATATCTTCTCCTCTATCTCGCCTCTCATTACCTCATTTGTCATGGTGTGATGCATCACATAACTGTCTCTCATAAACCCACTTCAAAAGGATGCAGGATGGATCGAGTTCCTCCTTGTCCTCTCCAGTGATGGACTCAGGTAGGAGTTATAATCCCAATGACACTGGTCCATTGATCTCCAAAGGACAGGCTGACTGTAGAAATGGGACCACATATTTTGGTTGTAAAAGCCGACGAATAAAAAGTTATCAGAGGGATGACTCAACTACACAATAAAGGAGGTGTGTGTGTGGGGGTGGGTGCGTGTGGATGTGTGTGTGTGTGTGTTCACTTTAAATGGTTTTTTTTTTTGCTTTAGCAGAAGCTATTTAGGATTATCATAGTCTTATGTCTACATTAAAACTTATAAAAGCTACACTAAGCCTAAGGGTAATTAGAAATTCAGAATCTACAACATGTGGGTAAATGTAAGAGGTGTCTGAGGTGGGCATTAGTTGGATCAGTTGTCAAATGCAAGTTTTTACATGATAGTATTTTCCATGGTAAAACAAAATAAGATTTGTCTCTTAATGACAAAAAACCTTCCCCATACACTCTCCATACATAAATCTGATTAAACTTTCATTTGTTATAAAGCTTATGGTTAAGGATGGCTCATGTTTGCCTTGAACTTGCCCCTGGTAATGTTGCTATACAGACTTAGATTGTGGGGGCTTTCCATAACACACTGATCTCCACACCTTCCTCCATCTGTATGTTTTCATGTTCCATTTATGTGTCCTCCACATAGTTTATTGCTCTCTGGTCCTGCAGGTCCCTATGAATCAAATATGCCTGGATTGTGGATCATAGTTGCATATACTGCTGTGGCCCCGCTCAATGTGCACAGCTACTGTTATTGTTCATATTTATTATTATTATTAGTTTATATACTTATTATATTCTTCTTTCTATTAATTTATTGAAAAATATTTCAATTATTTTATGTCACAGAAGACTATAATTTGTCAGTTACTAACCCTAACCCTGATCAACCTTTTCTTTACTTTAACCAAGTGTTGTCTAATCCTTATAAAACCATTTAAGCACAACTTTCCCCTTTCCTTAAACATGCTTTTGTTGAAAAGGAAAGAATTTAAAATATTACGGCACTGAACATAATCCCAATCTGGGATTGCATTACAAGGCCCCTTTGAGATTAATTCCCAGCATACAGTATGATCCCCTCTGTCCGTCCTTGCTGTAGGTTGTCTTGAGCATTCCCCTGAGCTGTGTTTTAATGTGGAGCCTCTTCCCTCGATCAGGGACATCTTCAAAGCTGGTGTAATGACACAGTGTACACACCTCTGCTTCCTGTTCCTCTGCGGCCAACAAAACAACAGGGATCTTTCTCTTCACATCCGCCTCCGGAGTCCTCATCGCCCAGCAAATCTTTCAGTAATGGACAGGGCACCTCAGAATGCCCCAACCCCCCTTCATACTCTCCCACAATCCCCTCTGTCTTGCCCTGTTTTCTGTTTCCTCTCTATGCTCTCAGCAGTCACCCTCCATCAGGCACAGACTATTATGACTTTCATCTTTGCCTCGTCATTTACTGGAGTGGCTTCTGCTATTTACACATAGCTAGCTAGTGTTTTAGCTTTACTTTGAATGGACGAGCCGGACTCCTTATGTATCTGAGTGCTGTTGTGTATTTGTGGTAATACAACAGGACTTTTGCGTTGTATGCACTCTGCTGTTGGTTTAGCGGTACACTTATCAGTGCCACCTGCTCTTGGAGTAGCCTCTTAATTATCAGATCAAAGGCAGTGAAAAGGTGCTAAGTGGTTAGGAGCTGCAGCAGCACGCTACTGGCCTTTGATCCGCTCGGTCCCAGCCTCCCCGACAGCAGCCTGCCTTAAATTAAATATGGACAGACATATCTCTTTGAGTTCAGCCCTTTTCCCCTCATAAGCTGTTGCATTTTTTTGTACATTGCACTCTGTTTGATGTGTGTGACTGCTTAGCCTGACAATGGACAGCAGTGTGCCTAAAAAGAAGTGGCTGACTAATCGAGGACTCGAACCTCCCGCTGAGTTACCTGGAAAGGTCTTGGCTCTCTCTGGACCAATCAAGCAGGCTGTTAAGAGTTGCCTATAATAAGACTGTGTGTGTATGTGTTTCCTCCTGCGTGTTTGATGTATTATTTGTGTGCTGATTTATCTGATGGTAGAGTAAACACCAGACCTCATGGGTCCTGGGCTGCAGACGTGAACGCTGTCTTCAATACTGGGTGCTGGATCTGGTCTGGTCTGGCCCTCAACTGTCCCGCCGCCTCTGTCTTGCATTAGACCAGAGACTGTTTACGAGTGTGGCAGGCAGACTTAGCTGAAACAGTTGAGGTCTTGTGTCACCAGATGTTTTATAGGGCAGGCGGCATGGAGGAGGCAGGCAGTAAGCAAGGAGGCAGAGGGGGGCCGGCGCTGGCTGGGCCGGCAGTCAGGTGCTCTGGGTGCCCTTTTATGGGCCAGTCCACTAATGAAAGTAGGGTTCTGGGACCACTGTGGAACATCAGAGGCCACTCCACCCCACCAGACCCTCACCTCCATCTACACAGGAATGTCATAAAGCTTTAAAAGACTGCTCCCCCTTTCATTATTCACTTCCGCCTCCCCTTTCACTCGGCTGTCCTGACCGCTGATTGATTGGTTTCCATTTTTTGTCATGTTTTCGGGTGGCAGCTGAAGTGTGCTTTCACTTCACTAGGGTGCCACAGGATGGAAGCAATAAGTTATTATTAGGCAGATGAAGTGTAAGATGTTTCCCGGAGGAAGCGCAGTCAGAGTGGCTTGATAAGAGAAGTGAAGGTGATAGCTGTGATGGAGCCCTATAGATGGAAGTCTTAAGAGGTACCAGTCACATATGGAACCGATCAAAGGAGCATTTCTGTGGTCAACTGTGATGTTGACACTGCAGTGGCCTGCTGGTGTAAAGTTGCCACAAAAGTGATCTTCAAACACTCTATTTCTGCCATTCTGCTTCTTGCTACCCATCAATACACTCTTCCATATCTGAATCCAATTGTTCACACATGATGTTAACTCTATGTATGGATTTGCTGAACTCTCTATGGGACTAATGGAGAGGCAATGCAATATGAAGTTGGGTTTGAGAACTTAATCATTGTTTCGGATTATACAGATTGCTGAAATTTTGGCCCTGTATGACATCTTAATTTTTCTGATCAGTTATGAACAGAATTCACCCTGATGCTTTGGGTGTAGTTTAAAGTCTCGCTGCATGAATAAATGGATACAGATTTAATCGAGTTGAAGTCTCCTGTCAAGTTGAGTCTTAAGGCATCAAGAAGAACGTTAAACACCTCTGGTACATTACTACAAATTTAGAAAGCAGATTCTCTGGAGGTCTACAGAGGGTCCTAAGAAAGTGTACGTGAAACTCCTAACAACTTGATGAAACACATATTTTGCAGCAATGTTTAGGAAGTTTAGCCCAATTTTTGCCAGTATGGGATGTCCATAAAAACTGGATTCAGTCCATTCATCCATCTACTCTTTCACTCTTCAGGCCGATCCCCGTTGCCCACTTCCTGCTGACCCACCACTCCCGGCTTCCTCCCCGGCCCCCAAAACCCTCCACTCCGTCTTGCTGAGCAGCTTTGAACTCCTGCATGTGCCACATGCCTCCTTGCTCCCACACATTTCAGCCCCATGCATCACAGCAGCTTAACTCCCATGTAAATCAGCAGGTCGAGAAATACATCCTCTGCCAGGTGCATACACTTAGCCAGCACTGTTTGACTGGTGTTGAGGAAAAGAGGGCATGTGATGAAAGAGAGAGAGAGAGGGAGAGAGAGGGAATGTATATGTGTGCATATGTGTATTTGCTTCCCTCCCTCAAGGGAGCACAGTTACTGCGATCTCCCCACGGCAGGCATCCGCAGGATCTGACTGGATTACACCCTGAGCCCCGCTCGCATGTTTTAGCCACAGTACAACATGCATGAGTGAAAGAAGACGGAGAAAACAACAAGAGGGGGGTGAGGAGGAGGAGGGGCAGGAAAAGGAGGAGGCTGCTGCTGGGCTAAAGAGGGACTGTGCGCTGGGTAGCCGTGTGGAATAATGTTTCTGTTTACTTTCTGGGCCGTTGCCGTGTTAAACAGCAACGAACCATGCGGTCCTGGGTGCTGGGAGGGGAGAGGATTTAATGTTGAGGTGGTGGGGGTAAAGGAGTTGATTTACGGAATGTTTGTATCCTATTGGGGGGTTGGGGGCAGGGGGTTGCTTGATAGAAAACGAGCAGATGGAGGGGAAGAGGGCAATGGCAGGGTTATAGAGTTATAGAGGATGCAGTAATAAGAATTAGAAGAATATAAAATATAAATCTAGAAAGAAAGAGAAAGACAGACAGTCTTTCACAACAGAAGACCAAATTTAAGTAGAAGAATTAATGCTAAAAGTCAGTTAAATTTCTGAGTGTCTCATCTTCTGACTTAAGTTAAATACTGGCTTCAAAGATGAATGTTTTCAATATCGCCCCTATCGAACAAAGTTGATGTCCAGCTCATAGCAGTAAGGGACTAAGTTGATTAGAACCATACAGCAGAATTTATATTTGCCTGACTGCATGTCATTTGATAGAGCTTCGCTCTAAAATAAGTCCTGTCTGACTCATCCTTTGCACTGGTACAGTTCAAACAGTGAGAGGGCATTCTGGGTAAGGGAGAAAGTGTGTCATATACACTTATTGGACCTTTGACTTGTTCACTGCCAGTTCTTTAACAGAACCCTGTTATACTAAGAAATGTGTGTGTCATGCATGTTGACTGAATTTCTTTGGTGCAGTTATTGTATACATTAAGTCATGGGTTGTTATTAATAGATACTAACAGACAAGAAGGAGCGTAGAGATTTATGACACTCCCCCCTACTTCCCAGGTTCATAGTGATGTGGCATTAAGGGTCAACATTACACCAACACTTGCACTGTAATAGTTTGTCTGCAAAGAAGATGCTCCAGGGGCTCTGTTAGTTGAACTTCCCAAACTTGTCTGACAGAACAAATACTGTCTGAACAGCTGGTGTTTCACTTGTGCTTATAGTTTAGGATTGTTGTAACCTGTGTTACATGGAACCACTAAAACTACAATGATTGTTAATGGATCCATTTTGTGGGGCTGATTTTTTTCGTCTTTGCTAAACTTTGTTGCAACACCTTTTGTACTTATGACTGCCTTTAAGCCAATTATAAATCTGTAGAGCCTACTAATAAAACAAACAAAATTTAAAATATTGTTGTTATACCAATTCAATTTAAATTGAAAAAAAGGTCAACATGCCACCAGTTAGGCATCACTGTGACTGCATCATCTTTGTCACTTTGTACGTATTTACATTTAAGTCACGAACTAGACTGTTCCACCAAACAAATTTCTAATCAGTCACTTTGTATTACAGTTCAAGTAAATTTTTGGATAAAATGCTTTGTCTCTAATTGTATCTTAATCCATATTTGACTCTCATTTAGATGATGAGAGCACTTTTCTACATGCCTGCAAAGAATTAATGCACCGTGCCACAGTGCCAGCTGACTCATCCAACACACAAACATTACAGCTACAAAGTGTTTACATGCAAAGAGGAAAATGTGTTGTTTATCTGGAGTTTTTTTCAAAACCTTGTTATTCTAAGGCCTAGTATGAGTTACAGCTGAACATTCAACACAGTCATAGCTGTCTTCATGGGATAATGTTTGTGTCCTATGGGAGTAAAAATAATATTGGGAGGCATGGAAGCATGCAAAGAAAAGCACATATTCATGGTTTACAGTGATGATTATTTCGACTATTTTTTCCCCCTTTTTTTCTCTCATGCAGTTTACCAACTGATTACCATTTGTGCATTTACTGGATGAAAATAGCAAACTATGCCATTTACTGATTTTATTGACTGTTTCAAATTATAGTGCAGCTTTTTATTTTTTTTTTTTTTACCAAGGGACACTTGGGTCGGCATTATTAATCCACTGGATGAGGTCTGCTTTTACTGTGTAAATTTATTTTTTTTTCTCCATCACAAGCAGCCATGACTGATTGTAATTGTTTCAGTGTACTACGCAAGGCAACCTGAAGAACGGAAATGTTCACTGCTGTATCTTGTTGGCTCCTTATTGGCAGGTTTTTGAAAACCTTAAAGAAAACTCTGTTTTTTCCCATCATGACTGTAATGTAAATGCACATTTATCTGGGTAAAAGTATAAACCTAAAGATTTTTATTTTAATATCAAATAAGACAGCAACACCTGATGCTTGAAATATTAAAATAGTTTTGGGCCAATTAATGGTTTCCACACTATCATTACCATTTCCCATTTGTGCAATACAGCTGTAATGTCATGTTTTTATATGAGAGTATCCTGTGTTACACTGCATGAATACGGATGGATGCTGCTGTACATATTTTCAGGACATAACCATGAACCTACTTTTTTTTCCATTCATACAAAACCCATTCTTAATTATACACCACTGTACCATCTAAGGTTCAATCAATCAATCAATCAACTTTTATTTGTAGAGCCCTTTACAACACACAAGGTGACCAAAGTGCTTTCCATTAAA
>JAQMCX010000047.1:1481823-1494982 GCA_029814765.1 Acanthurus leucopareius
AAACTGTTATTAACAACAGTAGGAGCAAAACACAGAGCAGAGGTAGACGGCCTGCCATGTACAGCGGCGCCATCTTGGCCATGGTAACTGATACAATGCTGTGCCACAATGTCTACAATGTGGCCAATGCCATCATAGACAGCTTCTACCATGGCCTGTGCAAATGTACATTGCTTGTTCAATGGGACGATGAAAATATTCAGTATCATGATAACACAATGGTACTTTTTCTTAGAAAAATAAGCACAGTCTGCACAGTCCACTGGTTCAATTTGCGCTGGCCAACATTTGCTGTGCTCAGTCTGAACACTTGTGTCATTGAAATGTTCCAATAAAGGGAGCTTGTACTCCTCTAGAGGAACAACACAAAAAAAAGGAATGTCTGCTACATGGACTCACTATCTAACCACTCGCCTCCCAGGCTGGCCGTTCCCTGGGGATGGCAGCAACGCTCTGGTCGAACTACGGGAGGTGACTCCGGAGTTGTTGGAGAATCACTGAGTTTGTCTATTAGATGCAAAAGGCATCGCTCAGATTTAAGATTTTTGAAGTGTTTTATTCAGTTATTCAGTTTTATTTAGTTATACAAGCTGTGAATTTTTGTTTGCGTCCTGGGAGCCCATGAAGATTTGTTTGTTTGTCTGTTTGTTTGTGAGTTTTTTTGTTGTTGTTTTTGTCAAGCAAAGGTATAATTCAGTTTAAGTTAAACTGTGGGTTTTGGTTTGTGCACTGACTGTATATTGCACTGTGGTGGACTTCAAATTCTAATTATGTTTATGTTTCTTTATGTTTCTCAGTGTCTTGTAGTGCCTTTAAAATACCTGTTTGAATGCCATATAGTGAAAGACATGGGTCCTTTGTGAGGCTTACTGGTACACAGCTAAAAATATCCAAACAAATCAATATCTTGCTCTCTGACTAGCATAGCAGTTCCTGGTCAAACTGCTATATTAACCTAAAATAGACTCTCAGTTAACTCTATATCCGCAGACATCACTAAAAATGAAGCACATTAGTTTTTTTATTTTGAGCGAGAGAGAGACAAGGAGAACAAACAAGTGTTTAATTGACAGGAGTTTGATCCCACTCGCTCCACTGCCAGACAGCTAAGATACAAAAGCAGCTAAACAACTGAAATCCTGTGCATCTAGTGGGCATCAGCCAATCTGTTGTTGTGGTGGTTTGTGCCATTGCACAGATGTGTGTTCCTCGCACATGCACACACACTTACAACATTGTTTGTTAGTTCCCTGCATTAGATGAACACTTTGACTGTACACACTCAATGAGGAAAAAAAAGTTAGTTAGAGATCTCATATGGGGTCAAAAGAGGCACTCTATCCCACGATGTTCTAACAGTTTTCTCAAATGTTTATGTTTTGTTTTTGTTGCTTGTTTGTCTTTTTTTGACAGATGTAACAAATTAAAAGCAGAGAAAAATTGTTTCCTTTTCAAGGACCTTCACTCAAAACGGGACTGCATAGTTTAAGAGACGTGGAGTGGATCAGCCATCTGTCCATAAAGCTCCACCACATTCAGGTTCACAGGATAACCTCAGTGTCTCTGTGTGTTCCTGTGTAAATCCTCCATCTTTCTGTCTTCTGTCTAACTCAGCTCTGGCCATTTATCCCCCTCCCTCCTCCCATCTCTTGCCCTGGCACTGGCCTGTGTAAGTGTGCTCTGGGGTGTGTGTGCGTGAATGTGTGTGCATGTTGGGGGTAGCTAAGGGAGGGGCAGAAGGGAGTGGGTTAGCAGCTCTGGGTCGGTCATGCGAGAGCAGCCGGAGTGCTTGTGGTCATTATCAGAGCAAAGTCTCAACGTTGCCGCACCAATTAGTTTTGACCCAGAAGGAATAGTCTGTAGACCGGGGACAGGCAGCGCTTCATCTCCAGCAGATTTAGACCGACCATGTGCACACGCACACAAACACACACACACACACACACACACACACACACACACACACTTACATTCATAAACGGAAGTGAAAATGCATATACGTACACACACTGAGGCTAGTTTGCACGTGGAACATACTTTTACATTTGTACTATGAGATTGCACGTCTCTCTTGTGCACTTTATCCTGGTTTCTCTGTCTGTTTCCATGAGGGCACAGAGGTTGGCTGTTCAGTCCTCCTGGCAGACAGGACATATCATGAATGACAACCTTTTATATCAATCTAAGGGAGCATTTTGAGGGAAGGACCTCCACAGGGGTCAAAATCAGATTTATTTCAGAGTGAAAAGCTGCCAAAATGTTGTCTAATCTGTACAGAACTCCAAATAATGTCTTCGACATATTTAAACCTTCTTTTTGGATGGTTGTAGAAGGACAAAACGCATTACAACTGCACTTGTATTCAAGTTTGAGGTGTGTTTGGGCTAAGGACAAACTTAAGGAGGTATAAAATCCTTACTAATTTTGACAGTGCACTTCACCACACATCTAACGATGGAATTCAACAGGAACAATGTATTTTCAGTGTTCATCCCAGGAGTCAGCATCTCCCTGATTCCCTTGACAAAGTGCAACTTATTTAGCAACTTGTTAGCAACCGACTTTTGTAAAATACATGAAAGCTACAAAATTTCAAAAGTGCTGTGTTTAATGTTGTTTTTTTAATGTCGTAGAACAAAATGTGAAAATACAGCTTATGTTTCCACAGACTTTATTTAGCACATTGATCCAAAACCTATTTAAAGAAATCATTGACCTTTAGATTATGGACCTGAAGTTGTAACAATGCTAACTAATTTCGTGGTTGTAAGCCTTTTCCCTGCAGCACTCTATGTATAGACCACTGAGTATGAGTTTCCCAAAATGGTAGAGCCCCCAGAAAAGCCACTGACATCAGAATTTCCTAAGAATCTTTGTACTCTAGCTTCAGTTAAGGTTTTAACTTCATAAACTTCATTTGTCTCATGATTTGACCTTTGTTTACTGAAAAGTACGTTACATTCAGTCTGACTCTTAATCTGAGGGTGTGTAATAATCAAGTATGTGCTGTATCGCAGCTCAGATCAGTTTGCTCAGACTAAAGCTTTTACAATTCTAAGACTAAATTATAATCACTAATGTCGACCAAACTTCTTTCAGTGTCTGATGTTAAGACTAATGCAACTCCTGTGTAAACTTTTTTGCCCAAAAAATCGGATGTTCAACCCTTAGATTTTATTGTTGGCGCTAATAGTTGCTGGAAGTAGTAGGAAAGTAGGCTGGAGAAGTGAAAAGATAAGTTGAGCTAAGTTTGTTGAAGTTCCTGTTGGATCGCTGTGTTTAAGTCAAGCATAGTGTAAAGACCATAGCCTTTCCCACTTCTTCCTGGACTCTTGAGAAGTGACGTAAAACACAAGACGGAACAGTATTTACATGTAGAGTCAATAACAAATCAAAAGCATGCCTGCTTTATCATGTTGAAAGAAACTGCACAGCAAAAAATCTGCCCTGCATCAGTTCATGTTGTGTGTTCAGAGACTGTCCACAAAGAGTTCAAAACCAGGTGCTGGACAGAAGTGTTGGCACTAAAATAAAAAAATGGAGTCTGCACATTCACTGCTGCTCCCAATAAGTTGTAAATTATATCAAGCACATGAACATATTACATTTGAGGTGCAAGCTCTTCCTTTAGGAATGAAACAGATGCAGAGACATATTCATATACGGCCTCAAGGGGTCACTTGACAGTTCATATGAAAAAACATTTATCATATACTATAAAATACATATTAATGAGTGTATAGTAGAAATTGTACAATACAGTAAATAAGTGGGTAAATATGCATGTCCACAAATAAAAGCAGAGCTCTATGATAAAATAGTCAAGTGGGTAAAAAGACCCTACAATGCAAACAGCATAATCAGAATAATCAGAACAACTTGAATATTTCATGACTAGAGCATCAGGTGTGAACCGTCATAATGAAATGCAATTACAAGAAGAAAAAAAACAGATGGAAAAAACAGAAGAAAAAAAATTATCTGGTCATGCATCTGCTGTTCTAGTGCTCATGATGTGTGTGATACTGGGAGAGTTATCAGCGGAAAAGTCCTTCCTGTGGAGAAAACATGGACTCAGAGGCAAAGCGCAAAGGCACATTTCCTGCACCCATGACACACAGCATCAATTAACCTCTGATTCTGTACTTGGACAGTGGGAAAAGAAACAAACCAAACACGGGATTCTGAAAAAATGCAGACGAGGAAAGGGCTTCACTAGCAAGTAAGCATCAAACTCACCATGAACACAACAGGAACAAAATGTGATAAATGAATTCAGTAAATCATTATCTGACACCTGTTTGACTGCTTTACAGTCTGTCCTTTGTTCTCACTGTACACTGACAAAACTTCATAGAATAAATAATCCAGTTTCAGTTTGTGAGATGGAGTGTTATAAAGGGTTGCACAGGGTCTAATACTTTCTCTTAACTTCTTCTCCAAGTTACAAGAGATGAACACAAAGACAATATTACCCTTTTCAGTTCTGTGCACCGTTTAAAATACTTTTTCAGCTGCTAATTCAAGGCAAAAAATTAAATCAAGTTTCTTTAAGCTGTGTAAAATAGTAAACTGGATATCTTAAGGGAAACTTCCAGTTCACTTTATTGTCTGTTTTATTTTTCAATCAATTTATGACAATGTTTGCAAATAACTACCAAAATATAAAAAAATACCCAAATCATTTTTGAGGACTGGGAACACGGCAACATCACCACATTAAAGACAACAGCTCAGGAACGTTCAGGCTGCTTAAAAAAAAACTAAAAAAAACTAAAAATGGGTGCACCTAAAAAGTACAATACAACCGCTCATTACAGGAAAACCAAAGCTGTAATTTCACCACTTGTTTGTTTGTTTGTTTTTTTCAGTTAAGTTTGAACAACTTGGAAGTTTGTTTCCAATATCTCTGATGATCTGACTGCAGGTGTTTCTTCACATATCTGATTTTTTGTGATGTCATCTTGTTTTCAGATCTCAGTAATGACGGTCTTACTGATCTTGTAACTGACAGAAACATTGTAATACACCTCACACGGTCTGTGGGCCTGGTCAGGTCATCCCATGCATGTGCCTGCACATAAGCTCCGGCGGTCTCTTCCTCTCTCTGCGTCCCTCCTGGCTGCCAGCTCGGCCCAGGCAGACTCCTCTCTGATTTGTTAAGGTAATGATCTAATCTGCGGCCATTAGGGAGAGCAGCCTTTAGTGTTTAATGTGTGGCCAGGTGGTCCAGCTGCCAAGCTCCACAAATTAAAGTGCCCGGGCTCGGCAGTAATGAGTAATGAGCTGTATTTAAAAGCTGCCATACCTGAGCCCACTTGGCCAGGCCTCAATATGGCCAGGTTCAAACGAACAACTTGACTGCTTTTTCAATTCCCCAGATGCTCAGATGAGTTCAGACTACTGTGCACAGTGCTGCACACACACACACACACACACACACACATGCAGAAACACCTGAGAAAAAAACATTAATACACAACTCCAGTTTGAAGTGTGTGAACAAACGCATTTCAGAATTTTTGGTTGCAATTTAATGGAAGATACGTTGGAGCTGGTTACTTGAAATAATCCTAATGCAACGAGAAATGGCTGGATAAATGCAGCTCAAGCTTGGTGCCAATGAGTTTGGTTTTTCTAATTCATCAGTAAAAATATGTGTTAAAATATAATTTTTTTTTTAAAAAGCCCCACAATCTCGTGATGAATGGAAAAATGATGAGGATTTCACAGCGCGAGTGAAAGCTCTAACAACTAAGCCTGTGGAGAGACTGACAGAAGTCTTACAATAAGGTATTGCATTCTTAAAAAGATCCAAATGAAAAAATAACTTTAACTCAAAAGAGTAAACAGGCAGAGTAAAGATCACAGAAATAGAAACATGACAGTTAACGTAAGAGAGTCGTCTGGTATCCAACACCAGATCATTCACAAATGTACGGACATTATGCTCAGTGAGTACTCACTACTCAAGTGTGTGTACACGCAATCAGAGATGCACACACACACAATGACCCAGTGGTAAGTGGTGGCAGCTGACCACACTTCAATGTGTGTGTGTGACAGTGTGGAGTGAATGTACTGTATGAGAGCTGCCATGTCACATCATGTTCATACACCATGCAAACACACACACAGACACACACTGACATGCACACACTCACGAGACTCCAGTGACTTTAGGACATGGTAAGTGTGTGTTCAGCCTTAGATGTAACACACTGGTGACCTATCTACATAGTTTAATGTGTATTTAAGAAAAAACAAACTCCTAATAACTAATGGGGGGAAATACTTGTTTAGTCCATAAAGTTAAAATTTCGATGTAAATTGGATGCCTTCCAAAAGTCTTTTGCAGCTTTTCTGTCACACTTTATCTCTGCAGGTGCTGTAGCTGTTTTTTTCTAACTTGTTTTTTTTTTTGTTCTCTGTCTTTGTCTTTTTATTTTACATTATATTTGTGTTTGTACTCAATACCATTTTTATGATGTGAGACAAACAATGGTGAAATTTGAGACAAAAAAAATTTGAAATTCATTAATCTATAAATACAATCATTGGAACTTCATGTGGAGGGTACATGATAAACAGCTCGGGTTGATTTCCACTGGTTATAAATTGCTTTTGACCATTTTTTAAAAAATATGTTTATAAAAATTTCTTTGATTTTTTTCTAAATTCTTGCCTAACACATCTTAAGCTCCCTTGAAACCCAAGAAAACCAAGCTAAATGCAAATTTACATGATAGGTTAGCATCGCTGTAAGTGCTGCTGTCATAGATATATCTGAAAAATGTTCAGGGCCAGTGGCCTGATGAGACCTGGAATCAAAAGCAAAATACTGTATATTGGTGCCGTACATCAAGTTCCTTCATACATACAAATCACACATTTAAACACTGCAGACATTTGCGACTGATCCAATGCTGACAGGGTATGATTGAAAACTCGTTATATATCTTCATATATATTTAATATCATAGGTCTTACTGTTGGTCATATGTCTGGGTCAGCCCATCCCCCCCATCAGGCACCTCATCGGGGCTGATTGACCTCTACTTCGATTTCATGCATGCATGGCAGAGAGCTGTCATTAAGCAATGTGATTGGAATATTCAGATGACTGTTTTAATTGAAGAGAACAAGTGTTCACACATGGCGGGGCTGGCGGTGTTGTCGAGCGCCTGAGGCCGAGTCCCCAAGCGGCCCAGACCCATCTGATCATGGCTCAGTGGAGACCACAAGCCCACCAACACTACTGCAAAACCCTGGCTGCTTTTAATGCCCCCAGGCTTCCATCGTATTCACATCACACTGTACACACACACACACACACACACACACACACACACACACACACACCACACATTACTCAGACACACACATCCTTGCATGGCACAGGAGAGTGAGAGAAGGAAGGGAAGAGGAAGGGAGGACAGCAGGAGAGAGGACACAGGAGAGGTGGAGGGAAGAGATGAATGAAGTGAGTGACGGCATAATTTAATACAGCAAACTCATTAAAATGCAAAACAAATAGGATTCAAACAATGTGAGTAAGAATGAGACATGTAAACACCAACTGCAGTCAGCGAAAGCAATGCAACAACAATACCATGTAGAATACTCTCGTTTGACTGGCATTCATAAGCATGAGTCAGCAGCATGCATGGGAGAGAAGCAGGCATGTACATACATGCATAAAGCTTTACTCATGTACAGTATGAAGGCTTCTCTTTTACCTTAAAATGTTACATTTCAATAGTTTAAATATTTAATTACTTAAAAAATAATGAAAATAATGAAAATAAAAATGATAAAATAAGTAATCTTTGAAAATAAAGAGTATTTGCTATTCATTTATATTCAAAGTGGTAACATATAACTCATTTTTGCCCTCCATACATTTAACAAAAGACTTTCTGACAACATTTCTATATTACTACAATATCTTTGAAAACTACATTTTTATCCCATTGAAAGTGACATGAGACATGCACTTTGACTGACTTTATTTTTACCTGTTGGACAGAATACAAAAGTATTGAAGTGTTGAAACACAGGTGCACACAGAGGACGACCATGCTCACAACCATTATAATGTAATATAATATTAATAATACAGCATTGTACGATTGTTGAACAGCTGAAGGCAACTGTCATAAGCATTTTAAAATTTTTGTCAACTTCTCTTTTCTCTCATTAGAATCACAACAGTTAGACAGTAAGAGGAGACTGTTTAGAGAAACTGCAGCATTCAAAGTGTATCTGTAAACATATAAAAGTGAAGGGCCATTTCCAGTGGAAATCATGCCATAACAAAAATGTTACATGCTTTAAAAATTAAAAAAAAACATTTAAACATTATTCCAACTTCTGTACATTCTGTCAGCACATTTACAATAACTAAACAAAATGTTCATGCTCCAACATTTTATGTTACACAACAAACTATACACCTATATGTACAGTATATATGAAAATAAAATTAAAATCAAAATTTGCATCTCTTTTGAAAAAAAAGAAAAATGCAGTATAAATGTAGATCAATATATTGTTCAACAAAGTCTATATGAACTGATGTTATAAAAGGTTGAAATGAATTTTGTAGTAGATATAAGTGCTTATGTTGTCCTGTTAATGATTCTCTGTTTAGTTATTAAACTATGATTATTTGCAACAAAACTTTGTTATTCTGACAAGCACACCTTTTCTTACCTTTTCTTACCTTATCTTACCTTATCTATCAATAATTGCATTTTCACTTGTGTGAAAATACAGCTAGAGAGGTGAAAAAGTGTTTAATCTGGCGTGAGAATGTACACAGAACAGATAAGATATTACCTGACTGTTTCCTGGAAGATTTTATCGTAAGACAAGTGTAATGGTAAATTGTCAAATTTAGCATGAAAAATCTTGGCAGCACTGCAGTCTGCTTCATCTCAGAGCCATCTCTTGAGGAAAAATCCCTAATATCTTCCGTTGTCTCATTCATGGATTAAGAGAATAAATATGTGTGCTACCATTGTTCAGGGAATTATTACTCCTCTGAAGCTTGTTGGTTGCCAGGATCACTGTGGAGAATGAAATGGTTGAGTGATGCTGGGGTCCGCTAGCCCTTCACCCCCTCACGCCTGGTCGTCTTACCGTGCTAAGGCACCTCCTGTCCTGCCCAGATCACCCACTCCTCATCCGTATTAATTGGCTGTCAAAAATGTGCTGAATTAACGGATTAATGAGCGTGGATTTGAATCCTAAGTTTGGCAAAGGGGGGATGTTTCCCTGCCGTGGCGCAGGCTCCCCCTGCCTCCCCTCTCGTGTGCGCAGGCCTGTTACAGATATGCATCCAGGACATTTGAGCGGATTGCATTTCATTAGTTTGATTTGAGCGGACAGCACTAAGCTGCTGAGGGCTCTGCGCTGACAGCTAATTACAGGAATCAGCCTTGTCCACTGATAGAGAACAATGGGCTGGGATGAGCCCGCCTCGCCAGGGGTACCGGCCCTGCACACAGCCCCAGCATTTGGCTCCCTTATAGTCCCCAGTGTGGAGAACCATTACTTGTGTTAAAGGATATGGAAAGCCTAATCGAGTGCTGCCTTCCTCTTCAGCTCCCAACTCTATTTCAAGACAGAAACAGAAAGAATAATACAGAGATGGGGAAAGTGGCCCTTCTGGCAACCCGAGGTGCCCCCTCACACACACACAGACACACACCTCCATACCAACCACAACCCCCTCCCTGCCAATGCCCACTGCTACCCTTCAACCCACAGCATCCTCCATCCTTTTCACTCAGGCAGGCCGGTCGGCCGGCCGGACGGCTGCGTGCATGGGTCTGTCCGCTTCCATAACTCCGTCCATCTTTAAATCATCAACATTAAAACATGCCGCTCACTCATGTGAACATTTTCCCCCTTAAAAGAGAATTAAATGGATTAGCGCAAACGTCAGTAAATTTAGCGGTGCATTACCCTTGCAACATTCCAAATGGCAGATCGCAGTCAGACAACTGGATTAGCTGAGTTCCTGCTCCCTGCCCGCCGTAATCTTTTGTTAGGAATCACGTTTTTTCTCCCTCTCTGTTCTTCCGCCAGCCACGCAAAGAAGTTTTCTTTTATTTCCATCTCTGATGGCTGACTTTGTTTGTTAAAGCTGAGCAAAACAACTTTGGATCTTCTGTGTTCTTTCAAGCCACAGTACTGAGGGAAGAGGCAATTTTAGACAGGATCTCTCTCTAGTGTGTGCTCCTCTGTCTCGTTTGCGAGGCATTGATATGGCCGGTGGCTAGTGGCCAGGTGCACTGACACAGACTATTATTTTGGGAGCGAGTAGCACCATCTCTCAGCTTTTTGTGCCATTTTCAGGTCAGGCCTTTAGGTCATTTTCCCCTGCAGATTCTACCAGTCTATTTTCTGGTCGGCTGATGGAAGGTAATGACTGAGAGGCTGATGGTGGTGCTGGCTGTGCCTGCATGTGACCATGTCATCTCAGCTCAGTGACAGGGCTTGCAGTGGCCGGTGTCTGCCAGGGAAGCGCCAAGGAACAAGCAGAGCCCAATGCCTGGTCCGGGGGGTCAATGTGAAGTGGCCCCTGCACTGACTGACAGGACACCGCGGTTTGTTAGGGAGATTTGTCCCTGCCGCGGATCTCCTGTCGGCCCGGTTGTGGCATTCGTGTCAATTTGCACCCCACGCACGTAGCCGGTCTAGCTGACAGGTGAGCGGTGGTATGGCGTCCTGTCCGCCTAATTGTACCCCGCAGTCCTGCCTGTGTGTGGGTGCTGAGAAGATGGCTGAGGCCCGGGCCTGTTAGCGCCCTGCTTGCCCTGGCGGCCAAGCCCAGAGCAGCCTCCTCAGCATGGGAGTAATCCAAGGTGAGAGCCTGTCGCTCTGTCAGCTGGTTGTCTGCTGGCTGCATAGAATGATGGACACTCCACCTGGCACAGCAGACAGATATGTATTCTTAGCTCGCCGTCTACACATGGTGGCGTGCACAGTGAATATGTACATGCAAACGCATACGGAAACACCCACTCACAACACATGCAAACAATAAATCAAACTACATTTACATGAAATCCAGGGAGAGGCATATAGATACACATGCATTTATGTCATGCATCCTGTATTCTTTAGGGAATCCAGGGCCTTCAATGTGGGGGGAAGGGGGAGGTTGTAATTGTCAAATTGTCCATCTTTGAATTCCCTGAAGAACTTTGTATGTAAATATGTTGAACACAATTCTTAAGCAATCCTTATGTTTTGTTTTCCCAACTACTGTACATGATAAATGGGCAAGAATTAATGTCACAAGACTCAGAAAATGCACAAAAAATCTCACATAACACACACTTTTGTCATGTAAGCTGTTTACATGAATACTTAAAAAATGATCTGACATGTGAGACAGACAAACATGCATTTCTTTCCTCCCACCGGTGATAGTTGTTCTTTTTTTTTTTTCCAAAAGGAATCAGTGATGTTTGCTTGTTTGATGAACAGTGTGAAGAGTGTGTTACAGGCATGTGTGTGTGTGTGTGTGTGTGTTTGCGTGTATGTATGTGTGGGTTTGTGGGGGGGTGGGAGGGTGTGGGAGGATAGTCAGGGAGGTGTGCCATTTCCTGGCTCATGAAGGCCTCGGTGCCAGCTGCGCGGGGCTGGTGCTGCTTCCTGGGGGCAGATGCCTGCAGTGCTGCCTCCATGATCCCAGCTCTGTTCCTGCACCAGCCCCTGCAGTCTGCTTCACGCCCCGGGGGGGTTGGGGGTAGGGGGTGGGGGGGTAACACACTCACATACACACACACACACCCACACACATATAAACACACACACACACACACAAAAAAAAGCTTGTGCACGCATAATCACACAGAGTCCGTACGCCTGGAAGTGCAAACACACACCCTCATTCTCTCTCTCTCACACGCACACACCTCCTAGGCTCTGGAGCATTAATTAGGCAGCCTACAAGTCTGCCACACCATGGTATACCTCCATCACACACTGGAAAACAGGCAGAGAGGACGAAAGCACAATTCAATACACACACACACACACTCACACAGCTGCAGAATTTGGAGGAACTGGGAGGTGCTGCCGGACCCCAACAACAGAGAGACGAAGAAAAGAAGAAATTCCAGTCGCTTTTTCGCCTCTGAACATCAGCTCCTCCTCGCCTTCAACCGGCTCGTCCACCGCTTTAATCACCCATTCCCTCTGTCTCCTCTCTCCTCTTCAGTCATGTTGTTACTGACACCACACTGGCATCCAGAGGCCCCAGTGAGTACTGCAACCTCTCCACCACAGTGCCCCCCACCACCCCAACCAAGTCTAAAAATAGGCTCTAATTAACCACAGCACTGTACCTTTGGAGATGTTGTTTGGAGTGGGAGAGC
This sequence comes from Acanthurus leucopareius, assembly GCA_029814765.1. Taxonomy (NCBI): domain Eukaryota; kingdom Metazoa; phylum Chordata; class Actinopteri; order Acanthuriformes; family Acanthuridae; genus Acanthurus; species Acanthurus leucopareius. Next base: position 1,494,219 of record JAQMCX010000047.1, read on the forward strand.
GTTTGTTGTCTTGTATCTATAGAAGTTGCTCCTCTCTGGGACTGAAGGAGAGCTCAAGGTCTCTTTGCATTTTGATAATAACGCACAGATGTGAACTGATGTTCAGCCAGTGGGTGAAAATGACATGCAGGTGAAGCTACATAAGTGAAGACGAGAAGCAACCAGGGTCAGGAGGATTAATGATGTATTCTGTTTTTGAGTTTAAAATGAAAACACATCCAAAGTTTTTGGTTTTTTTGTTTTTGTTCTCCGGACACAATATTTTTTTTATTTATTTGTTCTTGAGAATCCTGATTAAACCAAATTTTCACCATGACCTTGCTTATTATGTCATTAAACAAAAGATTTTTTCTGTTGTTTAATACTTTTTACCAATACCTTTTGTTGGTGGATCTCTGATCCACCTGGGTAAAAAACAGACCATTTTACCCAGGTGGGGAAAAGGACACCTCTGATCTGTATCTGTGTACATATACCATGAATGGGTGGGGCTTAAACTGGAGACAGGTGAGTTTCATTGTCCGTTTCAGTGTGAAATTGATGTGGGATAATCAGGGTTATTTTTGATTATAAAACATTTAATGTCAAGAGTGAGAGAACTGTTAATACTGAACACATGACTTACAGTGTTAGGGCATCGGTAGAGAGAAAAGAGAGGGATATTAGATTGTTTCTGTGTCGCTGTTTTTTTTTGGGGGGGGGGGGGGGGGGGGGGTTTTTATTTTTTTTTAAAATAAAAATGTTTAAAAGGATATATTAGACAA
>JAQMCX010000047.1:1495082-1552729 GCA_029814765.1 Acanthurus leucopareius
CCCCCCCCCCCCCCCCCCCCCCCCCCCCCCCCCCCCCCCCCCCCCCCCCCCCCCCCCCCCCCCCCCCCCCCACCACATTTTTTTATAACTGACAATGTTAAACTGGATAATTTCTGCAAACAGACTCAACCTGTAGGTAAAACAAGTTACTAGACACATTAGTTGTGATGGCACCAGTTCCAGTACAGGCTAATTTCTTCTATAGCATATTTCCATACATATGTGCTGGTTTAGCCTGACTCAGTTTGGCTCGGAGCATGAACCCAGCATGGAGGGCAGACATTTTAATTTCCATTAAAACAGCATGGAGGTGTGCAGTGTCTTTGCCTGGTGAAACACTCGTCTTGAAGCAGTCATTATTTTTGATGCAGATGTTTCTCTATTTCGCAGCGTGGCATGTAAAGGCACTTACAGTTGGAGGTGAGCTGTTGCAGAGGTGCAGTAAGAGTCTGTCGTCTGCAGCTCTTCTGACAGGCTGCTGTGGCACTTTCTGCATGTCAGTTCCTCCCTGCAGGATTAGTAGAGTTGATTTATTGAAAATAGCCAGTAACAAAGCTCTGTTCATTTGTTGATAAACAATATTTCCCTGTTATCTTGTTATATAAAAGTTTTTATTGTTGAGAAGCAAAATCAGAAAATGTCGGGTTTTCATCACCAACAACTCAATAAGACCCCTGCACAAGTGAAAGCAGATGGAGGAAACAGTAAAATGAAGCAGATATCTGAAAAGTACAAACAGGGACACAGGAGAGAAACTAAACTTCAGACCGCAGGCATTCGGTTAAAAGCAACAACAGAACAGAGATCAGAACAAGCAGAGGCTTTAAAAAATGCCTCTCTCTCTGGTCTCCTGCACTGATGTGAGTTGTGTCTCGCAACACAAACTTGTTTGAGGCCAAGGAGGAGGGTCATCACAGGTTGGCCGAGGTCGGTGACATGTCACAGCAGCCCCCGAGGCGGACCTGGCGTGATTTGACCCACTCCAGAGAAGATCCGTCTCAGGCAAGGCCAAGCACAACTCCACATACTTAAACTGCTAATAGAAAAACACAAACCAGTGGGGCATGGCTCGGCTCGGAACAGCCCGGAGAACCAGTGGGAAAGCCTCACAAGTAACTCGCCTCAAGATATTTTACAAAGCAAGGTGGGAGTGAGCAGAGGCAAGAATGTAACTGGTTGAGAAGCAGAGAGGAGAGGCTGCCTGTGATGATGGCGAGATTGCGTCTGTGTGGTGTGGCGGAGCTGTCTGTGATGGGCAGGGGGCGGAGCTTAATGTGGACACAGCTATCAAACCAACACTTTTCTTCATCACTGGTGCAGATACATGTGTTTCGAATATCTATATTAGATAGTTTTTTCATCTAAGTGCTCACTTGACCGAACACATGGGAACATATCGTCAAATTTGCAGTTTTTGGAGTCGCTGGCAAACAGCATTTTGCAGAATTGAGGACACGCTTGGAAACAAGCAAGTCTCTGCAGGTTGCTTAACGCAAACAATCTGTTAAAACACACAAAACGCTAGGATTTTTTTTTGAAGCACTATTTCTTGTTGTTTTGTCCATTTCTTTCAAAAACCGGACGTCAGTCTCAAGGAGCCAAATTGATGCAATCAGTGAGAAGTGAGTAAAATGAGATCCCTGACACAGTGGATGCTGCACAGTTAACATTCTCCCTCTCAGTGTGCGATGGGGCCGGCTGCAGAGGGCTGTGGCAGCTGTCTGAGCGCGTGTTTTGCTCATATGGGGCAGAAATGCTCGTGGTGCACTGATTTCCAATAGGTCTTCACCTCCTCTGCTGCTTATGGCCTGCGGCTCCTTCCTCCTTCTCCTCCTCCTCCTCTGCACTCAATCAATTGACTGACGCCGCTGACCAGCTCCCACAGCACGCTGCCGGGGGAGGGAAGTTATTGGAGTCGTGTGTGTGTGTGGGTGTGTGTGTCCACATCAGATACCTCCAGTGGGGTTGTACATGCAGTAGTGTCTGAATAATTTCTATTTTTTTAAATAATCTGCAGAAGTCTAAAGTTTTAATCAGGAAAATACCAGATACTCCCCACAGAAGACCTCTGTGGCAGGTTTGCTGTGTTAAAGAGTTTGAAATTGTTTTAAAATATGCATTTCTACCAATTTTGCTTACATTTATTTTAATGATGAATATCTCTCTTTTTATAACTTTTGTACAGCAGTGAGTTATATTTTTTTGGAATGTTTTTCAGTCACTGTGATGTAAATTTGCTTTAGAAATTCACTTCAGTTACCCTGTAATTTAACTATTCCTTTACATTAAGGGGAGTAGTGGTGCAAAATATAAAGGCTGGGCCAAGCAGTTGACCAAAGCAGGTTTTTTTTTAGTTGGTAAGTAGCAGAAAACAAACTTAAAAAACACCATCCAGCAGCTGTACGTTGTTGATACAGCCAGATAAAAGATGTCACGAGGTCAGTTGGCCTGACCAGGACTGATCACAGTCTGCAAGACAGAGGGAGGCCACAGTAAGGATTACAGTACTAAGGTGAGTTACAGTGTCTCTCTTTGAGACTTTGACCCCATGGACGCCTAAGACACAGTGGGTCAGAAGCAGCGAGAAAAGAGGAGCCACTTCATAGAGTGTTCATTTGTTCATTTACGTCATCTCATGCGTGTGGTTGTTCTTAACCTGAATATGGAAGTGATTTATTCCTGTGAATAAGTAGACTTGTGTGATCTTACATTGTGTTGAAAGAAATAAACAAAATGTTCATCCTGCTTCTTTCAGATGCATTCAGAATCATCACAGCTTTTACCATTAGCATTGTTGTTGGCATACATACTGTGTCTGTGTTGTAAATTTATATTTTAAAGGCTAATGTCTTGCTTTCTTACTAAGCACAGTGTTTGTATAAATATTTATTGAATTATTCAGTTAAGATCATAAATGTGTAATGCCTAATCAACTAATGACCTGATCTAATGACTGCTACTCAACTAGAAAAATCTTAAGTCAGGGGCAGCCTACTAAATGTTCTGTATTTGAATTTTCAGAAGAGGAATGGCTGCAACAATTAAATCTGACATCAGTTTAAGTTAAAATTCTCTGGAGTTACATGTGCATCCAAAATACTCACTGTAATTACTTTAAATGGGTATGTACGGTTGACATGAATGAGAAAACTAGCTCTAGAGACCAAAACCAGGCTGTAAACATGTTTCTTTCTGTTGTACAGTTGGTACAGTTGGTGGTTAAAATATTGGCATTAATGTGGTTTTACTTACTTTTACTGATCATAAGTGGCCAGTAAAGACACTGGACTTTTTAGTACGATCCCACTGGCTTTGTTTTTTTAGCCCAGAGGTTTCCGATTGGGACTAACCCAGTAAAAAAAAGACTTAAAATAAGTCACTAAAGGGGATTTGAAAGGGTGCTGAATCTACAGCGACCCAGCCAAATAGCAAACCTGCAACTGAGCAAACAAGTCAACAAAGTGAGCAAAAAGCTGCCAGAGCTGATGTTCAAAGTGACTGAAGTGTCATAAACTTTACATTTCCAAAAGGTAGAAATATCTTTAAAATAAATATGCCTCACACTGAATTAAATTTTAAAAATATGAATTAAAAAATACCCCAAAAATACAAAATTACAAATAAAAATAAATATAAAAAATCAATATAACAATATGAAACAGAAATCAATGCCTGAAAAGCACATTCATTCATAGATTTACTCTATTATTTATTATATTTATTTCTTAAGTATTAAAGCAAGAAAATGCTGTAGATAGTTAAATTGGTCTGTATTAAATAAAATTTGACTTTTGAGTGTCAGTTTCATTTTCCCACAATCACAGCTGTAACTCAAAACCTTAACAGAAAAAAGCACTACTGGTTTCGTTCAACTGTTTTTCTGTTGTGAGTCTTCACCTTTGAGACACAGGAGGTGTAGATACCAGGTGTGTGACAGAGAGTACCTTCCTCTGGGAATGCAAGGTGCCGGCTGTCATGGCCACCAGCACAGGTGTGTGTGTGTGAGTGTGTTAGTGTGTGGCCACAACCCCAGGGAGCTGGTCAGCTGTTGTTTCATGCAGGAGATTACACAGCTTAATCAGGCAGCCAGATCAGGTGCAGCTGATGCTGTCGTCTCAAAACACACATACACACCCATCCACCCACACACACACACACACACACACACACACACACATTCTAACCCCACCACACACAAACACACTCCTCCCTTTACACCCAATTAACCCTGTTACCGGGCCCTCCATGCCAAGGGACCATGGACACACCCACCGTACACAGGTAAGCACAGCCTTATCATGTTCAGGCCTGTAGCATAATAGTTCATATACACACATATGCACACACACATGCTGGAAAGTGCAATCACAAACAGGTCACATGTATTTTAAACTAGATCTATACTTATGGAGAGCCCATGTAGTTTTCTTTCTTTTTTAATTAAAAGCATAAACCCTTCAGTCAGCGGTTAAACGCTGTTACGATGGACAGATTCATCGTTCTCTGCAGAACTAATGGATACTACACTCACTATGTATGAGAATCATTTTAGTTCAACTGATTTTAATGATTTCAATGCTAAGCAAGATGCTATATTATCACTCTTATTATTATTGCACTCTTGCACATTTTTTGAATGACTCTATTTTAACAAAAAACATTTTTTTAAATTTAATTTTTCCTTCATTAAATCTCCTGAGAGCGCTTCAGGCACACGACACCAAGCTGCAAAGACATCACCTCTTTAGCACCTCTTCAACCTCTTTAGGTTAAAAAACTCTCTCTGTCCCTCCTACTTTACATAACCCATGTATTTCTGCATAAATTTGTATTTGGTTAGAACAGAATTTCAACTTTTAGCTGTTAATCAGGGACTTATGCCCTCAAGCCGTGAGAGCTTAAGGACTCAAATGATGTTATCACACAAATAAGGTAATACAGGTAAACAGCACCTCTATAAGAAATAATCATGTTTAAAATTAGTGATCACAGGAATAGAGAATGACATTTTAATTTTTCCTGCCACAGAGTGCCGACCATAACGCTTTTCTTAACACACTTTTTAGAAAGCTATGATTGATTTTATTAGATTTTTGAGCAAGAAATACAGCTTGAGATAGATGGATGACCAAAATCGACCAACATACTTATATTAAAAGCTGCTCTACGAATGGGAAATTCTTTGACATTTGCACTCTTTCAGTATTTATGCACTAGTGAAGTTTTCATGTTGATGAAAAGTTGGATCAACCAATCTTCTTGCTTTTTTGTGCAGGGCTACACAATGTGTTGCAGAGATTTGAGAGTTAGTGTGCAAGCTCCCCTGCAAAGCTTCTCAGACCTGCGTGACCTCCAACACACTTCATTTCTTTTATCCACAGAATGTGCCTCTGCAGTGATATTGTTCCATGGTTAGTAGTTTAGCTTTGGAAGTTTTACATCTTTTTCAATCTTTTACATCATGTTTATTCTCATCATGCCTTTCAGAAATCCTTTTTACAGGGTCGTGAGCTACAATGTGGGCACTCACACTGGAAAAAAAAAACATATAAAATAACAGAGCTCCTACTCGGTTGTGTCTGTTCCAACAAAATGTTTTTATTCTGACAAATGTTAAAAGAGAAGAGACAAGAAACACTCATTTCTGTGTCTCTGCTTTAAGCCAAAAGGAAAAAGAAGTGCACGTAAGTGCATGTGGCAACTTAATTTGCAAATCCTTACATCCAGTCAGCCATGACAGGATTTTGTTTGGAGGGCTGTTAAAAAAGCAAAGATGTTGATGATTCTCACTGCGCTAGGCAATTAATTGAAAGGTTGCTCAAATCAACATTATGACTCTGTAACCAACCTGATTTCAGTCATGTTAGTACGTTTGATAAAGTTTCCTCCGTCTGTATATCAGATAAGTCAAGTCGGCATTGCTGCATTTCCCACAGTGCGCCATGACAGCACCTGGTGTGTTAGCTGTTGTTATACCAATGTCAGATAAGCAATTTATCTATAATAGTGACTTCTGTTTATGACCAGTCAAATCTAATGATGTCGGTTAACAGTGTTGTTTCCTAACTTTGTTCTAGAACATTAAAGTAATTTCTCACATGCTTTCCGATCATTGTGTCCGACCCACAGGCCAGTGTTACACTTCTATTTTTAACAAACACACTGTACAGCATCCATTCAATGGGGTGAACTAGGAGAAGCTCAAATAGTGTTACTTTTAACAACCTAATTATTATTTTGAGATCCCATTTCTTGAAAAAAACACAATTAAATCACCTTAAGGTGCTCTTAACTGCTGCATACTGTATGTTAAATAATACTCAGAGCCATGATTCATGATTATGTTAAGTACATATTATCCAGGGTTTTTGTTATCTTTATTGCTCAGTAAAAGAATAAATAATAGTTCCAAGGAGCAAACAGAGGACTTTGTTCAGGTGTTTTCAGTCAGATATTGTTTCTAAACTGTCACTGGGGTAAATGTAGTAATTATTCTTCACACTGATTGCAGGCAGTATGAACAGGATTCATCATTAGAGTCCCTCTCCGAACACATTTCAAAATACTCTGATATGAGTAATATTTTGTTTAACACTGTGCACTACATAAAAAAAAAAACTCTGAAAAGTGCCTGAGAGCACATTTACTCTTTAAAAAAATTTGATATACCATTCACAAGCTTCCTGCTCTGCCCATCACACTGCTCGTGTCAGGCTGACCAGAGGGGGAGCTGTGTGCATCATGGCCAGCCAGAGAAACACAGCGGATTCATTGATAGGTTACATGTTCCAAACGCAGACTGAAGCTCACATATGAGTGGGATTCCATGAGAAGTCTGGTTTGTGCCAAAATCAGGGGCATCATGTATCATCATGTATCAGACTGGTAATTGTTGTTAGCATCTTTAATTTATATTATTTTTTAGCATGTTAGCTTGTAACTAGCAGCTGACACAGCAGAAGTTGTTGTGCTAATGCAAATTCACCCTCAGTGCCAATTCATCTGCTCTGAGGTTTTGTGTTTCTTTACTTACAAATGGCTTTTGAATATGTGACATATCAAGTGTTGTCTGGGTACGGTTTTAATTTGAAATTTTAGGCAAGTGTACAGACATCTCCCTCTCCAGTGGAGCAGAAGAGGAATGTGAAAATACATCCTCAGTGACAAACTGACATTTTAGGACACACAGACAAAAGAAAAACAGGTTTTTACGTGGAGGAGATTATTTTATTATTATTATTATTATTTGCACTTGCTCTGTCCAGCAACTGTGTTTGAAATCTACTTGCCCAAAGTCCATTTTACAAGCATGCAAACAAAGTGTTTCAATTGGAAGCATCTATCAAAAATAGCAAAGACTTCAGTTAATTGTCATGTGAGCAAGCGCGGTGCTGTTGGCTCTCATCCAGGGCATTTTTCAAGATGATCCTTTGAACAACAACTAAAATTTGTTTCAAGGACAACTGACTTGCTCTCTTCAGGAGCTTAAATTCATAAACATTGCACTGGGCACCAAAAGTGAGCCATCTCACTTAGTTCTTCCCGTCATCAGCTCCAGAAAAAACAAGTTTAATTAAGGTGCAAGTAAGTTTCTAGATGTACTTGCTTAAGGTATCATTTTACTTGCCCTCTGCATCAGGCATTTCTTATCACTGAACCCCATGAATTTGCGTCACAGGCCACAACACAGAAAACAAACAAAGAGACAAAAAGCTGATAGGATTTGGTCTTGAGAGACTTCATGGACCACCAAGTCAGTGCACAGGCATCCAGTCACTCCACAGACTTCAACTTATCCCTCCATATTCTATAAACCGAGACTTGGGACAGTTCCACTGAGCCAGAGACGGGCCTCTGAGATTCAGCATGTCGCAGATTTTCAGGGACTCCTGCAGTGTGTCTTCTGATGTGTCCTGAGGGCTGACACGACGACAGATACAGCCTCTGTGTAGCTGTCACTGCTTCTGTCTCTATTTTCCTTATACGCTGCCTCTACCTCTCTCTCTCCCTCTCTCTCCCTCACCATGATGCCAGTGTCTGTCTGGAGATTAATTAAACGGCTACCCAGCCAGCCACCACCACATCAGCCATCATCAGCCTCTCCTCGCCATCAGCTCCCTGCTACAGTGGCTGTGGAGACGCTGTAAGTCTGTCTGTGTGCATTCAGCTACACACACTATTAAAATGTGTTTATCTGCCTTTTTGTGTGTGTCCACTCCGGTGTTTATTTTAATTGGTGGGTTGCACACAGCTGCACACTGTGACATTTTTAAGTGTGTTCATCTTTGCATGTTCTGTGTGTACATATGTGTTTATAGGTGTGTGTGTGTGTGTTTGAGAGCAGGAAATTAATTTTATGGCACATCCATGTGTGTATGAGTGTGTGCAAAGTTGTGGAGTGTGTGTGGATATGTGTTCAGTTGTTGGTGGCTACAAAGAATGTGTGTATCCAATTATATTTGTACTTATGCACTTGTTGTCTTTAGTGTGAATGTGTGTGTCCACAGTTTGCCTGTATGTATGTAGGTATGAGCAGTATGTGTGCATACTATGTGTGTTTCAGCCTCTCTGGTGTTTACGTGTGTGTTTTCTGCAGGATGAACCATGCTCCAGAGGAGGGATGTGCCACTGTAGCCATCAGCTGGTTGGGGGGGGCTGAAGTAGGATGTCGGATCTGAGTGTTTATTGTTTGCCATTATTGTTGTCATTATGGCTGGCGCTGGCATCAGTGGTGTGTGTGCTCCAGCCGGTCTTATCATTACGTCGTGGTTCTCCAGTTGTCAATTTACTGTACAGTCTCCTCTCAAGAATTTCCCCCGCTGTCACGCCACTGAAGGCTCTCTCTTTTCCGTTCCCTTCAGTTTTCCCTCTTTCTTCTTTGTTCTTTTTTAGTTCTATGCTATGCTTTAAGTGTGTGGACGTAATGTGCATTGGGGGTTGGGGGGTGGGGGGGTCAGTAAAGCTGGCAGCTCAGACCGGCTCTGTACGGCTTTTCAGGCCTTAATTGAGACATACTGTCAGAGTGACAAACGCATTTGCATGCGGTGTGTTTTTCAGGATGTGGATTTCTTTTTTTGGGCTGCTCACCACTCTGTTAATCAGCTCACCATCACTCACATAAAGCAATGTGCACACACACACACACACACACACACACACACACACACACAAACACACACAGCAGCACACGCACACAGTCTCATGTATACAGTTAGCACACACATACTGTATATACAACTGCATAAGGAGCTGTTGGGGATGTGTTTCTCTGCATCCTGACAGTAATGAGAAGAAGAAAGAAAGGGAGCTTTGTTGGAGAAGGTACATACTGGAAGATTTAGCAGAAATATATATTAAACTATGGCTGGCCTTTAGGAAGAGAAGGTCTTCAGCCATGCTAGCAGTTTTGAGATGCACAAAGCAAAGAGCACAAAGACAAAGCCAACAAGCTGATGTGTAGCAGATTAGCATGCCAGTACATAGCATCCATGTTTCAATCAAATACACATCTTAGCAAATGAGATGAATGCTAACATATAAAAAACTTTGCTGTACATTCGCCCAGTCAGTGGATGGCTCAATGTAGGTTACAAAGCCATTTTGGGGGGCTTTTTCTTGGTCAGAGAGTTAAAATAAAATGTGCAATACTTTTCAATCGCAAATTTAAAACACCAGCAGGATGGAAAGCGTTTGATAGAGAACACTGTATAATGTAACTCTGTAACACTACAGAAATGTTGGTGAAAAAAGTCAAGTATTTACAATCATCTATAGATTATCTGGGTTGGAGACCAAAGCAGGGGAAAAGCAAAATGACTATTTGATTTAGATTCATCAGGTGGGCACAAACATGACTCGTAACATGTAGTTGTGTAGCTAGGTCTCTGCAGGCTAGTTGTAAGCAGTTTATAGGCAATGATATATCTGAGCTATGCGCCTTATTTTGGAGTTACAGTCCCACCTAGCTGCTAAAAAGGGATTAATGCACTTCCAACAATAAAAAAAAAAGAAAAACAATCAGCCATTCAAAGGTAATAACGCTCTCTAGGGCTTCCAAATTTTAACTTTAGCTTGTGCCAGAGGGCAAGATTATCGTGGAAGAAAACATCCTCAAGATTACATTAGCTGTGAAACGTAACTGTCTGGGTTCACTGTTACTTAGGCCTGATCAAGAATGATAACATACACCAAAATTGGTGTGGTGGAAATAAACCCTCAAATCACTGAGTTAAATGTGAGAATATTCCAGGGCTTTGGAAGCCTTGTGAGAAGAATACTAACGTCAGAGCTGCCGTTCACTGACAGAGCAGAGGGCTAAGCGATGGGGAGCCATAGAGGAGATATCTGGAGGAAGAAATATCCAAGTAACACCTATTTCTGCTCTAATCCAGAGCCTTTGAAGATCACGAGGAGAAATCAGAGTTTATTTAAACTTTGGGATTAAAACAGGATTAGGTTGGATAATTGGCTCCACACACTATAAACCTAAGTTGTCCATCTCTGCTGATGCTGGCCTCTTTAATCTGTCACAAAGAAATAAGAGAATCATGTGCAGTAGAAGCCAACACTGTAAGACCAATGTTATTCTCCTGGAAATAAGGACAGTTTCGTCTCAGACCTTTCGGACATCTTTTGAAATGTTGTGGGTGAACAGTTTAAAGTTAAAATAACCCTTAAAGCCACTTTTATCAAAAACCCATCCCTAAAAAGATGCCAGAGAGGGATGAAAGAGAGATATGTCACTGAGGAAATATTGACTTCATAGTGATTTGAATGGTGGTCTATAAGTTTGAAGCCCAAAGCAAAAAGCAGGAGGATGATTTTTGTGGTATTTGTTTGGAGTAACTGAAAATTGCAAGTCAGCACTTTCTGAGAAAAAACACAACATCAGTTTTTGTGCCATCACCTGTCTTTTAATTTGTCCAACAACATCATCGTCATCATCGTGACCATTTGTTTTGGAGGCTCAAAACACCAACTACTACAAAGAATGGACGTGCATGCAGCTAGGTTTTCTAAAAGTGAATCCATCAAAAATTAGGCCATGAACTCATCAATCACACCCTGTGAGCGATGAACTGATTTCTGCTCCTCTCTAGAAAGACCTACCAGGTTTTGGGAGCAAAAGCAAAGGCGTCCATGAAATGAAATGTGAATTATTTGCGCTGTTGTTGGGCTTTATCGTTGTGCCTATCTCTTATCAGAGCAACAACACTGTCCGTTATACTACGGTCCGTCTTGGGGTGTGGAAGTTGTGGGGGGGCTGCAAATGGAAATTTTGAGTGCTTTTTATAAAAAACATAATCCTGCCTGGGCCAAGTGGGAGCGCAACATCAGCAATAGTTTGCATGTTGCAGCAGAGTCAGATAATCTACCTGTGGTACCTCTATTCACAACATGCCCTCCTTTGTCGTCTGACCTTATCTATCTGCCCGTTGAAAAAAGCCTCCCTGGTTCCAAATGCATTATGCCTTGCATGTATAATCACATTATATTTGGGCCACACAGCTTTTTCCCCTCAAACCCTATTCTACATTCAGTCAGGTCTGAACCAAGCAACAGTGGGAGAATGTATCGTAATGAATGCCAAAGCTGAACACTAAGAGGTATTTTGTTCTTGAGGCTCTTAAGGAATATGGATTATGAATGAGGGCGGGATCAGACCTGCTGTGGTTTCAATATGTATGAATCTTTTCTTATGCACTGAGCTCACTCCTTTATCTGCCTCAGCAGGTGAGGATCAGGCAGCCGCACTTCCTGCATTGGTGAAAGCAGTCACATGGCTTAACATTTTTTTTTTTGGCCTTATGCTGGGCTAAAAAATATATAATATATTCCTTAATGCTGTTATGTTTGTTTGTCATGTTTACTGCTGACATGGAGCACTAGACCTTTCATGCATTTTCTGCACTTATAAAGTCTGTTTCTTCTAAAATCTATATCTGTATCAGTATTGACACATTAAACTGTTGCCCAATCAGAGATCTTTAAATATATGATACCAGTTGAAATAATGCTCCAGGTTCTCCTTCTTATAATAAAAAAACTCCTTTTCATCAAATTTCTCAAACAGAAGTTTTAAACCAAGTACATCTTCAAAATAGTTTCATATTAAACATTGTCTTCATCACTGCAGCTCCTGTAGGCCCCCTGCAGCAGAAGGGACATAACATGATATTTTATGCACACGCTTGTGTGTGTGTGTTACACAATGCTTACAAAGCTCCTGGCAGGTGAAAACAAGTGGTTTGTGACTCAGTGTGTAGAACTGTATGACCCAACATTTTGAGGATGGCCTGGAAAATGATTTTGAATGTAAACCTTTGTGAAGTGCAACCAACACACGATGTGTGTGAAAGTGTGATGCCCGTGTGTTAGTGCTGCCCGCATCTGCAAAAAAAAATAATAAAATGGTAAATGATATTGAAACAACTCCATAGAGATCTTGGGGGGGAAAAAGAAAGTCATCATAAAAAATGAAACATACTTTGATTTTTTAGGTTAAATTGGCACTGACTCTCCAAACACACAGTTTAATGTCTGATATGTTGCATCATTTCCTGTTAGTATAAAGCAATTGATGTAATGTTAGGGGTCGTGTTGCATGCTAAATGCTTAAGCAGAACACTATGACAAAAAATATACATATGCAGTTTTTATAAGCATTGAAAGTGAACTTGTGGCTCTCTCCCTGTTCATTAAGATATGGGCCTCGTCTCGTTAGCCTGCAGTAACTGCCAGGAGGCGCTGCCACAGTAACCACTGACTTGCCTACGAGGATTTCATATTGCACATAATAATTTTATTCATTGCTTAAATAAAGATATGGATTAATGCAACTTTAAGTGTGACTATAACTCATATGTCTCTATCAGGATGCTGCTTGTAGAGCTGGGCAGCTGCTGTGTATTGTAACTGTAAGTGAAGGAGTGTGTGACAGTGTGTAACTGAAGAATACTCCACAAGCAAACACTCCCACTTACAAAAGCAGAGCTTATCGGACAGGCTCCTCTACAATGGCTCTTTCAGTTAATTAAACAAGTTTTATTTCTCTCCTCTTCCGTGACTCTCCTCCTCTGTGTGAGCCTGTCTTTCAGCTTTTCTCTCTGTCCTTTAAAAGGCTGCTTGCATGTCTCATATTAAGTGACTGTGTTGAAAACTGCTTTAGGTCAGTCAGATCTAGATGTCCTGAATCTGCATCTTTACCGACTTTCTTCCCAAACTCAACTTTTGGTCAGGTGGAAAAATGAACAGATTTTTTTTTTTTCCTCTCTTAACAAAACTATTTACTCAAGTGTGTCGTGTTGAGTGGATTCACCTGCATAACCTGCATGGTCTTGGGGAGAGACTCTATCTCAGGGTTCATCTCAGTGGCTTCACATGACGTTTCCCGGGTAAAATGATAAACTTATGTCGCTGTCTCTCTTTTCATTTCCCCAAAAACAGAGTTTTAGGAGCTTGTAAACATAAACTTCTGTAACCAGAATCCAGAGTGGGATCTTTTGAAAATGACACTCTTACCACCGCAGTGTTACACAGTTCTTGTGAAATTCTTCTTCATAGGGGTGATGTAGTTCCAGACCTACGTGTTTTTGTAAAATGAAAAAGCAAGAGGTTCTGCAACACACCATCCCATTTAAACTCCTCACATATGGCAGCTTGGTCAGGATTAACTGTTGTTGCTTTTTTAAGTAAGAGCTGGTCCCTTTGGTTTGTGTCGGCCCTTTAACTCACTCCATCAATTGCAACACTGAACTCTATTAATAACAGATCAACCTGAGAAGAGTCAGTAAAGACCCCAGAGGGGCCAAAGTTAGGGAGCGGTCGGTCACACGCAGGACTTTCATTCAGGAGAGCAGGTTTGAGAATCATAAGAAGTGGAAGTCAGCCATCTTCTCCTGAACTTAATCAAAAAAGTTTGTTGCCAAAGCCTTTTGAGCTGCAACAGTTCACAGTGTTAACCAAGTGCTTAAAACAGCCACGATTACACAACTCACCCAGTGGTGTAATAAGGAAGTTCAAGAGGGTTCAGGCATCAATTTGTGATGAGTTGAGAATGAGAATGTGTTGGACACACACACAGTATGTCTGCTCACACAGACAGTGTGTGTGTCTCAGGCACTAGACTCTCTCTGCTGCAGCTGCTGGTGTCTGATCTGAATCGATATCTGGTGTCTTGCTGACCTGATTTCTGTGCCAAACCGAGAGATCTCCCTGAACTTTACTAAAACCATCACACACACATCTATACATGTAACCATGCTAACTGCAATGCAGTTGTTGATTGCAAGCACAATATATGATATGTAAAAGTCCAGCACCTGCAAACCAATAAAGGTGTGACCCTGAGGTCCATGCCCTCCCCTTGTGCCCCCCTGCTGGCGTTGAGCCACTTGGCTGAGCTCTGTCAGCTCCTCTTGACTAATTAGCTCTGTTGTTCTCCTCCCAGACTCCCTCTGTTTCAAGTACAGGCGAACAGCACCGGCTCTACGTTCACCTCCTCGTCTCCTTTATAATACAGCTGTGACCAGTATCTGACCCATAAGCCCCTGCAACCCACTCAAAACTGCTGACAGTGCTGTGCAGCTGACTCAAGGGAAACTTCAAAGTGTCATTTACATGGGAGTGGACCGGGCAGATCTCAGAGCAGTCAGGACGGGTTGTGGTGCCTTTAGTCCATACAGTGGTGACAAACTTTTGAAACAAACTGCTCGCTTTGTTACTTCAGCTTAAAAAAGTTTCTTCAGAGAAAAACACTGTAAACCCAACTCAGTTATTGATCACTGTCATGAGCAGGCTCAAAGCTGGACAAAGAGGGGCAGAATACAGAAGTGTTGCAAAAGAGAAATGTGTTTTTCTTACGTGACTGAAATAGAAATAAGAGTGAAATAAATACAAAAAAACCAGGAGAGGCAGTTGCTGGGTGGAAGAGAGGCTTTTCACACCCTGCAGAGCAGGTGCCCGCATTAGCAATTAGGGCTGGTGGGCCAAATCAGCCACTGATTAAAATACAAAAATATTACAATAAGCCAGTGCTGTCTGTGTATATTCCATGCTTATAGCAGTTCATGAGCAAAACCTGTGCTTGAATATGATAAGCAGCTTCCCACGGACCAGTCTCTCCAAAGAGTCACAAGATTAATCAGAGGAAATGTACGATGACTGATGGAGTTGGAAAAAAGAAAAACAAATCCACTACACACACCTGCATTTATATTTCTATTTTTCTATTTTCTCTAAAAAGCATTTTTCTCACCTACTAGGAAAGTTTACATTGCCCTGTCACATTTTTGTTTCCGTCCTTTTTACAAATATGTATTTTAGCATGTTGTCTGAATATGAAGCTGCACATGAAAAGATTCAAAAAGAAAATGTGTATTTTTGTTTCATATTGAAGATGATGCTTTCTCTTCCAGTTCAAATTTTGTTACAAATCTGATTACATATGTGTTCCTCCTTACAAACCTGTGTATTGTCAGGTGCTGCTCTGTCAGCTTCATTCATGGAATTTATTATGGAATAACTGCAGTTTATTAAAGCTTGCAACCCCATTTTATCATTTTGCAATTAATTTTCTCAGTTATAAAAACATGGCTGTAAACTAAATTAATAACTCAAACTGAGGAAACACCGACACAAAGTCTTGGTTTGTGTTTTGTTTTGGTGAAGAAACTCATTCAGTCAAACAATCAGACCAAAACAGGAACTCAGTAGCAGTAACTTGTGCTGCTCTCTTATACTGACATATAGTTTTCATACAGTGAACTTATTGTTAGAGACTCTTTACCAAAAGTCCAGCTGAAATGTTTGCAGGCATATGGAGGGATTATTGTGGAAGAGTCGGAGGCAAAGCTACACTTTTAAAATTAGACCTGGATTAGGTTGTGAGATGTGTGATTGTGTGTGTTTGCACGCATGTCAGTGTCTGGAATGTGAGACATCCTTACAGTTGTGTGTGTGTGTGTGTGTGTGTGTGTGTGTGTGTGTGTGTGTGTGTTATGTGCATGTGGTGCGCATATCTATTCCTGGGCCGGGGGATCCTCTCCTGCAGGTCTAATTACTTTAATGAGGGATGTCTCCCTCTCTATCAGCCCTACCCAAGGGTACACATTAACATTCCCCCCACATAGTCATACACACCAACACTCACAATTAACCACAAATTCATCAGCAGAGTAAATACTCTCCGTCTCCTTCGTGTGAAACTTACTCCTCTCCTAAACTCTTACTTCCGTGAGAAAGTGGGCCCTCCTCAGCACGTCCCCCTCCTCAAGTCAAGCGATTCAGCCCAGACTCGACTCGATTCCTGCCTTTCTTTAAGTCTGTCTGCCTTCTCCTCCAGTAGACACTTAAAGGTGAGAAGACACCAGAGTTTTTTAGCAGATCAGACAATATGCAATTGAGTCATTATTCGGCTGTGCTGTATCACTCTCAACCTATCGTCCAATTTAGAATCCAAGGAAGTGGCTGACAGCTGGATATCTAATGATGTTTCTGTTGTGACCCGCAACTATTCCCCGTGCTGTGTGTGTGTGTGTGTGTGTGTGTGTGTGTATGTGTGTGTGTATGTGTGTGTATGTGTGTGTGTGTGTGTGTGTGTGTGTGTGTGTTTGTGTAAGTGACTGTGTATTAGGCTTCAGAGAGCAGTCTAGCGTTGCCAAGAGACACTGCAGGCACCACTAAGGGCCACAGCTTTATTCATGAGAGAGCTGTGGAAGCTAGGAGGGTTAGTTATTTAAACTGATCTGATAAGCAAAGCCCAAGGATGGAAAATAAACACAGTGAAACTTGAATTTCTCCTTCGGCTGCAGTGTGCCTGGTTGAAGCTGCAGCTCGTGTCTGCCCTCTAGTGGTGTCAAGGGGGAACTGTAACATGAGACAATCGAAGGGGAACAGATGGAGACATCAGATGTCACCAGAACCTCATGAAACGTTTCTTTTTTTCTATAAGATTGACAAAAATGTTTTGTTCACTAAAAAAAATAAATAATTGGTTTTGAAATTTGACCCATGCTAAGCATCTGAAAGCCTAGTTATATTAACCTCTGCAGCTTCCATCTTCCAACTTTTTTTTTCTGTTGTTTGGAAATTTTAATTTGTCAACAAAACCTTGACAAATCATACATCATTTTAGAGTAAAAAGCCTCACAATTCTTACCATTTCACAGTCAATGCAACAGCACTTGCTTGTTTTGTCTGACCGACTGCTAAACCACATTTTTACCTCTGACATTCCTGTTCTATCCCTCAGCTGTGACACACTTTCATATTTTCCCGCTGTTCAGGGCAGTGGGCAAAGTGGAAAAATGACAGAATCCTTTCTATCACTGCCAGCTCAGCCTGTGAGGTAAAAGAGCTTCCTCAGCCTCCTCCACAGTGTTTCAGAGACATGTTTAAAGTGAACTGCACTGATCAGTGTAAATTAGACTCAAACCATTAAACACAGCTCTCATAAGACACAGAGCTGTGTGCATGTCATGATCTCATCTTATCTGCAGAAAAAAGGAAAAGAAGTCATATACAGTATGTTCTTAACCTGCATGTGGACTGATAAAACTGATAAAACAAGGTCAAACTCCTTTTTAACCTGGTGATCAGAGACACTTCCAAAATAAATAAGGATCACTTTGCTGTTTTCCTTGACCTTTTTGTTGGATTGCAACTGAGCGACATTGCTCTCGATTAGGACATTTCTACCAGAACACAGATGAAATCGAGGTTTCACATCTTTACATACTTGAGAGAAATAAAGATGGATGCTGCTCGACCTTTTCACACACATTTCCACTATTAGCGTTCAAACTTGTTTGAAGTTGTGTTCACACATATGTTTGCAGCACCCTTTTCATACCTTAATCATTTTTACAATTTTATTTATTCTTATAATCACAAACTAATCTTGAAGGGCCTAAAGTGCATTTCACTGCCATCGTATCCTTGGTGAAGGTAACAGGAAAAGAACCTTTTACCTCAAACATTTCCATTAACTTTTGTATTTTTGGCAGGAAGTCATAGTTGAAATTAAACTCCTCCTACAGACGTAACAGCCAGTAACCAGTCTCCAGTCTGCTACATTTTTACATGGATTTTATGTTATTTTAGTGAAAACATTAAACATTTTCACTCATTCATGGAAAAAAAGTCTCTGGGTCAATTTCACATTAAATAGCATCAGAGAGACGTCAAGCAAGTCAGATAGACACACACGCACACACACACACACACACACACCCAATCATTCAATTCATACGTATTGTAAACAACATAAATGAGGGATGATATTGCTACAGTGGTAAAAATACACAATAGTAATTTATTTTTCAAACATAATTTTTCTGAAGTTCTATTTTTTTTTAGAATTCAACTCTTTAAATTCTTTCCCTTGGAATTTACGGAAAGAGACAAAGAGTTTCAGTTATTATTTTTAAGAAAGAGCAGAGTGAAAAGAAAAGAAAAAATATCAAAACCTCTGTTGGAAAATGCAGAAAAGGACAAAATTCCTCTTTGAGTTGAACTAATTTTTGTCTTTATTGTTACTCTAAATATAACTTGACTCTCTCTATGTTTTTTTTTTGACAAAATATTTTTTTATTTATGTTTAGTTTAATAATTAAATTTGCATTGCATGCTCATCTTATTTCTAACTTACCTGTACAAAAGGAAAATACCAAAAACTTACAGAACCAGGACATAGAAACATATACTACAAATACTAAATAGCACATGGGCTCTTTTGACAGAGGACATTTTGACACATCACAGCACCAGAAGCAGAGATGCAACCAAATGAATGATGGCTGAATTCCATTTAGCTGCTTCAGCATTCTGCTATTGTTCATGTTGATTCACTGTCACACTATCATGAGTTCCTGAGACACGTGGCTGGAACAGAGCCATTTGGAATGAAATGTATTATATACATTTAATATAGTTTTGGTCCTGACAGAAGACTTATTGTATGATTGAAACTTACAATTAGTCAAAATCCCCTGTTTTGCAGAACAGGAAGGAATGACGCTGAAACAATTTTTACCCCAAATACCTTCAGATTTTTAATTTGTTTTGCAGTCCAGAAAAGCACAAGTGATCCCAGTTGTTACTGTACAGCAACGTGCAATTTACCTCTGAATATTTTGAAACATTTTCTTTGGGTCATCTGCTCAGTATTTAGACTGAGTAGGTGTAAACGGTGGTGTGTCAGTCCACATGTTTAGCTAATATATTTAATCTGATTCTAATAGCACAAACTCCAGAAGAACTTTCTGTTTCTGTGTTTGGAAGTTTAAAGAAAAGCTTATAAAGCAATGTGCTGATGTTTGTTTTAGGCCTTACAGTGCACCTGACACTGAACCAGTCTGCTCAAACTCAAACCTGCACACAATTCAAGATAAGTTTCCTTCTTTTATCAATGACTGACTTTTTCTTCTGCTCTTTTTCAGCTGCTCAGAGGCGTCTCTGTCCCTATCTGGCTTTCTAATGGTCAGTCTGGTAAAACCACTGTGCAGCCTTTTGTTCTCCTTTTTAAAAACATGCCATTTGCTGCAAACCCCTCATATATATATAAAAACTGATTTTCTACAACCCAAAAGCATGAAAGACCATTTATGGAAAACATGGAGTCTCTGTCTATATGCATTTATCTATAAATCCATTTCTGTATCGATATAAAGGTAAATAGATATTTATCTCTGTATATAGATAGAAACATGTTGATTTAACTACCGACTTAAAAAACAGAATATTGCCTTCACTATTAGAATAAATGATTAACTGTTTGTTTTTATGTTAACACCATCATAAATAAGCTATCTATCATCGTTTGAAGGTGGAAAAAAACATCTGGCCCAAACCAAGACAAAGAGCACACATGTTTAAGAAACAGAGACAAAGCTCTGAATTAAATGTCAATTAATCGAAAAACCAGAGATCTTCAGTAGCCCAACTGCCAGCTGTTATTGATCCTCAAGCTAACAGATTTTGTGTTAATTTCTCATGTTTCTCATGTCAATTGCTTGACAGAACTCGAACATTCTAGATTATAGATAATAAAAAACTGGAAGATACTGTTTTTTAAATTTTGATTATTGGTTGCATTATAATAAATAAAATAATGCTGGAGAGTGAACTTGGATTTCTCTGGTTGAAATTAGACACAATAAGCTTTCCCAGTCACCTCTGGATTTAGTTTTACACATGAAGCTCAGAAAAAAATCTGTGGATGTAAATGATGGGAACTATATTTTATTGTATTTGTAGTATATTTAAATAATGTATACAAGGCATATGGGTGTTATCGTGGGTATTTTGCATGAAGCGATAATAAAAACATCATTATATTCATCAGTATAAAAACTGCAGTGGTGTGACTTTTTAAAGAAAGGCCTGTAGCACCCAAAATGAATTAGCAAGCAGACAATAAGAGCAAAACACATAGTGGAATATCAAGTGTTCCCTAATCCAGCCTTTGTCAGGCAGAGTTGAGATAGGGGACTTTACAGAGAAAGCCCACCTGGCTAAATGAATAGGCAATGTTGTCAGGGTTTAGAGGAGTCATTCGGCTGTGAGGCTGCGGTATAATACGGCGGCTGTCAGCGCTGACAAGTCTCAGAAACACACACCTCTAATCTCAACCCCCCTCTTTCTTCTCCCCCACCACCATAACACACAGAAAAAATGACACCTTGCGCAAATATTAAACATCTTCCAAGGCCTATTCCATTATCTTCTTTTCTCTAACACTGTTTTACCCCTCCTCCCCCCCCCCCGCCTGCTTTCTCCCCTCTCTCTCTCTCCGTATCTCTCTCCCATCATGTCTTGTCCTTGTCTCCTCACAAGCCCTGGCAGCCGGATCATCTCTGTCTCTTAGTGTCAATTAAAAGTGAAATATCTGCATTTGTCAACATATCATTTGTGCTGGGCCCGTGATGCACTGCTGATTTGTCGGCCGATTCCTGACACCGGGGAGGGAATGCCGAGGCGGCAGTCTCCCTCATTAGACCTGGAGCTGGCACCATGATGGCTGACACCGCCGGGAGGCTTCGCTCCCCGCCGACATGATACTAACCCAGGAACAGGCCTCGTCTGTCAGTCCTGTCACTTGCCAGCCAGCCATCCAGTCAGGGAGAGCGAGGGGCAGATGGGTGGCGGAGGAGGTGCATGTGGGTGGGGGGTGGGAGGGTGCACCATCCACCCTACTCTGAGGGCCAGGGAGGGAGAGACTATAATGAAGTTTATTTGTATAGCAAAATGTCAATATATGTCATATTGTCTGAAGGACGCGGACCAGGCTTGACATTTCAGTGTGGTGACAGCAAACTGTAAGTAGATTTAATAATGATTTTAAACCACAGTCACACCGCCGGTAATATGAGGAGCATGTTTCATTGGAATATGGGCAGCGTTTGGTAAGATGTAGAGTGTTTGGTGGCCCCAAGAGTCGGAGGTTATCTTTCTTTTTCAGAATAGAAGATGAGAATGAAAAAAGAGGCCATAAATAAAATACAATATCCAAAAAGACTTATAGCCCATCGTATGTCAATGTTTAGCACTAGAGTGAGATAGAACCAGTGGCATCAAGATGAGTCAATTAGGCAGGCCTAGAAGCAAAGTTATATATATATATATATATATATATATACACACACACACATATATATATATATTTCTTATCTTCAGTAAGTCTCAAAAAAGACCAAAACCCCCATAAGATCCCTTTCTGTCTGCATCTTAATGTTTTCTTACATGTGTCACTCAAATCTGTTCAAGCTATAGTTTTCATCAAGTGGCACTCAAACAAAAGAATAGATATATGATTTGTTGTTTGGGACTATTTTTTAACATTTGGGAAAACAGCAAAACAGTTACTGGGATACGATCAAAACAAACTGCAGTGTGTTTATGGTAAAGCTCAGTGTGCAGCTCAGCATGTGATAAATATATTTAACACTGATGGGTTTTTTGGACAACAATGGGGCTCTATGGCACAGATGAATGAGATATATCAGCCGTGTGCAGTACTTGTTGATAGAATGCGGTCACTGCTGCATTTACTGTTTCTATGGACTTCTTGACTTAAAAAAGAAAAATGAATATCACAAGACACATCCATCTGTTTTGCAGGTGCAGCTGCAGTCAGGATGTGTTGAAATCAGAATGCAACTGGATCAGCCACAGCACACATAGAGGCTCACATCGGCTTACACTGTCATCAGCAGTGTTGTGCAAGTTCAGACTCCACAAGACCAAGCTAAGTTCACTTCACACAGATTAAAACGAGCTGGTCCACATTCAGAGTTCTTAATGAACTGAAGCTGTTCACAGTCCCAAAAAAATGAGCCCGTTCATGTTCATTTCTTCAAATTTGTTACGGATGTGGCTGAGGAGTGTGCTTATTTTTCAGAGCAGGCACATATATATGATAAAATGTGAGATTTGGCTGTAATTAAAGAGCAACTTCAGTCAACTAATCTACAGTTGCTCTGAGTATCAAATTAACCACTGTTTTTTTTCAAACTGGGGTTGTGTCCAAACTCCAATTAAATTAAAATTAATTTGTATAGAAAGACTGCAGCCCATGCATAGGCCTACTACTAAATATCAATTATAAATATACAGCAGCAGTGATCTAAATGTAATACTAGAATTAAAGGGAGCAGAGACAAAATCACGCAATTAGTCTCAAATGACAAACAGTAAATAAAAAGAGTCATGGACTGTGCTGTGAGTGCATCACTTTAACAGTAGAATGAGCTTTGTGCACTACAAAGTCCTCAGCAATCCCTTCATTTGATTTTTTGGTTGACTTTTCACAGTGCATATTATAACCAGTCCACTTTGCTTCTCTGTCCCACTTTGATCCTCACAGTTACGAAACATTTTGAGCTAAAAGAGGCTCTACAGTCGCAGCAAATGATGGAAATAGTCAGAAACTGCAGAAAGGCCTCACACGGCTCTCTGAAAGTCCAAGTTCATAAGCACTTTGGCAAACAGGATTTGCCAGTGGAGAAGCTAAAGTAAGCTTTTTGGCATTTAGATAGACCAGCACGCACCTGTTGGCACCTGTTGGTACCTGAAGCAGCCTGTCAGAAACTAGCCATAGCTAGCCTCTGGTGAGGAAACACAGCAGCATTGTCTCAGTGGACTCCTGAAAGGAAGGCACAATATAAAACGGTCACATAAATGACAGGTGTAGCCAGGCTAGCTCAAGCGCTAGCTAGTTCCTCCACTGACCATGGATATCCTCTACTGTCATGTATTAATGCCTGCGTGGACTAAATACACATGCTGACGAATGCTGACACCCAGCGTGGCATAAAAAGACCCTGTGCATCCACTGTCTCTGTGCTTGTTTTGGAGTGTAGCTGACCTCTAAAAGTAAAGGTGATGTTAAATTACAGAAAAATAGCCAAAGATCATTCGTCATTAACCAAGTCTTTGACTGTTTCTGAGTATATGTAAGTATCAGGTGTAAATGTGATCTGTTGTAGCTTACAAACTGTCTTTGTGTGCGCAGAATTAAGAGACCAGTTGTTAGTGTGTCCACTTGTCTGTGTGCTCATTGTTTAACTACTGATGCAGTGCAGCGCCTCCTGCAGCTCAGTTTGTGAAGATGACACCCTGCTCTGAAATGTTAGGAAGTTTGAATATTTGTTATAAACTGAGAAAAGAAGATGTGTCTTTCCAAAAAACAATGTCTGGACTGTGATCTTTTTTGCCGAAGAATTTAAATTAGTTGCCAATTAGTTACTTCATTTAAAAGTCTCCACTTTCAGATTAAGAACTAAAAGCAGAATATTTCCATTGAAACTAACAGCTAATGCAGCTGTATGTGTTTCTTTAGTTCAAGAGAACAATTCCTCAGCCTTTTCTAACTTGCTTTGGAGGATGATCTCGGGGTTTCATGCCAGCATTCCTGACCCATCCGTCCCCACACTGTGAGCTCAGGGAGGTGGAGGAGGAGGAGGTGGAGGAGGATGCTTGTGCAGCTTCACTTTCCATCATTAGGGAGGAGAAGCACTGACCAAGCCAGCAGCCAGCCTGGGTGGGAGTCGCTCGCTCAGAGACACAAAGGAATGCACCATTACAGCTTCAAAGAGAGGAGGGGGAGGCAGGAGAGGAGGGGGCAGGGATCTGAGGGTGAGCAGTGCCGAGAGGGAAAAAAAGATGTTTTTTGAATAGGAGCACTTTTATCAAATGCATTTTTTTAAGCTAATGTTTCTGTTTATTTGTTCGTCAGTTGTTTTTTTCAGAAATCATTTGTTAACAATAATTGATATACTTTTTTTTTTACTGATGAAATCAAACAAATTTGTTCAGCAAAACCCCCCAAAATCGTTGTACACTCACTCATTTCCCTGTTCTTGTCTTGAGGGACTGTTGCAAAGATGATTTCTATAGAAATGACAAATTTGTGTGTTTATCTATCTATTTTTTTTGACACAGTGTTGTAAATTCCACATTAGACCATAAATAACATTCTGTATTAATTATAGCAATACGTGTAATATTTTTACATTAAAATTTCTTTAAAAAACTATGTGTTACAGTGACTTCACATAACTCGAATAAAATTTCTTTACGTTACCTTTTTTGGTAAATTGTCTGTCTGAGTCACATCGATCATCATCAGCATTTAAAAAAGACTGTTCCTATAAAAACAAATAAATGGATGAAATGGATGAAAAGACTGAACGGTTGAATGTCCACACTTCACTAAGATATTTATGTTCCAGATTATTGGAGAAATGACGGCTCCAACACAGACGTAATCTGAATGACAAGTGTAACAGGATGATGAAAGTAAACTGGACAACTGGAAATAAAATATATATTGAAATAAAAAAAAATCAGAGAGTTTTAGGAAAAAGGCCAACCATCAAGGTCAATGTTTTTTTTTCTGTTTTATTTCTCCTTGAACATTGTGAAAGTCACATTTCATACCCAACATTTATTCAAAAAACAGGACCATTTCCAACAAAATTTTGTATACAAAATTTAAGTCTAACTACCCCTTGAATTGAAAGTACACATCTTACACAAATAAAAATGCTCTGAGTACAAATGAAGACCTTTTTTCCAAAATGAAGCACTCACTTTTAGAAAACAACTTCCACAGAAACAATAAATGGAAAGACATCTTGAATCATTTTAAGTGTAGTGTGTGAATTACAGTACAAGTCTTAGACCCTTCAGAGTCACTCACAAGGTGAATCCCTTTTTCCAAAAATCCCAGGAAATGATTATTTTTAAGTGAATACACAGTATCTTGGAACAGAGCATCTCATGTACTGATCTTCAGTGTTCAGTTTATGGTGCAGCTTCAGTAAAAAAACAACTCCAGTGTAAAATCACTACCGTTTTGTACATGAGCAGGGTTCTTATGTGTCTGTGTGTGTTCTGTTGTTCAATCACATCACTGTAACATTTCGTGTCTGTACAATACAACAGTGCTTCAGATAGAATTGCAGTATTTGAGCAGAGCTGTGTTTGTGTTCACTTCTCACAGTGAGGGCTCCAACTGACCCCTCCTTTGAAATGAAGACTATAAAATGACTTTACTCTGTGTGAACGCGTAACATGAACACAGATCACAGGGTTCTTGTGTTTCATGGATGCAGGAGAACATGAAGGCACATACTGTCATCTCATCATGCACACACCTGCACATTTCCGACATTTCCAACCAAAAGTTCACAAACATGACAGAAACCTAACGTTACGTTATTGCTGAAAGAGGTGCATGTTTGGGGCTGGATTCAGATTAGTGTGAAGAACTTAAGAACAGAGCCGCACTTGGAACAGGATATGTTTGAGTTGGGGGGGTCCTCATCTTACTGCCACCTGTCCTGGGTCAGTGTCAATATGTCTAATACTGAATCTGAATGAATCTGAGGACACCATCAGCCCCGGTCCTGCTGTACACTGTAACAGAGGACGTCAGTCTCCAATAGAGAGGATGATTCAGGATCAGTCATCAATACAAATCAGGTTCTGGGAGGTTTTCCACGGAAAAATGGTCAGTTTTCAAAAGACCTCAAGTGTCAAGACTTCAGTAGGCCTGATACTTAACAGTGAGGATATATCACATTTCTTTCTTTTTACACCTTAAAAATACTTGTAATGGTAATGATGACAGCCTCGGCTCTTCTTGTTTCAGTCTCTCTATCAGATGTTGGAACATGGCTGCAGGTTTCTGCTCACGTTCTAACACAAGAGCAGAAGTGAAGTGAGCCACTACTGTGTGAAAAGGTCTGCTTTTGAGATGGTGTACCAGTTCATCCAAAAGGTGTTGGATTAGGTTGAGGTCAGGGCTCTGTGCAGGCCAGACAAGTTCTTTCACATCAAACTGAAAAACCATGTCTTTATGGAGCCGGTGAAATGTGAGAGGAACAAATTCAAACTAAATAGTAGGAAGGAAAGTGAGAATATTTGGGTCAATCGCACTAAGTCAGATAAAATAGGTTCAAAGTTCATGATCCTGATCAAAAACCGTCTTGTTACTACTTATAAATGATATTTAAAACTACATTCAAGAGTGATGATCAGTGTCTTTCTCATTCAGCTGTGACCTACATGTCACTCCCCTTTCAAAAACCGCCACTGACACGGGACCGATACAACACCTTTAGTTTCGTGTAACAGCATCCTGGTGAAGGGTTTGGGGTCTTTTTGTAAAGTTAGCAGCACTGGTGAGCACAGAATGAAAGGCAAGTGGATGAGACTTCCTGAAGTTAAATATGAGTGCAGAGCATCACAGTTAAAGGGCGAGAACTCCGTTTAAAAACTCTTCACACTCCTGTTGGAGGTCTGGGGCAGTCACCGCGGTATTTGTAACACATCATCTCTAGATTGTAAGTTTGTCTTGAGCCCCATAAGATTTCAGTGTGAAACATGGTGAATTTTTTATTAGAATTTAGTTTTTTATTGATAGATCAATGTTAACAAATAGTTTAACATTTGGTGAAATATATTTGCTTTCTTTCTGAGAGTCAGATGAGAAGATGCATATCAGTCTGTTGCCAGCTGGAGTCTGGATGTGGTTCAGCTAGCCTGCATAAACAATCTTTGCACAAACAGAAATATAAAATTGTTTGCTTTTTTATGATACCGGTCGCATACTGTAACTGACTGTATTTTACTCATTTCACTCTCAGAAAAGAAAGTAAATAAGTCTTGTTTCAGTCTTTTAAATTAGCTACAATTCAAGTAAGCATCATTTGCAACTTGAAGCCCTCCTTTTTCATCCCTCTGTTTGTTTCTGAATAATGACATTTATTTCCATAAATACTGATGCATCCCCCGTAGACCACGGCAATAAGATTCCTACAATTAAATACTGTTTCCAAAAAACAATACAAAAAAAATTACAGTGACTTGAACTTTTTGCATTATGCACAACATGAAGACATGGAAGAAAAAACACTCACAGCATCTTAACACAGTACCAAAATACCAAAATAATGAACAGAGCAGTTTGTCTGTTCAGTCATACAGTGCACATTTACAATATAATACAGTAGTTATTAACACAACAGTTTTTGACTCCTGCAGAGGCTGCAGTGATGGGGGGGGGGGGGGTGTCAGGATTCATGTTCCACACACATGAGCTGCAACTTTTCATTCACATTAAAGACTGCAGCAGCTTAGATGCAGTAAGAGAGAATAGAGGGAGAAGATACCTTCAGACACATGATGGAAGAATACCGCCTTAACGTAAGAATGATCTTTTCCAAAAAGAAAAGGGCACGAAAAGCCTTATTCACCAAAGAAGAACACAAGCTTTAAATCAAAAATACATGTGCCTTGAAGACATTTTACAACTGCTGCTTCCATTTAAAAAAAAAGTTAAAATCACACATTCAGTGGGGAAGGAAAAAAAAGGAAGAAAACATGAGACAAAACCCATTAGAGCGGAAGAGTTGAAGTCATGCAGGAGTAGCACTACCAAAAAGATAAAGCCAGAATTTTAATAAGTGTCTGTCTCCCAAAAAATTCTTACAATTAGACAAACACCCCTGTGTATATGTAATGTAATTCTGCTACAAGGAGTCGGTAAAGAGATGGCTCCCCTGATAATATTATTATACAGTCTCTAGTCATGCAAATGAAACTGTAATTTGACAGAATTTGTTTCAAATGTATTTTCACCCTCTACACATTCATCTTCCCCCTGCCATGCAAATCAGAAAAGCAGTTGAATTAACGGAGGGAGTTTTTGTATGTTTTGCTTTGCTAACCATAAATGATGAATTAATTGCCCTTACATGACCACGCAGGGGGCGTCAGTGATGTTCGGCCTGAGCAGTTACATTTCTTCATGTCCACAGGCTTTCAAATGTCTCTCAAGCACATGTGGCCCTCATAAGATTTTGGCTCCATGAGATTTAGGCTCATCATTTTGTCATGGAGGTGTCCAGAGTCAGAGCATCCTTTGACCCCAGCAGGCAGCCTGAGATATCAGGTGACTGTCTCTCAGCCTGTGGTCCGTACCTGTCCATCTCTGAGGCTTCAGCTTCAGTAGTTTCCCCAAGAGAAGGATCAGTCATTGATTTGTCATCCACACCAGAGCATATGTCCTGTCAGCCCTTTACATAGACCCATCCATATGATGTAAGGCTGTGAAGCAAGGGCTGCAGACCTCAGATCAGCCTCTCCTCTGGGGGCACTTTGAGGACACTGCCCATCTCCAGCCTGGCACCCGCCACCTCCTGAGAGCTGGGGCTGTACGTGCCCTCGGACTGACGCTTCTTCCGTGCTGTCATGACGAGGAAAAACACCACCAGAATGGCCAATAACACACACAGC
Organism: Acanthurus leucopareius; assembly: GCA_029814765.1. Classification (NCBI taxonomy): domain Eukaryota; kingdom Metazoa; phylum Chordata; class Actinopteri; order Acanthuriformes; family Acanthuridae; genus Acanthurus; species Acanthurus leucopareius. The sequence continues at coordinate 1,523,886 of JAQMCX010000047.1, forward strand.
GTGATCAGTGGAATGGTAACCACCAGCCATGGGATTCGCTCCTTCTGCTCCTCTTTCTGCAGAGAGGATGGAACACAATGTAAATTATATATGACCATACCTTTTTTAGCACCACTCTTTCAATGGCACAAGTACAAAATATGGCTGTAACTAATGGCTCTGCTGTTTGTAGCCTGCAGTTGCACATGTATTTGAGTCCAGATACTCTGTAAGCCTTTTTTTAAGAATATCAGATGAGATACAGTTCATTGGAATGAGATTGGTCAATTTAAGGGCAAAAGTCTGTTTTTTCAACCTACTTATTGGTTATTCAAAACTATCTTTTCATTTAAGGGATATTCAGGTATTAATTTGAATTACACCAAAATTTACATTGTTTCCAGATGTGCTGTTTCCTATTTGTAGGTCGTGACTTCTACAGCAGCTGATGAATGCAGCAGGGGAACCTGGACCTATAAACCAATCACTCAGATTCAGGCTCTAATTTAACACACGTGCTTTGAGAGTGAATGAGCTAAAAGCCAGTGTCAGTTAAAAGCTCTGTGAATCACTTACGTTGCTCTCACACAGCGTGCCACTGTAACCTGGCACACACTCGCACTGGAAGTGGTTGAGTCTGTCCAGACAGGTGGCACCATTGAGACAAGGGTTGGACTCACACTCATCGATCTCTGTCTCACACCTGAAACACATCAGCAGGGTTTAATACAATGCTGAGTGACAGAACAACAGCTCACACACACACACTCTTTTGACCTTTAAACTTTACACACTTTAAAGCAGCAGGTGTGTGGCGAGGAATGTGCAGTGTGATGCTCTCACCTGGCACCAGTGTATCCCGGCTTGCAGGTGCAGTTTCCTCCAGAGTCTCCTCCTATACACACCCCTCCATTAAGACACTCTGTGTTTGCATCACACGCCACTGGAGGGAAACGCCACCTATTGGATACACAAGCTCATTACACTCTAATGTTCGATTTTGTTGTTATAAATTTAGGTGACTTAAAGTACAACACAGAAGCAGTGCATGTGAAGTGAAGTGGCCTAAGCTCTCCCTTTTAGGGGGCAGAGTGTTGGCCAATCACAGACTTTGTTATTGCACAGGCAGCATGTTAGTTCAATTAAATGGCAACTTTTGTGTACAGATAAAATTGCTTAATTGTGTGCCACTGTGGTATTGTTACGAATGAATCTGGTTTTATTATTTTATAAGTAGTTCTGCTAATAACTTTTAGGGAGACAGAATTATCTGAAGCAAATGGAATTCATAAGAGTGGTGTGAACATGAAGCCAGTTTTGCGTAGCAATAAAACAAATTAGTTTGTAAAAAAAAGACAAACTTAATTAACTGTAAATAATTGTGATTAGAGCTGGACTTATCAATGATTTAAAGAATTTATCAGTAACTCCTTGTTATGTTAAAAAACTATTGCTTATAGTGCTGAAACTTTTTTTTGTTACTTTATGGCCCACAGCTTAACTGTTTGCGTCAATTTTAGTGCTCTCATCAACTTTGCTCCCAGCAGCAGCTGACAATTGTTTTGGTGGAGAACCTCTGAGCTCGTATTTTCAATCACAATTTTGGTTGCCAGTGATTGTGAAAACAAAATAAAGTAGATAAGTGACACTGAACTACTCATTGTTATCTTTAACACTCAGTGCACAGCTCTGTGATCAACAGGTTGCTTACTCACAAGTCTACATGAATAAAACTAGACAGGATTCACTTAAGGCCACTCCTGGTGATTCTCATGAATCTGAGCAGAAGCTTAATGCCTAAAATGTGATGGAGAGAAACAGGAGGGTCTGTACTCACTGGCAGCGCTTGCCGATGTAGCCAGGAGGACATAAACATGTGTGTGTTCCCATCGTCTCCACACAGGTTCCTCCATTCACACAGTTGAACTCCAGACAGTTATCCACCTCATCCTGACAGTCTTTCCCTGTGTATCCAGGCATGCATTCACACTGGTAGTCTGCCTGCAGGTCTTTACAGGTTCCATGGACACAAGGATTCGATGAACACTCATTTATCTCCGTCTCACATAGTTCCCCCTCCCATCCTGCACTGCAGCTGCAGTTAAACTCATTAAACTGGTCCTGACATACACCCTGGTGGAGGCAGGGCTGGGAATCACAAATCGGTGTGCCGTGGCATCCTATAGTTGGCTCATGTCCACCCAATCTGAAAAACTGGCTTAACTGAGGGGCAACGGGAACATTTATGAGTGGCAGGTAGACTCCACCCACTCTCACATCCCCTAAACATCCAGTGTATTTCTCAGCCAGCCAGATTTTAGAGTCATTGAGGAAGTTGAGGTTGCCACCAACACCGTAGCTGCCACCAACTCTCTGTCCGTCCACAGTGAGGCGCCAGCGGGACACTAACTGCGTGGGCTCGACCATGGTCAGCTGGATCTGATGCCATGCTCCATCTGCAACGAGCCTGTCGCTGGTGAAGGCCAGCAGCTCTGCATCCACCCCGCTGTCCATTTTGACCAGCAGGGTGGAGTTGAGCAGACCCACACAGAAGACCTCGGCTCTGCCGGCTGCCCGCAACAAGATTCCGTTTGTGTCCCGAGTCCGAATGTCCATGGTGATGTTGGTTACAGGGCTCAGCAGAGAGCTATTGGCAACATACTGTAGAGCATTGTCCTGAAAAATGGCCTCAGTTAAACCTGTGAGGGAAGAAGATCATGTGGCAATTTTAAAAAGCTGCTAAAACAGGCAACTGTTTTCCAAAACTCAGAAAACATGGTGGTGCTTGTTCTTCTATGGTAATATAGGGACTGGGTGTGTAAGACGACAACAAGTACATCTGCATGACCAGCAGCTTTTGCTTGTCCAAAAAAATAACAAACAGTAACAGTGGATTCATCATAAAACTAATAAATAAAAGGTGCTAATATTTTGCATTTTATTTTTGCAAACTCAGTTTGTTGGCCTGTCCAGAAGTTTTTTTTAAAAAGTTTGTCAGCTGGCTATCAGAGCTGGCTGTAGATAAATCATTGGCCGATTATTAGCACAATTTTTATGACACACCAATCTCTGGATTGCCAGTGAATGAACAACTGGCGTGATCTACCAGCAGGTATTATACAGGTCATTTTTGTTGTTTGTTTGTTTTTTTAAACTAATTAATTAATTACATCAATAGCACAATTACATGTGCTCCACCTATCATATACAAAAGTGAGTTTACTTTTCATGGTCAGTTATATTCAGCCTGTGAGAACAGTTGTATAATGTCTCCTGTGTCCTTAGAAGAAAAAGTTTTGCGCTGACAGATTTTTAAATGAAAGCCAATGGTAATGCAAACTTGGAGCTTGTAGGACTTATGCATTTACCAGGCACATGTCTTATGAATCCAGCTTATTGGTAGCTTGGCCTGCACCGCATAGTATACCTCAGTGTTATGACAGTGTTTCCCTTTCAGTAACAGAAATTTCCCTTTCTGTTACTTTGAAAAAGAATCAACCACAAACTTTTTATATGTTGTTTTTCTGTCTCAGTATGTTGTAGGATAGTATTTCTTGTCAGCATCTAACGCAGGCAGACTCTTGGGGTTGTGGAGTTTCTTTCTTCTCTTGCACTAAGAATTTTTTTCCTTTGATGTTGAGTAGTGAGGGTCTCAGGTCAGTAGGCCCTTTAATGTTAAATGGCCCTTCAGGAACTTCTCAAGAAATTAATAGCAGATACAACTAAACTTGACTCGACCTGACTTGACTCACCCTGCCTTGCTAAAGAGAGTGATATCCAATGCCAAAGGATTACTCACACTCATAGCCATCCTGTAGGTCCACACAGCGCACTCCGTCAAAACAAGGGTTGTCGACACACCACAAGCGTGTCTCACATAGCCGTCCAGAGTAGTTAATGGGACAGTTGCACTTGAAGTCATTCCAGGTGACCTGACACTGTCCGCTATTGAAACAGGGCTCATCCTGGGCACAGACAAACACAGATGGATGGATTAGATGATCACTTGTAAATTCTCTCACCTGGTGCGACCGCAGAGGTAAATGCTGCAGAGAGGATTGAGCGGTAACTTAGAGCTCAAAGGGATTCACAACCAGATCAATGTTAATAGGGTTGAGGCAACAGAGTGCAGCTATCAGACAGCCCTCCAAGGTACTCACACAACAATAGCACACAGGAGCCATGTTTTAAAAGCTCTAGAGATAAAAATGTAGGCTGGTAAGTTTGTTGGTTTGGTCCAAACTAAAATTTCTCAAAAACTGTTGGACAGAATGTCTGATCTGGCCTTCTCAATTATTTGTTTTCTATTCTGTATCTAGAGTGATGATCATAGAGCAATAATCATGCTAAAACTACACATTTATCTTAATACCTTGCATGTGTCATCGCTATGACATCCTGATAGCACGTTCTCCTCTGTGCTCGAATGATAAACTTCCACCTCTTCTGGATGATCCTTGATGGTCAGATGCTTGTGGTCCAGACGTATGTCCTGCAAGCAACCTTTGAAGTTTCCACCCCAGGCAGTCACGCTTTCTCCTGCAGGGAGCCCTCCAACATACGCCACATCCCCGGCCTCTATGCTAACGTTCCCTAAGGCACGGTGATACCCCGCTTTGGGAAAGACCACGTGACCATAGCGTACCTTCACGCTCACCAAATTATCGCCGCCATCCGTGACAAACTTGGCCTCAGAGAGCAGTGTGGTGTGAGGGCTGTAAATAGCAACAGTGCCCTCCTTCAGGTAGATTGTCAGGTAAGGTTGTTCTTCTCGATGTAGCTGCAAGAGCAGGCCGCTGTGTTTGAGGGAGCGCATCGAAAAAGAGATTGTGAAGTTGTCTCCGTGAGTTTCTGAGATGTTGAAGGCGGCATAGCTGGTGGTGTTTTCATGACCAAAGGTCCAGGATGGATATTCTGAGAAAAGAGAGCGAGAAGTACAAAGTCAGTACTTTAACTCAGCACCTGGAAACATGCCACTCTGTGCTAGCAAAATAAATATTTTGGTTTATTGAAGGAAATTACAGTTTTACTTGTTGTATCAGTTAACTCGTCAGGTGATGGGGTACAACTTGGCCTGATAGATGATGGAGTCATACAGTTTTGTAATGTCTGGTGTGGTGTGTGGAACATATTGTGTGTCTAGGCTTATGTTTGACCAGTGCAACTTCCGAAAGATGTGTATTTACCAAGAAGTAGGATTCTAACAAAATAATGCTCTTGAATTGCAGTGTGACAAGTAAGGGATCAGGTAGCTTGACCTATTCTGTATCACTAAAAGATTTGGGAAATCTCTGTAGTATTGATGTGATCTTATATAAACATCTTCAAAACACTTGAATTGTAATGCTGTTAAAAATAGCAACAAAACAGATTTTTTCTGTGTAATTTGTGCCCAAACTTTATGAAAATTCAGTATCGAAATCTTAGAGGTATTTTTCAATGGACGTTTTGCACATCTTTAGGTGAAATCAATTAATTTGATTTGGTATGACTGGGAGGACCTTCAATACAGACAAAGATGAACACACTGATGAGGCTGGTGGGCTGTCAGGGACTGTTGTTTCTCTCTCAAAATTACATTACAACGTGTTTTATTTATATGTTTTGTTTTAATGTTATTCAGTAATTTGATTACCACAGTCATTTTTGCATGATAGCAGTACCCAACTGTATTGAGAGATAATTCGTCTACGAAGTAAAGGAGGTAAAGAAGCTCAGACTTTGATACATCCAGCTTTGCCAGGATCAAAAGTTTGAGTGCTCATTAGGAGGAAGTTTAGATTTCATTCATATATTTTGTGCTACACTCACCAAAAAACAGGGTCATCACTTTGAGCGCAACGGAAAACTTTACAGTTGTCTTAAGTTGGCCATGGGGTAAAAATACCAACTACTAAAGAATCATTAAAACAGTTCCTTCTCACCTCAAGTATCTTTGTGACCCAACTTTAAAAGGAAATGATCACTAATCACAAAATAATCTATCCACTGGTCAAAATATAATGTGTTTTTTTGCAAAAAATGGGGTACATTCTTCTGATCTATGAGGTATACTATGACTTCTCTTACCTTTTTCACATCTTTCTCCATAGTAGGGCCGATGACACACACAACTTGCACGAACCCACATGTCCACACACTGACCACGCTGCATGCATGGGTCTTCCTGACACCAGTTTTTTTTGCTACATCCCATTTCCAAGCCCTGGTTCTCTTCTCTGATCAGGTCCTGGGGCAGAAGCAGCTTATGATCAACTTCAAGGTCTTCCATGCAGCCAATGAACCCCCTTCCACTTGACGTATGGGCTAGGTATTCTTTTGGTGCCCCTCCAATATAAAGTTGCTGAAAGGAGCTGGGCTGGAGGAAGAACAAATGGTTGTATCCCTCATTCTTCACCACACACTCTTCCTTACAGCCGGGTCCTTTTACAACCAGAACTAGCCTCTCGTCCATGGTCACGGAGACCTGGTGCCATTCTCCGTCATTGACTGGGCCAGGGTAAGTGACCTGCAACACCTTACCTGACTTCACTCTGGCCTGAAGGGAGCCACCGACAAGCTCCAGAGAGACAAAGCGCTCCATAGTGCCTCGATAGTACAGCACCATGTCAGGCAAGGTGCTCCTTAATCGGAGCTTCATGTGGAGCCCGTGGTTATGGTCTCTAGTCTCTCGTTTTGTCCTATTTTTGGAAACAGGCAGCTGCATGTGGACGTAGCCCTCAGAATTGAAGGAGAAGGTGGTGGAGGTGTTGCAGCGGTCTCCGGTCCAGCCAGGCAGACACTGGCAGGCGTAGCTGTGTGTTTCATCGTCGGTCAGCACAGGGACGCAGCCTGCTCCGTGTTGACACTGGTGCTGCTGGCAGCCGACCAGACGGACGTCACAGTTTTGGCCACCCCATGGCTCCTGGCCGGGCTCTGGCACGGGGCAGTGACATCTATAGGAGTTGGCAGCGTCAATGCACGTGGCACCATTCTGGCAAGGATTGCTGTCACACTCGTTGATGTCCACCTCACAGTGTATGCCTGTATGATGAGACACGCATTAATGCTTAACTTTGTTTGAACAACACCAATTCAACTCCTACTTACAAGCAAAACCTACAAAAACTCATCTTTCATATGGATCACAATGAGAGTCATATTCAGTAATATGAAAATGACAAACCAGGTCAACCAGTCAAACAACAAGGGGACTGGACCACAAACCTGTGAAATCAACTTACAGTAAATAACTTAATTAGATACACAGCTGAGAATACACACATGCAGATGAAGAAGCCGTTTCTACAGAGCCATTGTGTGGTTTTCTCTGTCGTTTGGAGGAAATGACTGGAGGTAATAGCCTTCAATTGCACAATTAGAGGCAAATTAGAGTGACACAGATTTTCTCAATACAATTAAACAAGGCTTTGTCATACTGATTATAATAGATACAATTAATGCGCAATATGGTTGTTAGACCAACCTTTTACACTAAAACGCACACACACTTACAGTCTGCCTGCCTGCCTGGTTTCAGGAGTCAGAGCCGCCTCATCAAACCGCATTCAGCATAAAGCCCTGGCAGCAGCAGTCAACTTGCATTAACATAGTCCTTTAAAATACTCTACACCCTAAAGCTGTTCGTCCTCTCTGTGGCAGGACTCCACCCTCATACACAAGCACGCAACTTTCAGCGTTGTTAATGTAGAATTTTCAAATGCTGTACCATACTGTACCTGTCAGCCACCAGGGCCCAAAGCAGCAGCACAGCAGCTGTAGCAGCAACCGCAGCATCAACCTGCTTCCCCCCATGATCCACTGAGTCAACAGCCAACACACTCCTCACACTGCTGGATGACAGAAGTGACACAACTGTGGTTCTCTCTCCCTCTCTCTCTCTTGCTTACAAGGCAGAAGTGTCCCAACTCCTCCACTCTGTATCAGGCAGTCAAGCAGGAGTGATTACAGGGCAGCCCTGCCTACCTCGTCTTTCCCTCCCTCTCTTTCTCTCTCCTCTGTCCCTCCCTTCCCTTCCCTTCCCTTCCCTCCCTCCCTCACACCCTCTGCTCCTCTCCTGCCTGTAGCCCAGCCCAAGCAGAGCAGTAAGCCTCCAGCTGGCTCCTGTCAGTGTTTGACAGAAGAATGCAGTGCTGCAGTGCCCTCCCTGCTCCACAAGCTGGCCTGTGATTGCCCACTACCGGCAGGAGCTGCTGGAGTGAACCTGCAGGAAGTGCTGCAGGTTCAAGGCTTCAGGTGGGCCTGAGCACGGCTGACCAAGCACATGGAGCTCAAACATATCTTTTATTAACATTAACATATCAGCTAAACAGTCGCATCCACTGCTGTCTATTTTTATCCCATTTAAAGTATTATTACGGTATCTATATTCATTGTAACAATATTATTTTGTGTTACCTGGTGGTAAAAAAAATAATAATAAAAATAATTTGAGTTTTGAAATTCATTTTGAACTGATGAGGGAAAAACACGTCATTATGATAATATGTTTGACCACTGTTTCAAAGTAAAAGACTATAACGTTTAATTATTGCCACTAAGTAACATTTGGAGATTATAGTTAGGGAATGATAAAATTTTGATTTTATCCTTATAATTCTAAATATTAATTAAAAAATGAAATAACCAGAGACACAGACCTTGTAAAGTCCAACTTAGGAATCTAAAATATTTTTTTTTAGATTTTCAGAAATAGGGACATTAAAGTCTTTAATCCTTTTTGGTTACATGCCCCCAGGTGGAATGACAGTTTAAAGGAAATCTTGATCTTTTTTTTTTATTTTCTCCATAATTTAATTCAAATAAGAGTTGTTAAGATAAAGAGATTAATATTTGAAGTTGCATTAGCAATCCTCACATTCATAATTTAAAGGAAATCTTGATCTCGAGGTCAAGTGTAGGATTTAGTGGCATCTAGTGTTAGAGTTGCAGAATGCACCCTACTGAACATTAACAGCAAAATGCTAGCTTGGAGTCAGTGTTTTGTTTGTTTGTCTGTCTGACAACTGTAGAAACATGGCATTGCAATATGGCTGACTCCATGTAAGACGACCAACTCCTGCTCTAGATTCAAAAGGCTCATTCTAAGGTTTGAAAAAAGACAATTTTCTGGTGATTTGGTAGGAATGAAAACTTAGTTGTGAATGTTGTTTTCCATTTATGCCATATTCTACAAATACATCCTGCTAAATTTGGCACACTGAACCTATTTTTATTCAAATAATTTGATATCAATCAAGACGTCGATCTTCCTTAATTGCAGTACTCACAGTATGTGTATTATGCCTGAAAGAATACACCACCTGTTGCTGATGATGTAGTTAGCAAACCTGAGGAGCCCACAATGTGAATAGATTTGTTAATAAATGTGTAAATTATGCATGATCAAACTATTAACCTTTACCTAGGAATTCTAATCCAAAATGTCCTGCATCAGCCTTCAAAGAAATAATCCAACTGTAACTAAAAGGAGGACACGAGAGGGTTTCATCGATATCTGCTTAAGAGCCAGTTACAGTCACGACCATCTCGTGCATGTGGAGAGTCGGCCCCTTACGTTAATAGGATCATATTTTTGGCCATATGGAGTTTTCCTCTGTTTAACATTGCACTAGAGGGATCTGTTTAGAGTGAGGCCATGTGAAGAGTGAGGTGCACACTATTTATTGCAAAGGACTTTGTTTTGTTCACAGTGTTTTGCATTCCCATTTTTTTTTTTTTTTATCAGGCTTTAATTAGGCTCCTAAGCAGCTTTGCTGTAATCTCCCCTCCCCCTGAAAAATTTCTTAGAGACCCCCATTTAATACCCAAGGTGGACGCCTGACATATGGCACCTTTTATTGGCTTTGTTGTTTTCTGCTATGCCCCTCCATACCATATGCCCTCTCGTTCGCTCCTATCCTCCGCTCGGCTGCAGCCACTGCATTGTGAGGCTGTAATGCTGTTGGCAAATTAGCCTCTCATTTTGTTGATGAGTGCTTTTGGCTGAATTCCTCACTTTTAAGTCCAGGTTGTGAGTTTCAAGGTCAGCTTTTTGGTGTGGTTCCTCTTGTTTTGAGTGATGCAGTGACAAATCTCCTCTAATGAGGAATTAATGCCTTGGCTGACCATGAGGAATGATCAGCAGGAGGAAGATTAACCATTTATTGTTTGGCCAAGAAGATTCTGAGACCTGACAAGAAGGTTCTGTCTACTACACCAGCTTCTACTAAGGACATTCAGTTTAGTTCAAGTTTTCCTTGTCTCTCATAGGGATGTTGTTGTTGCAGTTAGGAAATACAATACTGAAACAATGGAAGATAACTTTAAACCCAATCCACTGATAAGTATTACCACACAGTTTGTTATTAATGTAAGACAAAATGAACTGAGATACAGAGCAGGCTGTTTAAAACAAACTAGCAATATGTCTAATTCTCCTGTGTTGTGAAAGCAGCGTTTTTGTAAATTTGTCCTTAAAAGGACAATTTGGATCCAGACATTTCCTTTGTGATAATTTAACATAAATGAAATAAAACATTTGAGAATCTAGACTGATGCTGGTTAATCTAACAAGGCTTTGTTGGCATTTTGTTCCTACAGTGTCATAAATAATGTGGCCCCAGGGCATCATCACATCACAGTGAATGTATGGGTCAAACACAGGGATTTGTCGCAGTGAGTTCGTCTCAGCATGGAACTTGATCTTATTTTGTTGACTTGTTATTTTTTCAGTTCACTTATGACCTTCGTCAACTTTTTCCATGACTTTTTTCTGTTTTATGACATTTTTTGAAAAAAAAACACAAGCTCTTGGTTAGGTTTATAAAATGATACTTGTTTGGGGAAAAAATAGTGCTTTTAATGTTGGCCATGTTTTAGGAAGGCTAACTTTCCCCATGCACTCTGAGTAGCATGCTCTTTTTGGTATGCTACTGACTATTATGAGCAGACTTTATTATGTCGCTTTTCCTGTGCGAAACATTACAACACACTTGAAATCTGCTCAGAATTAGTATTTAATATGGTGTTGGAATGTAGTTATCTTATTGTTTACTACATTCAAGTTAGTTACATTCAATAAGGAACAAAGTGCTTTTGATTTTTTAACCATTGACCTCAAACAGCGTCCAGTAAAGTGGAGGTACTGTTTGTCTGCTCTCAGCAGCTCAGTTCAGTGTCACAGCTGCACAGACTCACTGACCTAAAACCAATGAAACAACACTTATGTGAAGTTCAGCTTGTGTCCCCCCTTGTCCTGATTTCTGCAGTCAGCGGGGATGAAAAGTAACAGGGACAGGATACAGGTCTGTGGGGTGCCCCTGTAGAAAGAGCAGCTCAGTTTTGTTTTGTTGGGAGATAAGAGCAGATAAGAGCTTTCTCCTACCTGTGAATCCATCTGGACACACACACTGATAGGAATTGACCAGATCTTGACAGCTTCCGCCATGCTGACATGGAGCAGACTCACACTCGTCCACATTCACCGAGCAGTTGTCTCCTGCAAAAAAGATTGCATTAATGAGATTAACATCTATGTCCTCATAGTGTGAGGTAATCAGACACTGTACCAAGAAACTGAGGGGTTTTTGCTGAGGCTTACCCATGAATCCTGGCAGACAGTGGCAGATGAAGCCAGCTGCCGCTTCATAGCTGAAGTTGGCTTTGCTGAGTTCAGGCAGCGTCCCATAGTTCAGGATATCTGAGCGCTCAAAACACTCGCCATCATTTTCACAGGGATGGTGCTCACACTCATCTATATCCACCTGGCAGTGCTCCCCCTCATAACCTGGACACACACACACACACACACAAACAAACATATGTCTAAGCAATAAGATTGTTTTGTTGGTTTTTTTAGTCTGTCTTATTACAATACTCACATGCTCATTACTATGTTAAAGGTTATCAGTGAGTGTAATGAGATCTTTTGTCCTTGCAGTACAAGCTGTGTAGTGATACCATGACACTATACACATACACCATGACAACACACACATACAGTGTGTGTTGTGAGATAGCTAGAGCTACTGTCTGTCTTGTTGGCAGAATTTGTCATTTGGGTCAAATGAACACATTCTGCATAAACATGTCAGCTGTCAAAATGTGTCTGAATAAGCCAACAGAAAATTCACAGTTAGTCTGAGTGAGTGTGTTCTGTCAGTGTCCCTGTGTGTGACTTATCCCTTCACTGCTGCTGGAGACAACGTCTAAGCACAAAGAAGTTATCCAAACAGGCTGGAAAAACGTCCTGTTTTACCATCATTCAAAGGTGTTTTTGCACCACTGATGAAAGTTTTCATTGACTTTTAAACTTTTACTTTAAGCTGCTTTTGCAAAAATGATGCCTAGTGACTAATCCATTGTAATATATTCTAATACTGTATCAGGTAAAATTACATGTAGACTTGTTAGAGTCGGTTTAATTCAGAATCAAACTGATTTGCAAATTGTGATGTCATCTAGTGGCTTTCAGTCTGGCTTTAGTTACCTTCTGGTGAACATATGCTGGCAACACTCACAAGGAGGGAATGTGTTTGTTTCCAACTCACACAAGAGCTTATCAAAGTGACTTAAAATCAGTATGTGCAGAAGGATTACCTACAGTGTTGCTGATAGCATACAGTTACTATATGCTGTATTAAAACACACTTGAAAAAAATCAAAACTTATCCTTGAAATCCACCTTTGAAATCTATGCATTGCTGCCCACACCAACAACAAAGACAAATTCGCTGAAAACCCAATAATGACAGCAGAAATCAAGACTGCTGACTTCTGCCTTTCTCTCTGTGCACTCATGCATTACTCTTCATAAATTACAAAGATTTCTATAGTGCCACACTGCTGTTTTTATAAGGCCCTGTCATAAATATTAAATGGCTCAAGGCCCAGCCCTGCTCTTCAGCCCCTGGTCTTGTCCTCTAAGCTCAAGGGTCAGATCGTCCAACTCCTTTGTTTGGTTTAATTTATGCGTGGGAAATCTCCAGCCTGAGGACACTTTTTATGTGCGTGAGTTCTTGCTATTTCTTTTTGTTTTCTGTCCACCACTGCATGGCTGTTTTTCTTTTTGACCTTGTGAGTATTTTGTGTGTGTGTGTGTGTGTGTGTGTGTGTGTGTGTGCGCGTGCGTGCGTGTATTGATGATAAAAAGTGGTTGTGAAGACACATATTGTAAACTACCACAGAAGCAGTTTTGTGGACAGATTTTGATCAACTTGTGCAGGTAACCACCATGAGAGTTTGGTAAGCAGATATAGTGACCTGATCAGATAAGGATGGGTTAGATTCAGGGTGTACCTGGTCATGTGACTATAGTGATTATGAGCTCTGTGACTTTAAAACCTTTTTTTTTCTTTAGATCATCCACAGCTACAGAAACCACAACTGCAACACTGTCGCTTTTCAGCATTCTCCGAAACAAATGCAAAATTTCAAATTAACAGCAAATTGCTACTTAAACACGTGCATGAACTACTGCTGTTAAAAATGATAATAACGTTTATTTGGTCCAATTTATACTCGACTACGTCTGACGATCAAAGTCAAAGATGGCTTTCAAACTGAACAGCAAGTGACAGCAAGACAGCAGGTCTACATTTAATAAGGTATCAGTGATACTGCTTACTACATTCTTACATGCGCAACAATAACCTTCATATGCCATGTTAATTTCAATGGCTTTGCAACAAGTAGTTTTAACGTACACTGAGCTGCAGGTTTATGTGTGACTTTGGTGTTTTAGAGTAATAACAGGTGTAGAGTTGGTGCCAGAGGGATGGTGTACCTGGCCAGCAGTGGCACTTGTACTGGTTGATGCCCTCTAAACAGGTGGCTCCATGCAGGCAGGGGTCAGACGCACACTCCAGGATATCCTCTTCACAGTGGTCGCCCACAAAGCCTGTCCCCTCACAGTCACACTCATAGCTAGAAGAGGAGCACAGGTGCAAATGGTGAGCCTCTCGGACAATGTGACAGTCAAAAAGATGAGGTGGATAATTAAATCTATTTTTTAGTGTGTGTGTGTGTGAAAGAGAGAGAGTTGTCTTTAACATGTTGCTGGATTGTAGCACTGTAGCACAAAAAATACATTTTAAATTACTGCAATAATTGAAAAGGAAAGATGTGTGATTTCTCTTTTTTAAAAGTACGCTGTGGCTTGAATTAGAATATTATATATAATGTACAATTGGAATACTTGATGAATAATACATGTGTTTTTAAAGAGACGAATAAATTTATGTTAGTTGGGGTTATATATTACATGTTACCTGTTGCAAAGACAGTTAGTGTGGGTGTGTGGTTGGAACTTTTGGCAGTGATTAATATTTTCCCTGTGCTGTCCGAATCTACTGCTTTCTGGACCATTTTCCTCTGTTTTCTGGTTTCTACTCATACTTTAAATATCCTTAATTTCTAATCATTCTCCCTGCTGTTCCATTTGGTGCTACTACCAGGTATTCTCGACACCTCCAACCATCTAATGACTCATCACAGTGGCTGACAGTAAGTGGATTAATTCTTATCCCTGGTCAACTTTAATGTCTGCCATGCAGCCTCAGGCTGACAAAACACACTGCTGGATTACACAGCGACCTTACCAGGATCAACACGAGAGCTAAATATAAACACTGACAGGTACAGAGTATAGAAACTCATGCAGAAATTTGCATTATTGTGCATATGATTAAAAGATAATGTCTTAGAAGAACCATTTTGTATGGATCTCACCTTTTTTACGATCAAGCATTTGGTCACATTATTCATATTCAGGCATCTCATTTAAGACATTGTGCCAGTGTGCATGTTTGAAAAAATCACTCAACATCATGATATGACACTCGCAATTTGGCATTAAATTATTGTTTTTATTGTCTTCTTTTAGCTAAGCTAACCATCAGGAACTCATACACACACATTCACATACCAATGGAGCATCCATCAGGAGCAGCCTGGGGCTCAGTGTCTTACACAAGGAAACTTTAACATAAGGACTGGAAGAGTCTGAGATCAAACCATCTGATGGGTAGACAACCCACTTTACCTTTAAAACAACAGCCTCCCCAGGTTCTTAGATGATCCATATCAGGGGGCGAGTCGATCTACTCCATATTTAAAGGAAACTGGACTCTGACTATGTAAGATTTCATTTTCTTTGCCCCTCTATTTGGGTTTTCACATCTCCTGAGTACGATACTATCTTTGGATGTCTGGTCACGATGCTGTGCCACATGTTTCTTTTATTGTCGTCCATTACAATCAAAAACATATTCTGAAAAAGGTTTGAACATGTCAGTGTGTGTGTATGTGTGTGATCCTACCTGTTGACACCATCTATGCACCTGCCCTCATTCAGACAGGGCATGCTGGCACATTCATCAATGTTGACCTCGCAGTCTTGGCCCTGGAAGCCCGCCATGCAGTCACACGTGTATTTGGCAATGTGGTCTCGGCAGGTGGCGCCGTTCTGGCAGGGCTGCCCCTCGCATTCATCGATCTCCACCTCGCAGTTAATCTCTGCCGGGGACAGAGCAGGGATGGCGGCGAGCCAAGTCGTAAGATTGGCAACACATCTAATTATCCTTGCACACGTACAGTAACAACACAATAACCCTGGAGCTGCCGGGAGCTCAGCTGCAGACAGACAACAGCAGCACAGATTAATGCTGCTTAAAGTTTCCCTCCAGACACGCTTTCACTCTGCTATGATTCATATTTTCTTTGAGCTTCCAGTCTGTATGATTTCAGGGGATTACTGGCAGAATACTGAAAATATTAAATGTAATATTGAAACCTAAAAAGGATTGTTGTGTTTTCATTACTTTATAATAAGCCCTTAATAGGTGTGTCTGCACAGGAAGCAGCTCTTCTTCCATGAAGTAAACCAAATTGCGACCATGTGTCTACAGCAGCCCAGAACAGAAAAACCAAACACTGACTCTGAAGGGCTTTATGTGTTTTCTGCACAGCAGGTTCTCCTACTGTTTGAAAGGGAGGGAGAACACAGGAATATTCAATTGGTGTATTGATCTGTAACTTTTCCAGTCATTTTGGGCGTCTTTTCTTTTACACTACTGGACTTTTACTTATTAATGAAGGCCTCTTTAATGTTTCAAAAGCAAAATCTTAGAACGATGAATTACTCTGGAATATCCAAACTGATGCCCTGAGCCTTTTGCCGAGGACATTTCTGATTTTGCAGCAACATATCCATCTCCTTATCAGTCCAAGCAAAGAAAACTCTGTTTTGTTTTTTATACGCCAGACTTCCTTCATAGTTCTCTCTCTAAGTTAGCAGCCACCTGCCTGATTCCTGTCTACATGCATGTCTGGTGCAGGAATAAATGGTCATCATGTAACATGTTTTTTTTCAGGCATGTTATTTTAGATGGATATTGCCTCTGAAGCAGTGCTAAAATGCTTGATTGGAAAGAGGTAATTTAAGTCTGTATGACATAAAAACATAGGAATGAAGATGAAGCTAAAGAGCAGAATGCTTGTGTCTCAACTGAGACACTTGAGACCCTGAATTTCTGTCTTTGTGCTTTTTCAGCCTGAAATTAATCTGAAAGAAGTAGTGAATACTTGAGACTGGAAGTCATCCATTCTCCATTTATACACACACATACACCACTTTTAAAAAAAAAACAAAAAAAAACAGCATGTACTCTTAACACAGACTGGCCAGTGTCCTACCTGTGAAGCCTGGAGCACAGTCACACCGGTAGTGATCCACCTCGTCCACACATGTGCCATTGTTTTGACAGGGTCGGGAGGCACACTCATTGATGTCCAAGTCACAGTGGTAACCTTGAAATCCAGGCACACAGAAACACTGGTAGGAGTTTACTCCATCTTTACAGATGGCCCCATTCTGACAAGGCTCAGACTGGCATTCATCTATGTTCTCCTCACAGTTCAACCCCTGGTACCCAGCAGGACACTGGCACTGGTACCCAGTGTCAGGGATGTCATTACAGGTGCCGCCATTCTGACATGTTTCCACTGAACAAACGGTCACATTATCCTTGCAGTCCTCTCCACCCAACCCAAGGGGGCAGTGACAGGTGTAGCCATTGACTCCATTGACACAGTGGGACCAGATCCCTGTGCAGGGGTTGCTCTGACACTCATCCACATCCTCGGTGCAGTTGAGCCCTGTGAAGCCATCCGGACAGTGGCAGGTGAACTCATCCGTCCCAAGCTTGCTGGTACAGTTGGCGCAAGGTGCCATGATGCAGGCGTCATACAGCTCGTCGCAGTTTTTGCCCATGTACCACACGGGTCCTTTGGGGCACAGGCACACATAGTCACCCAGGTGGTCGAGACATGTGGCACCGTTGTTGCAGGGGGATGACAAACACTTGTCTGCTGCTGCTGTGCACAGAAGACCTGGAATGAAAAGCAAGTGCAATTAGTGATACAATAGATAACATTCCTAATTCCTAATTGCCAAAAATGTTTGGGGTTTATTCATTTATTTATTTTAATATTTACTGTACTGAATAATAAAAATACTATTATTGTGTATACAGCTTGGTGTGCTGCCCTCAAGTTTCCAAAAATATTAATGCATGTAAAAAATATATATATATTAAATGTAAATTTTGTTAAAAGCGGATACTTTTGTGTTTGATTAGTTGTTATTTATTAAAATTTTGTAATGTGGACCAGACTGCATTTCTGCTTTGTTTAAAACATGACAGAGCAGCGACGCTGACACGAGCACCATAACAGACGAAGACAAGAGTGACATCAAAATACAAATCCATGGAAATTCCAAAGAAACGACATCACAGTGTGACCTAACATTAACAAATGCCCTTGTTGCAAAAACACAGATAAGCTCCTGCTAGACTTTATGATCCAATATGACCCAGAGAATAAAGACAATGGTACCAATCATGTAAAAATTTTAAGTGAGAACTTCTTTATGATGTACATGATGTCAATACCTGTTTGCTCACACACTACCTCACACTACCTCACACAGTACTTCTCTTTGCAAGCCTTAGCTGTATTACCCTCTGGCTTATACAGTGGGCTACCTCTACCTCTGACCTTTAGCAGTGCTTAGAAAACAATCTGGTGATGAAGAGTAACAAGCCCCTCTTTCCTCGACTTAAAGTCACAACAGATGGTGTTAAAAGTAAACTTATTACATGACCAAGCTGGCAGCTGTCAGTGTTATTAATGAAAGTTACACACACTACTGTTAGTACTGGGTTTGGACTGCAGTGTGTAGAACAGCAGTGACAACACACACCAGAAAAATGTCAATATTACTGTATCAGTCTACAAGAGCTCACATTACATACACCTGTATGTTTACATTTCCAATCTTTATTGGAGCACAAAAGAGCAAAGAGCACATTGCATATCTAGACTGTAACAAAACTGAATAAAAGTTACACACTTGAGCTTTGACATTGGTTTTTACTTCAGAGAAATAAAATGAGCTATTGCTACAGTCATGTGGGCTGCCTTTAAAATCTTCTGCATCAGTTTTAAAGCTGTATTTATGCTTGTGTGAGACACTATGGGGCTGGCTGTCCTCCACAGATGGCAGGTGAGCCATGAGCACGCACAGAGGACTTTATGCTCATAATCTGTTGCAGTATTTTGCAAAAGAAGTCGTCGAGTGTAACCAGAAGAGCCCCAATGACCAAACATGGCTTAGTGCTCTGCTCTACAGCTCAGCAATGCAGAGGCACAATTGCAACTATTGATTCATGTGCTTTCTAATGCTGCCATCAGCAATCCCTGTAAAGGCACAACAGGTGATTCCCATTTCATGAAAAGTTGACCATGTCAACAATTCAATTCTGCTTGCAAAAAAATTACTTACAAATTGTAAATTTTTAATTTCCCATGTGTTTAATATAACAAAAAAAAACTGAATTGGCTGGCTTTTTAAAAATCCTTCAGATATATATACTAAAATAGTAAAAGTTAAGTCCTTATTTATCTAGTTGCAATAATCAGTATAAGTAGCATCTGTGTTCTCATTTGTGTTGTGATTATTGTCATGCTTTAGTGAGGTTGATTTGAATCAATGGTTCATTTGTTAAAAACCAAGCAAACCTTGTCCATCTTGAAAATAAAAGCTCTGTGTGGGAAATCGTTGGCTCAAAAACCGTGGAGCCCAACACCACGCTCTGGGATAAAAGAGGCCATTTGCACACTTTTTGGAACAGACTCCTCCCTCCCTGGACAACTGCGTCAAATATAAAGAGAGCTTCAGGCAGAGACACTAATAGTATATCAACCGAGCCAAATTTGACATCGTCTTCCTCTGTGTCTCTGAGCAAGGTGCTGACCTGAACCACAAGCAGCCTCCCTCAGAAATCAATGGAATCATGGTACTGTAGATACTGTAGATACTTTAGATTTCTTTGGATTAAATCATCACAATGTGCTTTGAGCGAGCAAATTAACAACATCCCTCCAACAGTGTGTTTGCATCTTCCCTTCAACACCTTCATTCCTCATTTCCCACTGTATCCACGGTAACACCTCCAGTTCCTCTCACGTGCATCTGCTATCACTTCCTCATTCTGCCGTTAACGCCGCGCCTTCCTCCCCACATGAGTCTCTCACCTCTCCCCCCACTATCTCTCTAGATGCTTCACTTCCTGATGAATCCTAAGAGGCTCTGTGTTGTGTGGATTCCTCTGTTTTATTTTAAATGCCTGTAACAAGACCCAGCATTGTGTTTAAGACCTAAGTTCATGTTTACACTGTTGGAACAGTGGCTCTCAGAGTTTTTCATATCAAGAACACCTAAACTGACACAAATCACACCACGGACCCCCGTGAATTAAGATTTTGATCAGGTCCCTCTGTCTGTCTTACAGAAAGTGCATAAAAGTGCGACTAGATTAATAGAATTTAAAATAACTGAGCCCCCTTTTGCTTGGGACTCCATGGAGCCCTCTGATGGAGCCCTGTAGGTCCATGAATCCCACTTTGTCAACTACGGTGAGGTCACAGGAAGTGCATTCAGACCTGTGAGTGTGTTTATTGTGACTGAAAATGTTTTCTGAACTTTTGATAGATTTTTTTTGTACTTTTCAGTTTAGTCAAGGAGTCGGCCATATTTCACAAACTGAGGTAAATGCTACAGAAAGTGATAATTGTCCCAGGTTTGATAAAAGATGGTATGTTTTGCATGTTCCCTCATCGTCATCTCAACCTACAAGTGTTTTACCTTTGTCTTCCATGACATCTTCACACTTTTAGTGAGATCCTTGTTTTTCTGATTGTTGATCTCTTTCGTGTCCAGTAGGAGATAGACCCTTGATTTTTAAGTCTGGCCTGTCGAGCTGAACTCAGTAAGACGATGCACCCTAATCTGCATTCATAGGACTCACAGAAACAGTGAGGGTTTCTTCACTCTTCACCCCAAACTTAATCAACCCCTCACACATTCCAGTGAGCTGATATCAGCCCCTCCTACACTCAGCCCATCCCCCTTCGTTCCTCAGTACGTCATAGATCATGGTTACGGCCGGACAGGATTGATCCTAGCACTGACTGGTACCAGCATCTCAGGGCAGAGTAACACTGAGCAGAGCTGCTGGTTGGAGGATGATAAGTTCAAACCACAGACCTCCCAGGGTCTCCTCAGAGAGGTTTGGTCAAACACAGGCATGCCACTGCTCCCTCTGATGGGAAGCATGGAGCTCCTTCACTCATAATGAAAGTGTATGCAGGTTTTTAAAGATCAAGTCCTAAAACTCATAGAGAAACTACAGAGGAAAACCTTACATCAAAAAAAAGTTGTTCATCTATTTATGAATAAATGTACTGTATGTTTAGCTTAGTAAAGCTTTTACCTGAATTTAACCAGAATAACCCTCTTCATCACATAGAGCATGACTTTATCCTTTAAAAAAAATCTGAGTCTTAATTAAAGTTTTTAAGGGGTTCTGCAAATCTTAAATCAATAGGATGCAATAATGACAGTAATGAAAGAGAGAGGATTCTTGACAGGTGCAAAAGGCAGGAGGAGAGCAAGAGAAAGTGTTTACCCCCAGCCATGAAAACAGCAGCACAAAGTCAACTGAGAGTCTTGCTGCAGGGCAAAGGAAGCATCAACGCTATGAATCAGAGAGAAAGGGAAGCCCCTGGCTAACGCACAAGTTGAGCTCTGAGGAATTTTATTGAATCACCACAAGAGCCTGGCAGCTCTGCCTGGGTTCAGCTTTGTGCCTCAAAGGCTCCACAGCAGGTGGCTGCTTTGCTTTATACAACAAAAATGCACAAATCCTCTCTGAATCAGTCACAGTTACACACTGAGTCAGATGCACATCCTTTTGTTTCCTGTATGAGCTGCTGCAAAGGCTGCGTCACAAAGTTTCTGAATAGTCTGGAGGCAAAATATGTCCTTTGTCTAGACAGGTTAAGCTGCCTTCATGGAGAGGCTTTTTAAAACAACTGACATAATAGAATCATCTTACTGTGAACAATGAACTCATATTTGTCTCTTTTTTTTGGTATCAAGAGTATTTAGTCATTTCTGAGAAGTTTGTTAACAACATTCTTCTCCGTGTGATTTTCAAAGTTTTCCCCTTGAAAAACATCTGCTGTTGACTCTTTAATCCTCATATTCTTCATCTTTTCACTTCACCTGTTTCTCTCTTTCTAATCTTCTCATCCTCTTAGCAACAGTTTTACACTGGAAGCCTGCACTTGTTTCCTCTGTGCGTATCATCTGCAGATGACAGCCCCTCAAATGGCCCACAGAGGATGGTTTTCCATGTTTTTGGTTTTTTTTTCCTATTTCCTGAAACTGCTCTCAGTCAGACTTGGTGCCATTAAAGTTCACTTTTTTAGACTCTTTCTGCTAAACTTCCCTCTCTGTTCAATGTTTGAAGCTGTTTCCTTGGAGGCACTGGCTGTTAAGTGTTCTTTTTTTTGTCTTAAATAAAGTGGTCTTAGTACTGTTCATCTTGCAATTGCTGTTATCTCCATCATACTCTGTTTCCTGCTAATGTTTTCAGCCGCTGTCTTCGTCTTTAAATCTCTAAAGAGCGCTGAGTTCCAGGTCTCTTGCCATGCTTCTTAATACCCATCACTCCCACCATTCAAAGCTGAGACAAAAAAGCTGTGCAGCAGTGCAGCCGGACGCTCAGCTCGTTACCATAGTGATCTTTAACAATGCCACTGGCAGCCAATCACCGCCTCTGGTCCGCCACCATTTAAACGAGCTTCAGACGCTTCACACAAATGAAGGTCGCGGGAAAAATGGGTCAACAGGGTTTCATAAGGTGCTGGGGTCGACCAAGACACCCCCCTACACACAAACACACATTCACACACACACACACACACACACTCGTATACACCATAGGATTGGTGCTGTGCCAGCTGCAGTTTCATCACACATGAGGGAGTCGTAAGAAAGCCAGTTTCTTGGATCCTGTTAACTAAGTTTATCATCTGTCATGAATCAGGGAGTTATAAACATTTAAGTCAAATTTAGTATCAGAGTGGTATTTTTGAATATGACTTACCCACATAAGAAAAACTGATATCATTAGCAATCACTGTGTGAATTGCACAGTTTAGCAGTTAAGTTACTGTCAAAACTGGATTTGATGCTGTGATTTAATATTTAAGAAAAACCCCAAGTGTAGGATGCATGATTTCCATGACACTAGCAAGTAATTGGACATTATTTATAGAAAGTTCACCAGGTCAGCATTGTCTATGTACAGTTTGTTATTTTGTAACATGGACATACATATAAATACTAATTACAGGCTTCTCTCATGGAAATTATGAGTAACTAATTGGAAAACAGCAACCCGTATCAAACGTTCATCTACTTCTGCATGATGGTCCTGTAGTGGCTCTTAACACATATCAACACATGATCCTGCACGTGTACACATACACATACACTGTAAACAAGCAGGCTCGCACTGACTTTACAAACAAGCAAGAATTATAGTTGTACTTTTGGATAAAACTGTGAATTGTTTGTTTGTTATTTTTTTCTTCCTAAAAACTGCCATAAAGTCCCTTTTCTGATATAATGTGAGATATTTCTGATAAACATAATGTGTTCACATGTCTGTGGTTGTAATGGACTGCACTTGCAGAGGTCTTACCCAGTTTGAACATCATCATAGTGATCAGCAGTGTCCTCTGATATCTGGACCAAACTCTTCCAAGCTCCATGGTCAAACAAGCTGCTAAGGTTTCCAGTCAGTGTAAAACAATGCCGTCACTCCACAGGTTCTCCATCCAGCTCGCTGAAGCACTCCATCCAGCCTGCTCCAAGTTAGCTGCTGAGAGGGAGCTCCAGCACCTCCATCCCTGACCACTGGGACACCAACTGTGTGTAAGTGCACATTCGTTGGAGTGTGTGTGAGTCTCTCTAGGGACCAAGCTTGGCTGGAGTAAAGCAGAGTAATAACCCCAGCAGAGAGTGACGGGAGGAAAACATGGACTGGAGTGCTGGACCGGACTCATTCAAACATCGCATCACTGACTGGACTTCCTTCTCTGACTGTAAACCAGTCTAGAACTGGACTTCCTGTCCTGTATATATCTCCAAAAATAGCTTATATATTGAGGGGAAAGCAAACAAATATTTGGTTCTTTTAGAACCCACTTCCCAGCATGAACTAGCAAAAAACTACATCAACACCATTTAGAGGAGAGGTCACTGTGTATTTTCTATGATTAACACGAGTTACTAATATTCTTAGGTCAGACATAACATGCTGAAATCTAAAGTTGGTAGACCGTGAAAACACCAGGAACAATAGTAGATAACATACACTGTACAAACTAAACTTTGAAAACTTTATAAACATGGTTTGTTACAGCTGTTGAAGAAGTGGTACAAGAATTTAGGAAACACACCAGTTTTCTATCTTACTCACGAGTATTTGAGAAAATTAGCCTCAGCTTCATCTCTGTGGATCTATTCCAGACAGATCGAGGCTGTGTGTAGCCTCGCCTGGCAGAGAGCAGCAGCAGGGGGAAGCTGTAAGCCATCTTACAGTCACTTATGCACATGTTGTATTCTGAGTTATTAGAGTTTTTCATTCATAGTTAAGTTACAACAGCCTGCACACCTGTAAACCCCACTGTGAGAACAGTGCTCATGAGATGCAGCAGTGTAGTAACTGCATCCTTAGATAAGTAACAAAGTTGCGGGTTACTCAAAATAGCATCTTTAGTAATACACTAACCGTACCTCTCAGAGCTCATATAGATGATGCAGCCAAAAGCTGGACAGCTGAAACTCAATCAAATATCCAGTATGCTCACTTAAATGAAACATACCAGGTCACACACAGTCTAAGTTGCCTCTAGATTTTTGTAATAATTGTTTTAGAGGATTTTATGGTTGTTGTGTTTTTCTGACGTGGAGGTTGGTGGAGACAAGTGTTTCCACTTTCACATTTTATCTTAAAGGCAGAATATGCAGCATTTACCAGTCAGAGTCTGTAATCACACAATTCAAAAGTGGCCACTCCTCTCCACTCACAGCATCCTACCAAGGGACTATAGAGGAGTGTAAATGTAGTCCGACAATCAACGTGCAGCACGAATGCTTGAGGGTTAGCTTGTGTTAACCGGAGTGGCTCCTGTGTGTGACAGAAAATGATTCAAAGCTAGTAAGCACTACGGATCGTCAGGGTTATTAAACGTAAAATTAGCAGCAATGTTAGAAAGCAGAACTTGGTGTGTGAGTTAGGTACACTGTAAGCTAAGTGGGAACGTTACATTTGTGTCAACAGAAATGCCAATACATTAGCAGGCTAATTAGGCTAATCGCCGGTGCTAATCTATCCAAAGAAAACAGGCCAACTCCAGATTCACTCTGGTTTCAAAATGACTTTGGTCCTCTCTGTGTTTTATCTCACTATATTTACGCTTCTTCTATGCCGTGTTTGCCTTAACTATCGTAACTTCTGCTGCATAGCATACTCGCGACTTATTATATTCACTGCCATTGGCCGGGGGGCAGGGCTGCAGCACTCCACCCAAAGGTTGCCACCCTAAAACATTCCCAAAGGTTGCTAAGCAACAAGAAAATGAGAGATACTGGTAGAGGGCAGTGTCTCCGCAGAAAAACACACCAGTGGGTCATCAGAGATGATTGAGACAGATTCCTTTTTTTAATGAATCTATTCATTGTTTTTTAAGAAAATCCTGCATAGTGTACCTTTAAGGAGTTATTGACCTCCATATCAATAAGTGAAGTGGGAAGAAGGAGAGCGAGGAGTTATATTTCATATGAGTTATAGTAAAAACAGCCAGTATGTTTTTTTACTTTTTTAGTTTTGTGTAATGTAATAATTTGATATTAATGTACATGAACAGAGGAACAGCAGTGAAAGTCATCTCTAACATGGTATTTGTCTAAAATCAGACCTCATAACCTTTAATATTTATTTAAAGCGTTATTTCAAACTCTGTGGAGAATAAAAATCACCCACTGACAAGTTTGTTTTGAGTAAAGCCTGGAGTTCAGTCCAGGATTATAAGCAGGGAGCAGAGGTGAGGGGAGGCTTATCCAGCACCTATCTGGTTGGCGGAGGCCTGTGGCAGATGAATGCCTCACGCACCCCCACTCCCACAAACACCCCAACCCCCAACCGCAACCCCAAAACCCTGAGCCCAGCATCAGGCTTAACTCCAACCTGCTGCGTTCACAACAACAAAAAATGTTTAATTAATCACTCTGTGGGGGGAGGGGAGGACGTCAAGGAGAGACAGGCCTCCTCACTTCAGCGCCTTCAACAAGTGGCATGCAAATGTGTAAAGTACATGAGTCACAGTTCGGCAGCTTCACATTCCTCAGTGACTGGCTGCTGCTTTCATTAAAACAGCCACACAATAGAGAAACAGACGGCAGACTGACGTGGAGTCTCAGAAAGGTCTGCCTGACTCAGAGCAGGCCCGTGGAAGCTCTCTGCTCTCTGGTTTGTCAAGAACGAGTGAAGAACACGTTTCATTTCCCCTGAATTTCAAAAACAAATTAGTTCATTTGAGTTTACTCTAGATCAGTGACTCCCACCATGAATCATACATGACACTACATGCAGAACACATGTCTCTTTTTCAAACAGAAAAGTATCAGCCTGGTTCCACATCTCCTAATTACCACCCACATCTCAAAATCTTTGAAAGACTCTTGAGGGACCAATGCAACCTGCAAGGCAAGGGTCATGAGAGTGAGGGACGTGGCTGGGCTTACACTACAGTCGGCAAAATGATCTGCCTGCATGTTTAATGTAACACGTTTACTTATGTAACAATAAATGTTATATTTTATTTTTTATATCAATTCTTGTTTTTATTTTAAAGCTTTTAATAGGAATGATTTTTATCTTTGATTTCTTTGTAATCTAGTGTTTTTTCTATACTTAAAGCTAGGGTGGGTAATTTTGTCCAGTATACACAAGCTGATATATTTGTTGAAATGGTCTTTACATTCTGACAGCAATCAATAACTTAAGAGCTCTGAAAAAGTGATGTCATCAGTACCTACTGTAATCCTGTAAAAACACTAACCAATCACTGCCTCTCGGTCCACTTTGAAATATCCAATCAGTTGCCTCCCTGTCTCCCTCCTTATTGTGCAATGTGCTCATTGTAAACCACAGTATTTCATTTATGTACCTAGTGTTCAGAAGCTTGAGGAAAGAAGCTGCTTTGGTGTTTGCTGGTACAATGTTCCTTGAGATTAGAGTATTTAACTAAAAGTAATAATGTGACAATCCCACAGTAATCATCTAACTTCAACCACAAGAGTTACCCGTTCAAAATTATAACTAGAATAATTTAATGATCTGTAGGCGACATCAGCGTAAATTTAGTGTGCATGTTCTCTTCTTCACCACTGGACCATTTGGAAGTTCAACCCTGTGAGTATTTCTTTTGTAACATTTGAGTGGATAAATCCAGTTTCATCCAGGGTGCAGACAAACCATGACAGGGGGTCATCATCCGTGTAAACAAACTGTCTGGATTAACAGACAAGGAGCCAATCTGTCTTTATGAGGCTGTATCTGCAGCTTACCCATGGTACCACACCGCGCAGCAGCCTGAGAGATCTGCTGGAGGCTAATTGGTATAAAGGTAAACAAACATGCTTACAATACACAATACAGTCACAAGCAATTATAAACTTCACACATGAAAAGTTAAAAGCCATCAACAGGATGCCAGAGCTCCCCTCTGCTTTCACATGCACTGTGTGCTAACGCAGTGCAACAGGAAGAATGAGCTGTCAGACCAGCAACCAACAAACAACCGTGCTGAAGAGAGAGAATATGAGCAGCTGCATACAGACTGTCAATAAAAACCTAAGAACTGCTGCATTTTTTGCTTTGGATGCAGAATCTTTTCTGTAGTTTTAACAGATAATAATAACAATCTTAAATATAAAATTTAAACTTTTACTGCACAGGACATTTTTTAAACTTGTCACCGCTCTCATGCTCCATTTTGCATATTGACGTGTTTCTAAAGAACAATGAAGAGGGATGGACAGCTCATACAGTTATAAACTCTGTAAAAACAATCATAATTTATTGTTATTCTACTGAATTATACACCATGATTGAGCCACACTGGTGTAAGTGGTGACATATTACTGCATTGCCATGAACACACACTGTATTTGAAATTGAACAAGCTACTCATAAACCATCCTGCATTCTCAAATGCTCACTTACGGCATATCATCAACCCAAACGTGACAGAAATTAACTCTCATGCAGGGCAAAGTGAACTAATTTGCATTTGGTGTAAGACGTACGCACATGGTTGGTTCTATACATGAACTTAATTTTTATTATCTATAATTGTATTTTGAATTATTATATTAATTGTGTGGTGGGAATCGATTAAAAAAAATAATCTAATTAATTAGAGGCTTTGTAATTGATTATTTTCAATTAATCGCATATCAATATTTGACACGAGAAGCAACATGTTTTGTCATTTTGTTGTCTGTGCTAGCTGCAACATGTTTGGCATTGAGGTGGTAGTGAAGGTTGGAAGAGCTCCGGATAGGAAAATTCTTTCCTGGACAATTTGTGCACACATCCAGATTTACACTGGTAATTGTTTTCCAACAAACCCAGCAACGACTTCTCGTATTTTTTATTTTTTTTTTGAATTTTATACTTTATATACATGCAGCAAAGGATCGGAGCTGGAGTCAAACTCACGTGGAGAACGAAGCTTCCGCACATGGGATGCCCTACGGACTGAACTACTCCGGGAACTCGTGCAATGAAAAACGTTCCGTGCTGTTTGGAGTTCAAAAAAAAAAAAAAAGAAGCAATTAATGCGTTATTTTTTTGTCGCATTATTTTTTCTGTAATTAATTAATTCGTAATTAACGCGATAAAGTCCCAGCCCTATTGATAACTTTTCCATAGAAGCAGCTCAGTTGACTCTGGAGGACTCTTTCAGACTAACTTCTTGGTATTTTTGACCTCCTCCTCTCTCCTCAGACAAAACGGTGTTGGCTACACCAGCTTCGTGAGTCGTCTGGGGATATCAGCGGCTCCTCTCATCCTGCTGCTGGACGACGTGTGGACTCCTCTTCCTCAGGTCATCCTCTGCTCCGTCGCCATCTTCTCAGGCCTCGTGTCTCTGCTGCTTCCAGAGACGCTGAACGTCAGGCTGCCCGAGACCATCGAGGACGTGGAGAAGCCGAGGTCGGTGAATAAGACACGAAAGACACAATTTGAACAATGCAAATGTCTCTGGCACCAGTTCAGCGCCATCTGGTGGTAATATTGAGAATGACGCTGAGACAGAGCAGATTTTTTTTATCATAGCTTATTTACACATAATTTACACAAAACAGTTACAAAACATTATTTTGGCTGAATAATTGATGG